>BOPP01000089.1:1300673-1316996 GCA_017312745.1 Gryllus bimaculatus
ATGAGTTATTATAAGTACTGGGGATTCAACAAAATAAATACATACACCAGTCAATAAAAGAGGGAGTAAAACGTTTCACAATATATTGAATCCATACTCAAACCTCCCTAATCTCTAACCTTACAATAGCAATTAAATGCCATAGTCATAACCGTTGATCTACCTACTCATTAAGGCATTATAAATGACCAGAACCGATTTGGACTCTACTGGAGAGGACTATTAGGTCCAAAATGACCGTTTCAAATGTCACCATCCGAAAAGTATATATTCAAAGAATAAACACTCCCAGGAACTAGGAGTAGGAATTTTAAAGATTGTTAATCTTTCATGCCAAAACTGCTGACGATCATGAGAGAGTATATCCAATGAAAATCATTCATATCAGCTACACAGAGTAATACATCAAGTAGACAGAAACTATACACCCTCAACCTAAGACAGTAAAATTGTATCACTCGAGCAATCAACACAAGCCAGGAGTCTAGAACAATGGGAAACAAATGCACTTTCATGTAATATCACTTCAAAATAGCCAAATCAAATGTCGACTTCTGCTTATTCTTACAAATGGCTTAAAATAGGTACTGTATCCTGACTGAAGGATTTGATCGCGAATCCAGGATCAGTAATTCGACAAAAATTAACCTCAAATACATTATTAAAACCCCGAATGCCATTATTCTCAGACGTGTGGTTTGCCAAGAACGACCAGCACATCACTACGGGTTGCCCAGTATGCTCCCCCAACGATTATAAACAGACGCCACGAATGTGCACGAATCATCACGCCAAACTTGAAGAAATGTGGAATCCCCCCATGGTGAATTTATACACCTTACTACAAAAGTACCATCACAAATGTCATCAAGAACACATCTATAGCTATAACTGGGAACGAAATGTATGACAACAGAACAGCCCCCTTATAACAGCCGAGATTAATACTGTGGGATACTCTAAAAGGAAAGTAATGGCCTAATAACGATAGCAGTCGTAGATACCAACAACCTCGAACAACATACAAAAAGAAAATTCTAAAGTGAGAGAACTAACACAAGTTGTAATAGGAGAGTGGCATGTCTTGGACGTGACAGTGTAACCGATTGTCCTTCGGCAAACAGTGTGATACCTACGCTCCTCAAGCACTCTCAGAATAATGTGGGTATCGAGATGAACATTATTATCATTCTGCAGAAAGTGTATCCTGAGCCGTGAGTTCTTTAGTTTAAAGATTTATGGGTCCCTAATTAAATATTTACTGTTAAAATTGTTATTTTCTGTTTAATGTTAAATTAATTTAACGTGTTCACTACTGTAGAATTGTTGGTTCCTTTAATTAGCTCTTAAAATTATTCGGCTTGTGATAACTATGTATTATGAGATCATGCTTTGATAGAAATACCTGTGGGACTCCTGAAACTTGTACCAGAGAGCTCTGAAAATAAATAATAATAATAATAATAATAATAATTATAATAATAAAATAATAATAATAATTAATAATTAATAATAATAATAATAAAATAAACAAAAAAATTTCACAGTAGATAACGAGATAAAAAACTTTCCTCCAAGTTTCCAGTAAGTGTAGCTCCGTCATGAAACTTCAAGTCTCCCTCATCTTCGCCTCTCTCTGAAGCGTTGCACGTGGGAGACGCCAGCATTGTGCAGGATCTTTCGGTCGTTTATGATGACATACGAGGGTCGTTATTACCTTCCGCTTACGGAAGTTAGGAGAGTGTCAAGCAGGAGCGGATCCAGCGATTATTTTCGGGAGGTGGGGTATATTTTTGTTAATAATAAAATGTATTTGTTATTATATGTTATTATAATTTTAGAGATTCACAGATGAACCATTAAAGCAGTAAAAGGTCGTTTTGAGATCAAAAATCGAGTTGTAAGGCAAAATTAGTTATTTATGCTTGTTACGGCGTGGAGTCAAAAATGCACCTCGTCACGCCGTATTTTACCACCTTTTTAAATTTCACTATCGTAGGCATTCGCGGCCAGAGTCATGGCATGATCTTGGTTTCGGGTGAATCCGTGTCGAGCCTGTGTGTGCGAGTTTCACCATCTTGTTGTGGCTTCTTCAGCTGGTAATGTCATGGATACCACCCTATAGTCAAGATCAGTGGTATTGTTTAAAATTTATCCGAAATAACGAAAACATTTTAAATTAGCTTCGCCATTTTACTTGGGAAAAGAGATTCACCAATGAAACTTCATTTAAACGGCAGATAAACAATCTTTTGAGATCAAAAATCGAGTTTGTAGTTATAAAAGAGCTGTGTATACTCCGCCTCATGTCTTCCGGTATTTGAACCCGGAAAATTTAGAGCAAGTGAAATGTTTAACAGAAACCTTAAAAGTAAAATATATCTAAATAATGTGAGGATGATGGATAATGTTTATAATTTACAAAATTAGTTATTTTTATAAAAACCAGTTCCAAATCGGAATTCAGTATTATAGAGTATGCGTCAAAAAATTTTAAGATCGTATTCCGAAGAAGACGGAAATATGTAAAAAATATACTTATGTACTACTATTTACAGACGTTTTACCTCAGTCAGTATGTAGTTATAGCATATTAATTTGGTATCAGTGAAAAATAGACTGAGATCAAAGAGACGAAACGAAACCGACTGCCTGGTTCGATATCCCGAGTCCCCTGCTCCGCCGGGCTGGCCGCCAGCCGTGCTGGTCGTGCCCCGCGCCGACAGAGGGCCCACAACAGCGGGTGGGTGAGCACGTGAAGAGGGGGAAGGGGGGGCGAGTGTTTTGTAAATTTCACTTTACGACGCTTCCTATGTCCGATTTGCATGATTGGTCACGGGCGTTGGATATCAGGAAGCATGCGCCATCGCCTATAAGAGCCCTAAACATTTTTCATTTTTTCTCGAAAGTTTGAGAACTAATTTCAATTCGAAATTTTTGCTAGATTTTTGCTAGAAAGGGGCTTCGTAGCGTAAATTCTATTTTAAAAAAGGCGTCAAATGCGTTTATCGATGCGAAAATCGGACCATTGGTTTCAGAGCGTTATGGTAAGTAATTTTTACTTATTTTGGTGCTGCAAGTGTGCACAAATTTACTAGTGTCGGGACATTGAGCCTTAAGCATGCATTGGCTATTAAACGCGCAACTTTTCTTGACGATTACCTTTGATACCCCTCCTTGTGCAATAAACAGTTGAAGGCAAAGTGCAGCGGGCACTGATTACAACTTCGCACTTAAGAACTTCGTTGGCGGAAACAGAGCTAGTCAAAGCAGTAGCTTTCATAGTCAGAACCATGTTCAGATTTATTGTCAAACCGAAAGAAATGAGAGTGGTCAGCTTGAGTTCTGTCCAGTCCTCAGGGAGTCACCTAAAATCCGAAAAAGTTAGCGCACAGATGCGTTTTTGACTTCTTTCACACACGTTGGCATATTAAGTACTCTAGTGGGCTGACTTGTGTAACTAATACCCCACTCAACACTGAAATCGTCTATCATCACATAAGGAAAGTTCCCAAGTAATACCAGAGGTTAGAGAAAAAATCAGAATTGGTTCATTGCATTACAAATCAATCCATTCGTGCATAATTGTCTGTGTAAGTAATGCATTTGGGACTGCGGCCCAGTCCCAAAATCAAACTCATAATTTTTACTTTCTTGATTTCTAAGTTAATAAGAGAAAGTATTGAAATCGTGCCCGAAAACGGCATAATTTCCGATACCAAAAACTCTTATCCGAGCTCTAGTAATGAAAAAAAATGGTAATTCATAGTAAATAGTAGGGAAAAAATCTTTTTTACACGAGAGTGACCCGAATCCGTTTTGTGCGCATTCCTCATAAAAAATTAAGATCAAAGTCTGTCAGCATGTCTTGAACAAGCAAACAGTTTGCCGATTCTCTCAAAATAATATTCCCCAATCATTCTGCTGATGTCACGCTATGGAATTTGAAACAATATTCTATTTGTAGGAACCTTACACTCTTCGATGTTTTTCAAAGTTTTTAAAATCAATGGCACCAATTTTTTTTTGTTAAACTTTAGTTCTCATTTGTATCCTCAAAGTAATTTTCTTTCCAACGCAACTGCAAAGCTTAATTGAAAATTAGTGCCAACCAAATGCGCATCGATATATGAGCTCTTTGTAGTTGGAACGTCGGATGTGCGGTGATAAGATAAACTGTTTTATTTAGCGAGGCTTTGTGTTCCCACGTAACATGTAAGAAATGATTTGAGAACTATTTGATAACCATGTTTTAAGGTTAGAACATTATTTTTACTGACGAAAGTCACTTATCCATGCACAGTTCAGGCATTCACCAGCAATACATTACACATTATGACTCACAAATTTCAATGAGTATAAGCGATATAGTAGTACGTTGATTAAGTTTTTTAAATAAAAATATGTTTGCTATTTACGTAAACATTTTGCGAGTTTAAAATTAAAACAGGGTTCCAAAACCAAAGGATTTATTTTATATTTTTACGTATAACCAATGTGCTGCATAATCTGTTCCATTTAAATGTTTATATATTAAATTGAATTTTTGCCTATAAATATTTTTAAAGTAAAACACACTGAATCACATTATAATATTTTGAAAGTTATTTTCTTTGCATTTATGAGGTGGTTTCAATATAACCATTAATAAATTAACATTAATATCACAAATTGTAGAATATTAGTCATTTAATTACTTTATTAGTTTTAGAGTTTCTATCAACTATGTATATTAATGATAACCGAAGAATTGAATTGAATACAAATGGAAAATAAGTGTTTTGCTAAGAATTAGCATACTCATCAAGCAAATGTACATAGCTTTTGAAAAGAAAGCTTGCTGGCAACATAATTGTTTCCTTCGTATAATTGCTGCAAATCTGTAAGTCAATCTGTTATTCCTGTTTGTTTTATTTGTACAAAGCAAAATAATGCCGCTCCTGACTATCAATAAATGAATATGCATCACAGGACCTGTTTGAAATTGGGTTAATGGATGTTTCAAGAAAAGCTGAGGTTTAGTAAGTGCAGAAAATGCAATATTTCAACTTTACTTGCGCATTTCCAATATGCCAGCAAAGTATGTGAGATGTAATAGTTTTGAGATATTCCATTTAAACTAAATCACCATGAAAAGTCTATCATTTGAATTTGAAACATATGGCCTAACGTACAAATAAATAATATATTTCAAATTCAAGATGCAAGACTGATGTTCAGACGATAAAAAACATTTGATCTGAAAATCTTGTTTGAAAGTAATTCTTTATAGTGTCACTCGTTTCACTCCGAATTATGCAAAAAGTCACAAAATTCTCAAACAATTTAACATGATATTATTTAATGAGGGCTATTTTTTAGAACAGATTTCATTTAGAAAAAAAATATTGCTGAAATATTATGGCAGATAAGAAAGGCACTGAAAAGAAGTATGAACTTGCACGTTTGCAAAATTGGAGATTTCAATGAAAATAACCTGCTGCCATTTCATCACATTATCAGCTGCACTATTAAGGAGAAAACAATAAATAAATCAAGAAGAGGAGCTGCAGATAACTGGAGTTTACAGCAATTGAAAAAAGTTATCAAAAGATAGTAAAAATGTCCGAATTCGATCATTGCTCTGGAGATAATTTAGTTTTAACCATCAGATGCAAAATGTTATACTTGCAAGGATGCATGTGACCTCATAACTTCCCAATCCCATCCCAAAACAGTGCAAGCGATTACTCCCCATTCGAACTGATGTCTTACGAAGAGATTAGAATGATCACCTATTCAATGTGATCGATTAGAATCCTAAAAATCTAACTTTAGTACTGCAAAAAACAAAATATCAAAATAACAGGAACAAAACACCTTATTTCAATGTCCTGACTATATTGCTTAATTTCCTTTGTTTCAAGTCCGCAGATTTAAAGATGCAGATAGTAGACTAAAGATCATTTGCCCATTTCCTTAATTGTGAACTCATACATTCTTTTAAGGTCTTTATTTGGAATTACAACATCTGCGCTTTGCTGTTTGTTGGTGATTGAGTAGCTCAACGCCATTGCCGGTCAATAGCCGATAGGCTGAAGGGTTCCCAGTGAGTTAGCAGCTGGCTGGGTGATAAAAAGGCAATAAACTCAATGAGAAACCCAAGGGTTTTGCCAGGAAACCAATGTTGACGACTTGGTCGGAAGAAGATAAAAATTTGAAGAGGACAAAAGATTAGAATTGGGACAAGATGTGAGATCCTGGAATACTATGCATGAAAATATTAATGGAATTGAAAGAAAATAAAATAGATATATGGTGTTATTTATGAGACAAAAGAAAGGAAAATGAATAGAAACAGCATGGAAGTTATACACCAATATACCTGGTGTCGCAATTTTAATGCAAAGGAGGAGCAGCAATAATGGTAATAACAAACAGATTAATAAGATAAAGGTCATAATTACATACTGAGAGAAACCAACAAAGTTATAACTACTTTACGCCATTAATATAATTCTTGTGTATGTACTGAAAAATGAAAACCACCTCCATAAACAAAATCTTTATGTGATCTTCAAGAATTTCTGAGTTTTGATTGAATACAGGGAGAGTAACAGTAGCAGAAGACTGAATGAGAAGATAGGAAATCAGGATTATATCAAAGATTAACAGAAGTTTAAATGAAGAAGTTATAAATTAAAACAGTGAAATTCAGTAGACTGCAGAAAATGAACTTAGATAAAATAACCAAATTCTTTGAACATAAAATTACAACACAAACAACATGGCAAACTCTAGAGGACAAAGATTATGACTATTATCTTATAATAATCGTAGAAGGACTACCCTCCAATATTGGATGTGAGAAATCTAACTGCCGCGAGATATTGAGCGATAATAACCATGGACCTCCTAAAATAGACAAATTAAAAAGAGAAGCATCCAAAAAGTATGATGTTCAAGAAAAATAACATCCAGTCATCGAATTGAGGAAACTACTAAACAATTATATCAAGAACTGTCTATGATGATAAAATAAAAAAGTAATAAATGCAGACATTGATGACATTGAATCCTCATGAAAAGATAAAACTAAGTTTGAGCAGCAAACCAGAGGGAAAGTATAGTTAATATGGGAAAATACAAAACAAGACGTGGCTCACTAAAAAGTAAACAGCGAATAACAAGAGCGACTAAAATGTTCTATTAGCTCTGGAAGACGACAGGCTTAACTGTTGGACAGGTAATTTATCCACTGTAAATTCCATGATTATGTGCATCTCTCTGCATGGAGTGCAATTACTATTCCATAATACATCTAATAAAATTAGAAATCATGTACATTTCAAATTTAGCTGTAGCATACTTTTTCTCTAAATATTTTAAACAACATTTATGGAATGATTGTCTCATGATATGTAACGGTTACACTCTAAATAAACAATTAAATCAGCAGCTTTACTACTGCACTACACTCAACAACACAACTTAAGTATTTATTAGTTTAGGTACAGACTACCAATGTTGAAAGGCAACAAGAGACTTAAGTTTTATCGGAATGACCATTACCACTGTTCTGGATAACAAATATTTATTTTAAGTGCATTTCCATGAGTTGAGAGTTTAAAGAATCGTGTTACATCCCTTTTTAAAGATTATCTAGCATATGGACAACTCAAGCAAATTGTGCGAGTTTCACAGCACAAGCTCTCACCATAGGAGAAGAGTTTCCTGTCCAAAGATATTTCATCGAAATCTTAATCATTATTTACAGATCTATCAAGCTTATATGTTTCATTCAAGTTGAGCACTTAGCCACAGCAACCACATTCTGAACCAGTAATACTTCAGTTGCCTGTGAGAGCTGGTTAGCATTTTCTTCTAGCACGCATGTCAGCAACTGAAAATATGCCCATCACTCCAATTGCCTAAGCATTAACATCACCATGAAAATTTGAGATGCACGCACTGTCACTTCCGTTCCTTATTTCCATGAAGCTTCTTCATAGGTTGTCATCTACAGCTATAAATTACCGCGAATACGCTAACATTAAACTCTCTAAGGCTGCTTCAACCCAACAGTAAATTTAACTTTTCGTAATATATTACTTACTCTTATTGTGATGATGAAAACACTCGCAAATTAATTCACAACTTTCAAATCACACATATCATGCCAAAATAGAATGAGAAAGCAATGTTTATTTCTCAAGTCCATTGTATGACAAAACTTGAAAATTATTTCAGCTTCAAAAATCACAACAGTACATAATTCAATACTGAGTTACTTAATTTACAGGACATTTAACAATTCCAAGAACAAGATTTGTACTAGACATTCACATGACAATATTTTCAGCTCAAGTGATTACATGTGTCACTGATGATCCTGTACAGCTTGAAGTTACAGCTTCCTGCTAAGTTGCGTTCGTACTTCCGATAGCTATGTACTTGTCGTCTTCGTGTTTCCCTTTGCGACACACTTCCAAAGCCATGCAATTCTATCAAAATAAGCACAAATACATGAATGAAATAACAATATCATTATTCAATTTTAAAAAAATGTTTTAAAGGAGCGAAAATTGAATGGAACAAGATTGTTTCATAATCATTGTCAGTAAATTTCAGTAATATATTACATGAAATTTAAGTCGATTGAAATAACCTATTTTAGTGGGAAACATAACATGTTGCAACTTTTCAACCCCTTATCGGCAAGCAACGCTAACTTTGGAAATTTTTAGAACCAAGTATAGGCTTGATGGCTGAAAATGACGGCAAAATTTATTTTAATTCTTTCATTTTTGGCATAACAGTTAGGTACTGTAGTTAATGCTGTACTACTTGAATCATGACTAAAATCTCTTCCAAAAGAATGTAATACACATATTTTCTCATCAGATAACATTGATTGATGTAATTTTTTCAGGTCATACATTTCAAATGACAAAGGAATTGAACAGCATCAATGTAAACATAATATTAATAATACTAAATACTACAAAGAATTATTACTGAAAGTTACAAGAATATGAGAGAAATCTCCACTGGAAAATTTGGTTCTGCGTAATCAAATGTTGTTGAAAGATGTCTTTGAAAAAATTATCGATGCTGTCATAAATATAATTACATACATCGCATATCAAAATTTGAACTGAATTCACCAGATTATTTTGAACTGGCCAAATTATTTCCTTCCCATCATTTGTTTTTCAGATTAAAGTTTAATTTCTTACTAATACGCACCAATTAATTGAGAGGTCAAATAAATTCAAAGTTCAGAACAAAAAATGCTTTGACCTGTTAATAAATTTTCCACAGCCACAGAGATTTGTAAATAGGACAGTTGCATACGTTTAGAATACGAAATACTTAAGCACATGAATTATTTGGATTTCAAAGGTCTAATAATACGTGAAGGCAGTTTTTTCTGCCCAATTGAACATTCCACTTCTGTACAAATGCCATTCAACTACTAAAATAGCAAACACAGAAAGAGAAAAAAAAGTAGCAGTATACTTAAAAATAAACAACTTTACTTCTGATTGTTGTGAATATCGATAACCAAGATACCACAAGAACAATCATGTCATAAAGTATGCAAAAGAAGGAGTCTCACATCAACAAACCGTCATTGCATATCCTCCCTTGGCAATCATTTATGTGGATTTCTTCCGTCATAGAACACAGAATTGTTTGTATAAGGAAAGTTAACTTATTAAAGAAAGAAAATCATACTTCAAAATGTAATAAGTATAAATATAATAAAGTAAATAAGTAGTCATACATTTTATAAAGCGAAGAATTTTTTGGAAAAAATATAGTGTAAAAATATCACACAATTCTTGAATTTCAAAATAAATACAACAATAATTAGCTTTCATATTACCTGGAGCGCAGGGACTTGCATCCTCATCTGATACTACTGGAAAAATAGAGAAACATTGTTTTCTTCATATCAGCTTGATAAATTGAAATAAATAATCCACTTAGTATCAGAAGTGATAGCAGTTGGGTCTTTGAAAATACTAAAAATTTATATTTATTTAAATATACTAATGGCATTTTAATTAATAACTGTTGGTTTTAAACATGCCAGCTAGTGAGGTCATTAATTGTCAGATTAAAATTAGATACAATACGTATGTTCCAAATGCATATGAAAATTCATAAAAAAAATAAATGTTGTGATTTTGATTTAAAAAGTAATACTATGGTGTGTCCTTGCAAATATGTAAACATTGCTCAAGATTTATAATGGAAAAAAAAGACAACTAAATTAGTATTGCATTTAAAAGCTCTTCTAGTTTACACAGCATACAGAAACAGAAATAAAACTTTTCACAAATTTACATTAAGTGCTGGGTTGTAGAAAAGCACAAGTGCAATTCAGTGCAGGTAAGTGACAAAAAAGCGCATAAGATGTCTGATAGAGCACACTGTAAAAGCAGAAAATGGTCTAGTAAGCATATCAGAGGGTATATTTGTGCAGAGAGCTTTTAACACAACATAAGTAAGTAAACAAATGTTTTTTAAATCACAGAGCTATATTTTTATAATCTGTTTACCATGTCTTACTAATTCATTATTTGATTGTATATTTTAACTATCATTATGATGGACTGATATTTCGAAACAATGTGTCAATTGTATAATTGACAATTAATCCAGGCAATGCTTGAGTAATTTCCTTATATGAAATAAATTTAGATATTTTCTATTTGCTTCCTTATAATTTGATCACTATAGCAGTTGAATACTCAAACTGATTTCCAAACAGTTGTAGCAGATCATCAAATGTGCATAAGAATTCTAAGTTTAAACCAGAATTACCTATGTGTAAATAACATTATTACATTCAGCTATAAAGAGAAGTTAGCATCAAGTATATACCATTACTTGGTGGCTAACTTCTTCAAAATATTTGTTGTACATAAAATATTTTAATTGCTTTGTACAAATAGAAAGTGTGATTCTGTAGGATTCCTGTAGATGAACAATAACCAAGTTGACTAGATTAAGATTCAGATTGATGAAACTTCATGTGCAATTAAGTTTGGAACTGATGAAGTTTAACATGACCCCAGAATTGCCATTGCATGTCACAGGAAATTTCTCATTGTGCAATGTTCAACAGACTAGTGTACATAGAAAAGTTAGACATTATGTTGATGTTACATGTTTAGCCCTTTGCATTTACCAAAAAGCCTGCCTTTACCATTTACTTCGCATATGTCTAATTTTAAAAAACTAATGAGTAAAGTTGAATTAAAACATATTGTTTTTGGCCTAAAAGACTATGAATCTGTTAGATATACACAGCTGATCAATTACCCTCACACTTAAAGCACATACAATTTTTTTTTTGCACCGAAGCAATTTTGAATTTAATTTTTAAATATTTTCAGCATTTCTATACCCAACAAAATGTATACTTTTCCACTTACTATAGTCTTTTGTTGATAATTAGATAATTTTGTCGAACCATCAGGCCTGGAAGGTCTCGTTTTCTCCCTCATTTAGCGAATGAGGTTTCGTAGCAAAACTCTGATCCATTTCGAGGCCAGCTTCTCAGTCTTGTGTCTGATCATCTCCTGATCCTAGTGTATCTCCATTCTCTACTGAATACCATCCTAGCATTCTCTCTTCATGATCATCAGGCTCTCCACGATGCGCTTGCCTTGCACTCATCGCTTTATTTGCTGCTGTCAGATTCAGAGTTTTCCAAAGTGCCAAGTCTTGTTTTGGGTCTAAAATGTTCAGAATAATATATTTAATATTCTTATTAAATATTAATGGAATATTATTTATAACACATGTTCTAACTTAACCACAGTCTGAATTTGAGAATCTGGATAGAACATTTTAAAGAATGTTGCGTGAAATATCAAGTACACTTCAAAGAAGAACAAACTTCGCCACAGATTGGAAAACTGGATAGGTAAAGGTGAAGCAAGTTAGAATCAATAATAGTCTTTGTAATTATAAGAAAGCATAAATGTCAACATACAATGTGATAGGATTCTTTCTTTTCTTTCGGTCATATAAAAAAAGTAAACATAAGCTAAAAATTTTAGGAAATCAATAATTAAAAAAAAAAAGATATTTTTTCACATATTCAGACATGTTGATTGTATAAGACTATCGGTGCACAGGCAAATACTTTCTTCATTATTTGTAATGTGCTCACAATATTGTACTACTACTGAACTGCAAAAAGTTTCCAAACAGAAAATTGTTTTCCCACGATGAGACAAACTCAAGGCCATTGATTACTCAGCATGCGCTTCCACTGCTACAACATGAAATATCAGTCTGTACTTATTGGCCAAGCTTGTCTTCCACTATTTTGTAACATGCATCTTTCAAAGTTCAACAAAAAACACTGTACCATTATTTTGATTGTCTCTTGTTTTATTCATGGAAAAATTTCAAAGAAACATGTTCTGCTTTTTTCTTCTGAGAAAATAAGCATTAAATTGTCTAATATTTTCATGCCAAAATATATGAAAACTATTCATATTTTTTAAAAAACTTTACAATGATCTATTTCAAGAAAATAATCAAAAAAACACATTTTATTTTGAGGAAAAAATCAATCTTCAATATTTTAGTTTTAGGAAGACACTGGGAAAAATTTGAACTAAACAATTTTCAAAAATTAGGCATTTCAACAAAAGTAAGATCCTTCCGCACATTGTTTAAGTGTCCTTTTTCTATCACAGAACAAAGTCTTAAATCAATCACCCCTTGAGAGATTTGAAGAAATTTTTATAAAATGTTGTCAATTTTCAGTAAAAAATTATAGTCGATTTCAAACTCTCGTGAATCTCAAGTTTCTTTAATTGATCGATAAATATTGACTTTTGAAAATGGCAGACGGGTTTGTCTAGCTGTGACCAAGTACACAAGACCATAGAAGACAAGCAGTGTGAAACAGCAGAGAGCATGATCATGAGAGAAAGGCACGACACAGAGGCATATATATAGCAATATAAGCACATATTTTCTGCTGGATAGATTTTTAGAGAACCGGCACATAACAATTTGATCACGAGATGTTAAATGTTATTTACATAGGAAACAAGAAGTTCTTTTTTTTGTTGCAGGACCAGCACAGAGTTTTTCCCTGTCACTTTCCGTGCATGATTACAATATTTTTTATTACAAGTAAGGAAGAAAGTAAAAAAGTATGAACTAAGCAAGTTAAAAAAATTACAGGCTAATTAATTTTGACAGAGAATGCCAAAGATGGATCAAAGTTTGATGAGACATTTTACCTTTGGATATGTAAAATTATGTGCTAACAGAATGGACAGATTTCTTGAAACTAGTTTGTTTCTAATTCTTTGTCTGGCTTTTGGACTGCCACACACTCTCACCGAGCTGATCGCCGCAAACTACATTTTTAGAAATTTTCTGAATTTTTTGATTTCTAGTAGTAGAAATAAATAATAATATAAGAACTTTAAAGAAGATAAACATTTTCCATATGGCCATTTTCATTGAAAATTTAGAGCATATTTAAAAAATGGCATTTAAAGCTTACGTAAAAGCGAAACTTGAAGCCTTCTTCACAGAATTTTGAGGTTTTTTGACAAACTTCATTAGAAGGTATTATGAAGCACTTTCAGCCAAAAATGCAATGTGAAGCTAGAAGCTGAAAATGTGTATATTAACAGTTTTTGAGAGAATTTTTTTTTTTAAATTACAAACGGCGAAAACCGCAAAAACGCTGGGAAGTTGAGCTTATTTTCACAAAATTTCAGTTTTAAGAACGCTTATGACAATATTTAAAGCACATGTACTCATAAATGCTATAATTGAACCAAATCACGCTAATACAAAAGGAACACTGGTGAGACACAAGTAAAAAATGTAAATTTTTGTAATTTTTAAGAACAAAGAATAGAGTAATTGGAATGGAGTTTATGTTATTTTATAGAATTACATTTAGAATTTCCTACTACATTATACAGAAAGAATTGGAGCTGTTTTAAATTATTACACATTTATTGGCGCAACTACTAAAATTTCAAAAATGTACATAACCTTAATGAAGAAAACTAATATAGCAAACAAAATTTACCGAAGGAAAAATCCCTTCAATTTCGTAATAAGTAATGTATTGCAGAAAGTCATTTCAAACTTTGAAATTTTAAAAATGCAGAGAGAATAACCAAAACAGAACTATGCCATATTATATGTGTATTTACACATTCTTTCAAAAACATTTACATTTTCAAGAGAAAATTTTGAGAATGTCCCTCGGGCTTTCATGGTAAGTAGTCGAGTCAGATCGACCAGGAGAATATCATTTTGGAAAATCCTACGTATGCTTCAGGCTCAATAGTGTTTCACAAATGGAGCAACATTGGAACGTTGTTAAAGAAAAAAAAATTTTCTGTATCAAGGGCTCACTATTAACGTAACTGACACACAAAGTTTTTAGTTAGAGTAATTCTAATATATATCAAGAACAGATTGTATACACTTTAACTCTTTAGATTTCTCACACAAACAAGTTTTTTCTGTTGGAAAAATCAGTTTTTTAATACAGCAATTAGGTAATAACTTTCCTACGTACATACATAATAATACCACACAGAATTAAATAAAAAACAATGTGGAGGAAAGAAATAGATAAATGTCTGAGCACTATAGCAATAAGCCAGATAAAGCAAAAATTGGTGGTACAGTTATAAATGACAAATTTGTTCGAAATTATAATGATGTTGTTAATCATTAATCAGCTAAGAATCACTTTTGCACTACAATCCATTAGCAGAGTATAAGATGCTACTTATAGCTCATTTGTGTTTAAATGTTACTTCGCATTGCCTAGTCTCCATGAAAAGCGAAAGCAATTAGACTGCATTACTGTAAGATGGCACAGCTTCTTGAGGAAAGAAAGCTGTGAATGGAAACAGAGCACTATTGATACAACAAATGTTAAACTGTGATAGTAACTGACATTTGTCCTACATTGCAACTTAGTACTTTTTAATATAATTATTGCAGTTGAAGTACTTGCAGAATATTTATTATCTATATGTAAGATATGTAATGAAATTAATTTTTTTTAACTGCCATTGCCTTCAAATGCCATGAAATAAATTAAGTATGGCTTCAACCTATTTCTTGTAAGAATAAATAAGGTCTTTTCTTCTAACGCAGAAGTAACTCCCCCAACATAAGAAATTACGCTGTTTAATCCTGCAAGGTATTCCAGGCACTTCTTTTTGTGACAATCTCTGACTGTGTGTTTCACGCCTTGCTACACACAAAATTCAATTCAGCATGCAGTTCAGCTAAACCTCTTATAAATATTATACAAAAAAAATATAGTATTAGTTCGCTAATTATAGGTATTACTAGCTTACAAGAAAATACCCAAAAGCAATAAAATCACAGCAAATTGCAATCGGATATGGAGAGAAATATGAAATATGTGTCAAGATTTTTGCAAATTGTCTTGCAGTTTTGGAAATTCACCAAAAGCACTCTTTAAAGACCAACAATATGGTAACAATATTTTCCATAGTTTAGTTCAATACACAAGTAGAAAATGTTACATTAATAAGAGCTCCGTCTCTAAATTATTTGGGTAATATAAGTACTATATACTACCATCATACTGAAATCGACTATTGCGCACTTATCAGCAATTTCATACAAAGTTAAAAAACAAACTTATTATGCCTCAATAATTCTCTACTAATTGGGATTACACACACAAGCGTCAGAATAGAATAAAAATTACATAATTACCATTCCCAATGCTGTGATTATCTCTCTTGATGCAGTTTCGTGCTCTGTGCTGTCTGTGAGCTTTCCCATCTGAATACTTTGTATTTTACATTTTTCTATGCCAAACCGCATGCCTGTAACACTAGAGAATCTTTCAGTGATATATATTAGCTTCTTCAGTCCCTGTAATGTGCCAGAGTATAGTTTAATGTCTTCCATGTTTGTCAAATGGGTGATCACACACTTTTCTCCTTTCAGTTAAAAAAACACTCTAGTGTTGTCCAATAGATATGACAGTGGGTTTATAGCCAGACAGAATAAAAACGGACTGAGGCTATCTCCTTGAAATATTCCTCGCTAATTTCAAGAATGAGCTTTCAAAACCCAGCATGTCCTGCCCATGAATCTCCTGACTAGTGAGCAGGTGCTGATTATAACAGACTTCTGGAGCCGATGATAATCTCTTCTCCAAGGAGAGTTTCCATCCATCTGCAACAGGGCTTTTGGTATCACGCCGTTGCTGATAGTACAATGGGATATTTTCCACTTCTGACACTCGCCATTGTCTTTTACGGCAAATACTATGGATAG
>BOPP01000089.1:1324223-1334223 GCA_017312745.1 Gryllus bimaculatus
TCACTCACCGTCTCTTGTTTTCCATTTTCCAAATCATGAGATTAGAAGACAACAATCTCCTTTTCTCTTTCGAGATGACGGCAGAGATTTTTTGTTGGTGGTGTTGTAAGCGAGTAAATGCACCAAATGAAAATGTTGCATGCAAATGTAAATGCACCATGTTGTAAATGCACCAAAAATTTATATGATGTTTGCTTTTACAATCCTTGTGCATTTGCAGTCCAGTATCAACAGCTCACTACAAAAAATTTACATACATGCACATTATTTTACAACGCTTTGCCAGATGACATTTATCGATTTAATTCGATACAAAAGTTTAAGTCTCAAGAAAAATACAACTGTTCTACTGCACAACTGTTTCTATACAATTAGCGACTATAACGAGCATCCAAAAGGAAAGTAATACTAATTTTATCAGTGACATGTAATGTAATTTTACCATTTGGACTGAATAATTTCAATGTACCTGTAACAATTGTTGTACTTCCTCTCCTGAGTCAATGACCCCCATTCGATCAGGTTTTCGTCTATAGTTTCCCTGATCCTTGAGCAAATGCTGAGATGGCGCTATGTTTCACTTCTGGACTTTGATGTAACATCAAATTAAGTCCCGCAAGATTGGCCTTCTCCTCGTAGCACGTCATACACAGTTTTTTAACTGTTTTTGACGTAAATAAAAAATAAATGACTTGGCTACCCTCTAAATCCGATGATTCTGCGAGTTTTTTTTTTTCAAACAATCAATTTTCAAACATGTACATGGCCGAATGTACATGTGTAAGACTGCGGGTATCAAAAATATTTTTGAATGTAGGGATAGGCTGTTCGGAGAAATGACGCTTTGTTGGCGTCCGCTCAAGTAAAGCAACGTCTGTGAGAATCCCTTCTTAGCACCTGCAAGCCCCAATCCTTCGCAGCGGCTGCACGCGCACAGAAACTGAATGTAGAAAAGAAACACGATTAAAGGACCCCGTTGTAATAATATACACGATTTATTTCAGAAAAACAAAAGTAAAATGTATGTGCTCAGCCTTTTTATATTTCATGAAACTGTTACCATCACTTCAAAATCTGCTGATCCTCCTGCAATTACATAACAATTGTGAATCTTCATCTTTTTATGTGAGGCCGAAAATCTTCATTTATTCTGAGCATCTGTTTCTATCTGACCACCACGGTTGTGAAACCGTGTAGGTTGTTCCGTGGTACCTAATGCGACGGACAGTCGTTCCCTTCACCGTCACCAGCGGCAAAGAGGGCAAATTTCGCATTTCCGGTATTAAGTATCTGGAGAGCAACAAAATTTATTTTCGGTTGCTACTGGGCAACAAAAAAGCGATAAATGCCCATGTAATAATTTTTTTATTTGTCTTTGTAATTTCTTCGTTTTCTGGTACCTGCGGTGCTAACTTAATGTCCAGTTTGCCAATACGAGTAATTGCCAATAATTCGTAGTATATAGTAGGGTCAAATAAAGAGGGACAATTTTTTTTGCGCAACAAATTATCAACAAAAAGCGACAAATTTTGAGTTTAATTCCAATTTTTTTAAAACTTTGCTGTGCTAATTTTACGGACTTCGTGAGGAGGAGGCCCGGGAATTTCAAATCCGACGCGGCACTGGAACTGTGGTTCGCAAATAGACAACATTGCGAATGCGCTTACCAAGTTCACTAATACTGATTGGCTCGCTTGCTCACTGCCTCTTTTCGCTTTACACTTCCCGCTCCATCTTCGCTATCGCTACTACTAATCAATCTTAAGCCACCAAGTCACCTCAGTTTACGGAACTTGTTCGAAGGATGACAAGGTAAAAATTTGAATTATTTGGAAACGCACAATTTTTCAAGATAAATGCAGTTATATACTTCGGTTATACAGGATACGAGAACGTCTGCCCCACACTAACACCAGTAGTGTGATTTGTGAAATAAAATAGTGATGCTACAGAATGGCGTAGACTTTCTCGAAATAGTTAGTGTCCTTGTTTCTTTGCTCTGCACTATATTTTCGGTTTCACTCCACCTTGTAGGATGGTTTCTATTGCGTCTAGTCTGGCTGCTAAACAACCGTACTGAATAGCAGTAGATGAAGGTTTTACAACTGATGGGAAAGTTGTATGGTACAAAGCATGGATCAGTTTGTACTGTTCAAATTATTTTTAAAACGTTGTATCACTTATAAAATTTATATCGTATTTTTTTATAAATGTAATTTTGTATTATGTAAATGTTCATTTTATAATTGTGTATTTTAATATTACATATTTTATCCTAATTAATATATATTCATTATATATTCTTAGTGTTTACATTACATATTTATATACATATTTTGACATTTCATACTACATATTTTTCCGGTTTCTATTTATGAGATACTAATTAAACCAACGCAATAATGTATACAAGTCGCTGGTAATGTAAATATTAAACACGTGGGTGAAATACAAAAAATATATGTTTTGAAAAATAAAAAGAGAATAAAGCAATACGACGTATAATCTTACACAGGGCAATTAAAAACATCCCTACCAAAAGTTTGAAAAACTTTAGAGCCGTTTTTGAATAATTGTTTTTTAGTATTTTTGTGCTGCACATATTTCACGCAATATTATACAAAATCAACTAAAATTTTCAAAGAAATGCGCATGACGTCAATGAAAGAACTAATTAGGAAAAAGAAATTTCATTTAAGGAAAAATCTATATAATCAAAACTACAGTTGTAAGGACGCCGCGAAAAATTCAAACTTTTGTAAAAAAAGTAATTTTTAACTTAATTCTTTTCAAAAAATCGAAGTTAACAGTAAACATCGGACCTACGCTATCTTGAGAACATATTTCAGTCTAATCTTACAACAAATCTGAAGAAAAAAACTGGAGCCATTTTTGAGAAAATATAAAAGATGGCCTTGTTTAAAGTATCCCCAAATTTTAAACAATATTTTTCGAACTCGCAAATCTTTGAGACTGGCCAGATCGATTTTATTAAAGGACAACATCCAGGCATCAGAAATTTGTACTTAAGAGCCATAGGCAAAATGATAGTTTCTCTAAGTTTGGAAGAAGCAAACAGTTATTATTCTTCGTTTTAACGATTTCTCGCCATTCGGAATAGGGGGAAAATTCAAGTCAATTAACTGAATGTTCCAAAGCAAAAGAAAAGCTCAAAAACTTTCTGATTAAAAAATGTGAAAAATTTGTTGGGCATTATAGAGCTATTGGTCGGCGACCAAATGGTTTATGGCTCGAAATGAACGACTTATCAAAAACCTGCAACGTATTAGAAAAAAAAATTGCCACTTTATATAATTGCCGAGCACAAGATTAAGTCGTAGAATATCTAGTAGTATCCAGTCGTATCATAATAATAATCCAAAAACGATCTAAGTCCACATGAAGTCAGATCGTTTATACTGCTGAGCATCTTTGTGGACGCCCAGAACGTGCAAGCATACCAAGAATAGTATTGCCACCGTACTACGAGTATTTTAATACACATAAATGTTTTTATCTTATTTGTTTAGTCACATTCTATGAGTTTATTAGCGACCATATTACAATGTAATGTTTGGTGCTTAGGTTATTAATTTAAATTACATAAATACATTACAAAATTGGATTCCAAATGTTTACTTCTCTTAGTAATAACATGTTTGAAAGGTGAAAGTGCAATTAAAGTATTGTTTCAATCAATGGTTATTTTCAATTCATTTCTTCACTGTAGGGTATTTGGACATTCCAGTAACACTTTTTTTTTGTTATTTAAGGTCGCATCAACTCGTATGTCATAGCGACCACTATTGTGTGCAACGAATGTGTAACTGTGAGAATGATATGATATGATGGGAATGAAAGGACGAACACAATAGAACCAGGCATAAAGCAGGAATCGCACCCGCGATCGTTCGGTCCGAGATGACTACGGCAATACCGCCTTACCGATCTCGACCATCCGGATCGGCACTGCATGAATTGTTCACGGGGTATTTGCAATGTTGGAATTGTATTCGGTAAATATTTGATTATGGGTTTGCCTATAGTGGTCAATTATAAGTCGATGATGCACAAGATTTAATTCTTCTATTACTCCCACAAGTTGGTAGTGAATCAATTGCAATATTATTCTCAATTTTATTGAAAATTTTATGTTTTTGTCGTTTCGACTCTATTCGGCGTCTTTTCTAAAAATCTCGGGTTCACGTTTCTTAAAAAGGCTTCGTAAGAATAAGGTAGCATTTTATATAGAAATGGTCGGTAATATTGAAAATGTTGGTTATGAATGTGAACTCATAACATCTGGTCAACTGTTAAATGATGATCTGACGTTGGCCAAATGATAATTAGATCATTGTTTTTATAAAATCGCCAACATTTTACAAAATGCTATCTGATTTTTACCAAGCTTTTTTAACAAATCTGGACCCGAATTTTTTTTAAAAGATCTCATCTAGGTTTGAAACGCCAAATACAAAAATTATTTTAAAAAAATAATGCAATGTCTGTTTTCAATAAAATGTATTTTACCATTATTATTAAAAGAGATAACTGGTTCTTTAAAATTGGCTGTGATTCAATCTGATAAAGTTGAGATTGTTTTGATTGTAATAATTAGGTATTCCAGAATTATTTTATTTGTATACGTTTTCATCACGTAATTGTGGAATGCAGGGTGGTTTGACACATCAGGGAGATAATATGATGATTTTGCTGCAATATCTACTGTTTCATTACTTAGGATTTTTAAAGGATGAAAGGGATCCACACTTGTTACATTTTTTAGATGAAATAATCTGAGAGTTCGTAGCAATGTCGGCCTCATTATTTTTTGTGTGAATGCAATATCGCTTCTCGAATAAGTAAAATGGCGCGAGTTGCTTGATTTGTCATTTAGGATGGATCTAAAGCTTCACTCTGGAAAATTGGAGATATATCAGGTAGTTTATAAAAGTTGGTTTTGTCCGGAAATAAAACTGCACCCCCAGTTTCGTGCGGAAGTTTTAGCAATCTGTATATATGTGAATACTGTCTTCATATTCAATACGTTTTTCATAGAAAAGTGCTGAGTATATTATAAGATTGTCATTTTCTTCACATATTCGTTCATGATGAGCCTTCTTTGCGATACTTTCAGGATTTCTAAAGCTTCAGAAAATTATTTATGCTGATAAAATGTCAGCATAATGGCTGTTAGTATACTATTGTGAATTTGGAGCCAAGGAGTCTTGTGCGCTGACGTGCGCACGAAGGTAGAGTACGGGGTCACAGCCTCCCTCAAATTTCAACAGGGGACCAGTAGCCCTATGTAATAAAACAGGTTCCTCGTAATATATGCTCAATTACTTTTTTCCTCTTTTTCACGGATATTCGAAATTTCCAAACCGATAATTCTTTAAATGGTTCATTTGTTCATTATGTTGATAAATTAATGCCATTCTCCTTGTAGGGTTTTAAGTTATAGAAAAATGTCATAGGCAGATACAAAATGGAAATGAGGACCCAGTGGGGAACAAAAAAAATTGGCCCCCTGTTGTTTTAGACTGCGCACGCCTATTATCTTGGCATTATGGTCAGTGCGGAATTCATTACAGAATATGTTATTAAAGATTATTTTGGTCGTCGGGTTTTTGGAATTGCCACTACTTTGAAGGCGTATGAAATATATTTTTCTCTTCTGTAGGTTAGTTGTTCTTCTCGAAATACGGCCAGTTTATTTCTAATTGAGTGTGTACGAAATACACCAATGGCCAATCTCAGAGGCTGTTTTGAAGTAGATTTAATTATTTCAGTATGTTGTCTTTTTCAGGCATATGCACAACCACGCCATAGTCTATTTTTGTCCCCACGTCTGTACGATATGTATTTCGTATTATATAATCGTTAACATTTTCAAAGAATTTTGTAAATATTTATATAAGTGTCAATGGTGTAATATCCTAGAGAAGTTGTGTGTCCACGTATTTGAGAAAAAAACCTTAATTAATTATAAGAAGACATTATTTTAATAAATGAATCATTTGAAAATATGTAATGCTGTTTCTTACGAAGCTCTTTCTTTTCATTCCATTAACCTTTCAACATATTATACCTACTATCCAATTATTCTTACAGGAAGAAAGTATCCTTTCAATAACTTGGCTTTAAAAAGTTGTAAAGAGGGTGTATTTCCGTCAATAACACGAGATCAATATTTACAGAATTTCGTAAAAATCTCTGAGCTAGTACTAAGAAAGGAAACCTTTTCTAGATATTTGGATTACCAATATTTTTTACATAATTATCTAAAACATTAATAAATTATTTATTGTATGGGTTACATTCGACTTCAAATATTGTACTTCAATTAAATGATAAATATAATGAAGTGTCAATTTCTGTTTTCTCCAGCCAAGAAATGTTTGCCTATCCGCTGAAAACTTATTAGAAACATTGCGACTTATGTGATTTTAACATACCTGCAAACATTTCAAACTCCATGAGTGACTGGCGTAGATACAATTTTACTAGAAGAGTAATTTCCATGTAATAAAATTGTATTATCATGAAGGACAGGTTGATACGAAAATTAATAATAATAATAATAATAATAATAATAATAATAATAATAATAATAAATTGTATATGGTATGGGAAAGTAATAGTTGAAGTAGCACATAAATCCAAATGCTCAGCTCCTACACATCGTAGAAAAAAAGCGTTCATTTTGTACATCCATTTCTTTAGGGACCGAAATGGATGTTCAAACAAAATTTGGATTTGAACAATAAATGGCTCATACTTACCTTATATTAACAATAGTAACAAAATCCTTACTGCAGGGAAGCAGGTACCCGAACGTCACTCCTACACTTGCAGAGCAGGGAACACCCAAAAACATACCTGGCAAGACCAACCCAAGTGTATACGAGTATCAGGAACATTTTCCCAATATATTATTGACAATAAAATATTTTTCCTTCAGCTCATAAATCGGCCTGAACTATCATTGCAGCGTCCGCCTTGAGTTCAAACACATACGTATACACGCTTCGGCTTGTAAATCTATTTCTGTGCCTGGACAAATGAAATCCCTTTTGAAGCAATCAAAAGCACATTTTACCGAATAGCATTCACAATACCATAATTTTTCCTTCTTCATAGGAAGTAGCCCGACAGATCCTTGCGTCGACAACATTGCAAGGAGCCACCTATTAATAATCGCTTCGGCTTGTAATTCCATTTCTGTGCCTTGTCAAAAGAAAATATATCTTTGGAAACGAGAACACACTTATTAAAAATAGTATCCACAATATCATAATTTTTCTTTCTTTATAGGAAGTAGCCCGACCGATAATTGCAGTGACTGAATTGTAGGAAGAAGCCTACTAATACTACACGCTTTCACTTGTTATTCCATTTGTATACGAGTACCTGGGAAAAAGAAAATCTTTTTTGGGGGAACAATAACACACTTTTCCTGAATAGCATTCAGAATATTATAATTTTTCTTTAACGTAGGAAGTAGCCGGGCTGATCACAGCAGTGACTGAGTTGCCAGAAGCCCGCTATTAATATTTTGCTTTACAAATACTTTGCTTTAAAATTGACGTAAATTTTTAAACAAAACAGCACTGGATATGGTAACCTCAGTCCTATAAATCAAAGGAATAATTGTTCACCTTGAAAGTTTTTATACATAAAATATTTGCAGCAGAAAGTATTGGAAGTGAATGGAGAATCTTCTATTGTATTAGAGTAATTGCTTAAGAACAAATAAAGTTGCAACCTTAATTTTTTCTAACCATAAACATAACATTGCCGATACTTTAGGTTAAATAACAGTGGTACGTAGCATACCTATTTGAGATTTCACTCACAGTAAAATGAAAATTGCAATCTTTTATTATAAAAAATATTATAATATACCTAAAACACCACCATAGTCCCAAAGTGCAGTCTAAATTTCAACTTTGAATTCTGACTGAAAATTAGTTTTAAAAAATTAGAAATTAACGCATAAAGTGCTTCAATTGCACCTGTTTTTTAATTCTTTATAGTCGAGTACAAAATTATTTATTTTGTTACAAAATTACTACATTCTTGGTAGTATATGATAGGCTAGTTAAATTGGAATTTCTGGAAAGGGGGATACGGTGGCGGACACTTCTGTTTGGAGCCGCTCCCAATATTTCGGATATGTAGAGTGTAGAAACACTGATAAGGGACTACATAAAATTTTGAAATTATTACATGTAAAAGTTCACTTTCGTGTTAAACTGCCTTATTAATTTCAACTTTGAAAATTTTCTCGAATTGAGTTTTAAAATGTGGTGAAATTACGTGAAATGAGCTTTAATGGCACCCGTTTTTTAACTGTTTATAGTCGAGTACAAAATTATTTATTGTGTTACAAAATTTCTACATTTTTAGTAGAATATTATAGGATTGCTAAATTGGAATTTTTGAGAAGGGGGATGCGGTGGAGGATACTTCTGTTTTCAACCGCTCGCAGTTTTTCGTGTTTGTAGACTGTAGTATCTCATTTGAAAGACCAGATAAAATTTTGAAATTATTACATGTAAACGTTCACTATGTTGTTAAACTGCATTATCAAATTCAACTTTGAAATTTGACTCAAAATGTGTTTTAAAACGTGTTGAAATTACGTGAAATGGGCTTTAATGGCAGCCGTTTTTCAATTGTTTATAGTCAAGTAAAAATTGTTTATTTTGATACATAATTAGTACATATCTAGCAGAAGAATATATACGAGGTGATTTTGAATTTCTGCAAAGGGGGAAGGCAATGGCGGACAGTTCTGTTTTCAACCGCTCGCAATTTTTCGTGATTGTAGACTGTAATATCTCAGTTGAGGGACTCGATAAAATTTTGAAATGATTACATGTAAAAGTTCACTATGATGTTAATCTGCATTACTAATTTCAACTTTGAAATTTGAGTCAAAGTGTGTTTAAAAAAATCGTTAAATGCACGTGAAAGTGCTTTATTGACACCCGTTTTTTAATTGTTTATAGTTGAGTACAAAATTATTTATTTTGTTGTATAATTAGTACATAATAGTTGATTTTGAATATCTGCGAAGGGGGAGGGCAATGGCGGACATTTCTTTTTTCAACCGCTCGCAATTTTTCGTGTTTGCAGACTGTTATATCTCAGTCGCGGGACTAGATAAAATTTTTAAAAAAATCGGGAAATTTGCGTGACAAGTGTATTATTAGCACCCGTTCTTTAATTATTTATAGTTGAGGACAAAATTTTTTATTGTGGTACAAAATTAGTACATAATTAGTACAAAATTATAGGCTAGTTGATTTGGAATTTCAAACAAGTGGGGGTTACAGCTTGACGGCGGTCAGGGACGGGACGCGAGGAAGTCAGCGCGCATGCGCATTGAGCCAACTATAAACAACATTTTCTAGAGAGCCTTGATTGAGTACGCCGGCTCGGGGACTCGCGCAGAAATTGGGACGGTCTTACGACTGTATAAGTGATTGAACCTCTTGCCGGCAGGCGCTCTCTTCCCCAAAAGCTTACGTGGAACATTCTGATATGTCCGCTAGAGATCACAGAGCAACTTCAATTATCACTACAAACATCGCGAGTAAAACATTTATTAATCCCAAATTTCAGTTCTTGAATTCGTCTGTCGCTAATAGATTAAGTGCAATATTGAGAATGTTCATTTTTTATCCCACATTATACAGCACTGTGTTAACTTGTATTAAAACACGAACATTTAAAAAATTACGATCCTAATCAGTTGTGGATTGGTATCGAGGAGAGTGTGTCCCCCAGTAGTATTATTTTGCGGAAAGATCAAACAGGATCTTATCAGTGTAATTTCATTTCGTAAGTTGATTACATGTATAGCGTGTTTGTATGTAGGTTACAAGTGTCGTTGACCTAGAACTGCGTAGCACTGTGACTCATTGACAATGAGCCTCCTGAAAATAATTAAAACACATTTACGTAATACTATGACAAATAACAGACTCTC
>BOPP01000089.1:1339223-1391500 GCA_017312745.1 Gryllus bimaculatus
TGGGCAGAAATATTATGCCGATCCCTGATCATGTCTCCAACCTTTTCGTCCCCCGTAAGAGGGGTGGAGAAGATAAGTATTTCACAGGGAATTCCAGTCATGATACTCACCCGTCCTATAAATATTTTTGAAGCAAAACAATATTTACATGAAATTTTAAAACATGTTTATAAATTATGGTAGAAGTCCTTTAGATGTAATCAAATCAATACGTAGAATTGCTTTGGATAAATTGAATATAATAATTGTACCCAAATTATTAGTATTTAATTATTATCAATAAATGTTGACTTTGGGGGTGGAGGCTAGCCCTCTCAGATTCACCCCTGTCCCAGAAAAAAGATAGATAACTATTGTCTAAATAGATTACCTTTGTCTACGCTACGCTTTTGTGTACGTTGTCTACGCGACGTAGACTATGGCTCTTTACGCGCAGACGCACATCACTGATTAAAATTTTAAAAAAATCTCTCAGAATTTTTCCATTTTGCTTCAATGTCGACTCGCCATTTATTCCAATTAGTTTTAGGTCCATTTATTCCACCGTTGTTGTCCAAATCTTGCATTATAATCTCCTGCTATTAGGATATAATCATTTTTATTCACGGAATCTCATACATCTTGTAATTTGTCGTAGAAATGATTTTTCCGTCCTACCTTCTTCTGGCGCATACACAGCTATAATACTTAATATCCTCTTTCAATTTCTAGTCTGCAGTTGTTAAACGTTCATTTACCCAACTATAAGATGATATTTTACTTTTCCGCTTTTTATGTATTAGTATTCCTACTCCAGCCGTAGCTCTTTTGTCTATCGGGTCGACGCTATATATCATTATGTAAGATCCTATGTCCATTGTTCCTTTTTCTTTCTTATTTTTTTCTGTTATTATAACTAAGTCTATCTTAGCATTTTTTTTATTTCTAATCCTAATTCTTGTTGTTGTTTTTGGAAGAGACCACGAACATTTCAGATTCCGATGTTTTTAAATTCCGTTATTCCTTCTCGGTTGTCCTATAAGAGTACCAGTAATTAAATCTCTCCTGGCCGCGTTACGGGAGCTGCGCAGGGTAAGTCCTGTGGAAGGGCTGAGTCCTTGCTGCTCCCAGACTAGCAGAATTGTATAGGGATTTTTTCCCTTAGACGAGCTGGTTCTTCTACACCTGCGGAGTCTCGTCTACCCCAAATTAGGGAAATAGAGAATGAGAAGAGGAGAAGAAGGAAGATAGAAAAGAGCTGAGATGCAGTAAAAAGATGACTCAGAAATGAATATCATCCTGGTTCCCGAGACCTACTAGCATCGGGGTCGAAAACAAGGGGTCAAGAGAGGCCATATAGGAAAGATAAAAGAAGTGCAGCATAAGTAAATGGACATAATGCTACACTGGGTTGCGAACCTTTAGCGTTACCCAGGGGACACCCCGGGGAGACAGTTTATCGATTGCTCCCTATTAAATAACTTTATATTAAGTATTTTACTCCGTATATATTCACTATACGAGAAAAAAGGGGAAAATGAAGGATTGAACATATAATAGATTTTTTATAGGGCTTCAGGACCCCTTTCAAAATTTTCAGGCCTCCTCAGGCACGCGAATGGAAAAATAATATTTAAACCACGAAGACCACTCTATTTGTCTATATTGTATGCACCACTCGTATGTATTCTGTTAAAGAAATTTTTAAAATTCATCATTTATCCTGAAAACATCGGAAATTTTATAGAACATGCCTCAGGCATTTTTCTGGTACATCTGGAACTGAAGAACTTGTTTTCAACTTCGCGCGAACAACTACTACTACTAATACCTAAACAAAGTAATATTTTCTTGCAAACACAGACTTTGGGCATCTTTCTTGGGCAATAGCTTTCTCAGAGAAAAGCATTTGCGCAATTAAAAGAGATCGTAGGTTCGCAAGGGCGTTTACAAGGCTCTTAGAATTAAAACTATCTGGAGTTGTTCAGCGAAGAAGAAGTCACCAGACCTTTAAAAACGTTAACAATTATGAAAAGTGGGCGTCCGTCATATATCGCACATAAAGTACCTCTTCCTATTTTGTCTTCTACTGCATACAAGTGTTTACATTTGTTTTATTGCAGTTTTAATAGTATGTGTTAATCTGAATCATCAAGATAAATTATATCAAATAAGAAATAACATCGTGTGCACTGGATTGTATTAAATGTTTGAGTAATGTCGTCAGTGCGCATTTATTAGTGAACCAATGAACACAAGTGTGAATTAAATTCTTGTCCTCGTTTCAGGATGACGAGCTCCGCGCTGTGTTCCGTGTGTTACCTGGTACTGTTGGCGATAGCACTAGCAGTAAATGGACAATCGCCCCCTTTCTCTTCCAGTGGAGATGAAAAACCACTGGTAAGATTGGTGCAACATCCTTTCAGCTTTGCGAGATGGATCAATGTATATACCAGAACCAACGTTCAAAAATCCTGGTACTTACACTATAATTCCTGGTACAAATGACAATTGATTAAAATTCTTAAATTGTACATATTATAACTCTATTGTGTTTTAACGCGCCAGGAAGTTCTTTAAATTTAACTCGACGTCAATCGTCTCCGATATTATTTCAGTAGTATATATACCTTTTGCGGGTCTCACTCGCAACCAATCTTTAGAAATGAGGTCTCTAAAGAAAGATAATTTCACATAGATGTGACTAATTTGCAATTTTCGCACCACAGCAAGCTGGCGCTCTGCCCCTCCAAAACCGCTCTGTTCCTCGTAAAAAATCCAGGAAAGTTAATAATTGTTGCAAAGAGTAGGGTTGTTACTAGCCCGATTTTCTATTTTCGCATGAAAAACATTACTTATCTTTCTCAAGAGTAAAAAAAATCTAATATTTTGTGACTATCAAGGAAAGAGAAAAGCTGTTAAGGAAGATTGAATAATTACTTGAAATGTTTTTAAGGAAGTGTGAATTGTTTGAATAACATATCGATATAATACGAATAAATCTTTATTGAAACTTAGATTCCAAACCAAATTGCATTGTTTTTATTTTTGTTTGATATTCTGCAAGTACGAAGTGAACATTAATACATTTTTCCCAACAAGATAAACACGTTTTCATTAGCAAATTTCCTTCTTAAGGAAAAGGATACGGAAATGAACAGGAAAAGAGTAGGATTAACATGCGAGAGTTCTAGCATGGCAATGTTTTCACCAACATCGTAGGTATTTGTAATATTGTTGTTGTTGTTAGTTTTAAATTATTAAATTAAAAATTGTTATACGAATCTTAAATCGTAAATCGCAAATTATCGTAGATTTAAAATTCTGGTATTAAAACATATCAGGATGACTTCAACGTGGTACAAATCCTGGTCAAAAATACCAGGAACGTGGTACATCCGGCAACACTGCATACAGTATTGCATTATCCATACCTTATTAGTGTCCTACTTAAAACCGGCCTCTATATTGTCCATGGTATAAAGTGATTTCACAGAAGTGAATAGCTGGTGGTTGGGTAAGAACTCGATGTACTGGAGGAGCTCATCTAATGTGCAGAGGATCAGATACAAGACTCACTCGTGAAATGAAACTCAGGTTAAAGTCAGAAAAGAATTACGGTTGCTTCAATGCATTCACGAATGTGCTCTTTAAGATTTAAATCTAAAAAAGCTTAATCTTTAAGACTTCCTTGCGTTCCCAATAATAGTGAGATAAACTGTAAAAAAAATGTTAAGCACATTACTGTATCTGTTTTTCATCCTCTTCAGTAATTTGTAGTATCTTTTTTGTTGCATTTTTTCCAGTTTGTATTCGTGTTAGTTGATGAAGTTTATTTTTCTTTTATATAGACTAATAAAATATAGTGGTTAAAACCATCTGTATGAAAATTAAAACAAAAAATAGTTCGTATTTGCATTAAAATCTAATAAAGACTACCGATGTCAAAAACATATATTGGCTTGTAGAAAAAAAATTGTACTTGGTACGAAATACCGATTGCAGATTTGAAATCAGAGCGAAAAACAGATACAAAAACAAATAAAACATTACAGACATGAAAAATAACGCAGACCAGTGTTATCAATGGTTCTGGGTTTATTTTCGTGCACTCTTTCTCACAAACAAGCCCCGAAATAAAAATAGGAAAATGTTGAGTTAGAGCAACGAGGTGGCCACAAACCTCTCTTCGTTACTTTGAAATTAAATCCATATAATGCTTTTATCGGCCTGTACAGTAGTTTCGGGACATTCTATATGAAATATTATCTTTCCGTGAACGAACCAGAACACCTCAAAAATAAACACTGTTTCTTTCACAAAATGCAGCTTGATTAAATTGGACAGAAAACAGAAAACTGAAACACGCTGTGAATAACTGTGTGTGAACAATTTGCTACGTATCACACGAGTCGGAACTATTCTCAGAACAAACACTAGAACTTGCTGTCTGCGTGATTCCAAAGAACGGCACATATCAAGCGGGTCATATTAATTGGGGCATTGGGTTATTTCTGTCATTCTCAAGGTTACTTACACTTGCGTTAACTGACAACAGGCCTTTACCTGTAAAAATTAAGGGATGACTCGCCTTGCAAATCTTTCAATCGAAAATCTTATTTTAAGGATTTTTTAAAATAATGATGCACATTAATTAATGTGCATTATTTACTTAATTAATCGTTAATTATCATCAATCATTAATTAAGTGGTAAAAATCGTTAAAACCTGTGTGACGTAGGGACATGTGTATTTTGTGCGCGTTTAAATTAATTTGGGGATAGTTCAACATAATTTTATCTGGAAATTCCCTTCAATAATGTTTTTTAGAACATCTGGTTTAATGCAACTCGCAATGCAGGTATTGCGGAGCTGCGGTATGGCTGGGTTCGTAGGCAGGTCGTGGTGGGCATTTTTCCAATATAATGTCCGTATTGTAAAATTTACATTCTATAATAAAGTTCAATAATTCTTTAATAACATTGCTGAAGAGGTTAATACCTTGTAATAAATTGAGAAAAAATCTAATTCTAGACATCTCTTGCTATTATTGTAAAGTGGGTTATAGAAATTAATACATTGAGAGGCAGATTTTTATCAAAATGAATATTCTCCGATCGATCTAGGATGTCACAGACACTTTAATTTGAAAAGCGTCACTTACTGTTTTGGGCGTGTCTTATATTTAGCTTCTAGAGCATTTTCAAAATAATCACAAAGATGGCTTAAAAAGTTTCTTCACTTACATGCTGTGATGTATGATTATAAAAAGAATGATTTTAAAATTACGATTATTCAAATGGTGCAGAACCGTTTTTCAATAAAACCTCGATCATTTCGTAAAGTTGCGAAGGTTAAAAATTGTTTCGAACGTGTCCTACACTCTTAACATTGAAGTAAGAGATTTTTTCCTATTGAAATGTTTTCCTTAATAATATATCTTTAAATTATTAATTTATATAAGAACACCTTTTTCAAAATTGTAATAATATTTACGTGATTTTGTGTTATACACTTATGGTGTATTGTGACTACATTTACTTTTGTTAACATTTCTCACTTCTTCAAAATTGAAACTAGATTTCTGTCTTAATGCAGTCTATTCTTTAATATTTTCCCTGTAAATTATTTCATGTTCAGTTGTTCGAAAATATTAGTAACTTTTTTCAGATAATTTTTGAAATTTTCAAAACGGAACATCGGCAACGGCATCAACATTGGAGATAGTATCTAAGGGATGCACCAAGTACCCCTGCGTGGTTCTCTTGGTAGTTCATTTGCTAAGGAAGGGGGTGTCTTATATATATATATATATATATATATATATATATATTATATAATATATATATATAATACCATGCATTTATTTACAGACGAGCCATTTTCATTAATATTTTTGAGTTTTCAAAACTAAAAAAAAATTATCGACTTCTTTTGGATTATTTCGGTAAGAGGTTCTCAAGAGAAAGTGAAGTGTTAGTAGGATCGGAGTTGCATTATTATTATTATTATTATTATTATTATTATTATTATTATTATTATTATTATTATTATTATTATTATTATTATTATTATTATTATTATTATTATTATTATTATTATTATTATTATTATTATTATTATCTTACATTATTCACAGTATCTACTGGTCGGTATGTCAACCACACACAGGTATGATGACCAGGTGTGTGGTTGCTTTACTGAACATTCAGATGGCTTCTGACAATACGGCATGTATTCAAAATTACTGTCTTTTGCATATTATATCCATTTCTGGTATCCAAGTGAAGACACTCCAGTGCCCGAAGTGTCATTTTGCGGATCACTCCGTAGCTGATATTATTATAGCACAGTTGTCATTTACTGAAGTTCCACTGAGTTGCGACTTCATAGGCGAGATCGGTATACTTCTGGATCTTCTCTTGATATTTTCCCGATATGTTGTGGGTATTGGGTATTGATATATCGATAAGGAAAACCTGCTGTTGGTTTCTATCAATTGTACGTTATATCGGGTCTATTGCCGCCGACATGTCTGTCAGTGATAATGGAACGATCCAGTAGAGTGTGTGCTCACTACTTTCAAGCACATTCTGAGGCACATATTTATAATAGGCACGGAAGTGGCGAGTAAGCCCGTTCTTCAACGCCAATAATTGGTGTACCTGCTTCGCCACTTCATCATGCCTCTTTTTGTATTCCACTGTGCGTGGCTGCTACATCCACTTGTTACGTGTTGGATAGTTTCGCTTGCAGCCTCACATCTTCTACACGAGTCGGAATGAATGGTAGAATCTCTCAGAATGTGTTTTCTGTAGTTCAATGTTGGTACCACTTGGTCCTGGATAGCTATCATGAAGGCTTCTGTCTCCGGAAAGAGATCCCCGTGCTGGAGCCATGCGCTGCGACGCAGAGATGTCGACTTCTGGTTTACTCAGCTCGTGAGGTACCTTCCATGCAGTGCCTTTGCTTTCCATAAGGTTATCTTCTCTTCCGTTTCATGATTGGTTGAACAGGCAATCAAGCTTTTTCAAGTTCAGAGGACTATAGTTATTATCAACTGCGCTCACTGCTTGCTGAACTCTCCCGCAATGTTCAAGAAGTATCTTCTGAGTGAAGCAATTTGAGAGCTGTGTAGATTTATGAGATCTACAATACCTCGCCTCCTTGCGACCTTGGAAGGGTAAAACGCTCAGTACTTGAATGTGGATGATGTTTTCGGTGTTGAGTCATAGCGGTTCGAATTGTTCTCTGGAGGTTGTCGAGGTCGGTATTGCTCCATTTAATAACGCCAAAGGAGTATGTCAGCACTGGAATAACAAATGAATTGATGGCCTGCACAAGGTTTCTGTAGAGAGTTGAGTTTTTAAGAGCCCATGCAATCGTTTACACACTTCATTTGTTAGTATATTCTTAGTAACAGTGTGTTTGATTCGGAGTGACTGTTGGAAACCCAAGTATTTGTAAGTTTCATGGGTTCCATGAAGGTAATCTTTGGTTCATTATCAGTTTCGAAATTTATAACTTGCATATGACCTCGAATGATATTCCTCTCCTGCACGTATCCAAACCGAATTTCATCTTAATGTCGTCAGTGAACTTCTCCGTCACGTTATTAGTTGCCGCATATGACTCTCAGTGTCTGCCTAGAGCTTCAGGTCATCCATGTAAAGGAAATGTAAGACACGAAGAAGAGTTGAGTTCCCCTTTTTAAGAGCGATTCCATAATTAGATGAATTAAGTACAGTAGAGAGGGGATTCCAGGCTAACAGAACAATAAAGGGCTTAAAGAGTCACCCTGGAAAATCCTCGCGGATGTGTATAGTTATTATTATTATTATTATTATTATTATTATTATTATTATTATTATTATTATTATTATTATATTATTATTTATTATTATTATTTATTATTATTATTATATATATTATTATTTTATTATTATTTTATTACTATTATCATTGTATTACCTAACGGTTGCATTAATACTAGTAAAGTATGTGTTTATGTAAAACCATTGCTTTATTTTTTATATTAGTCTATTTGTTAAGAATTTCCTGCTTTAAGGCACTTTACTTCAAAACGCAAATCTTTTGTCCGTCAGTGAGTCTTCTTTGGATTTTAGAAATTCGCTATCACACTTTCAGTAAGAACTGATATTCCTATACGTAACTCTTTTCAAGAATTTCCTTTTACATATACGACTTCTCTCAATGTGTAGCCAATTTGGGTAAAATTTCTGTCGGTTAGACATGTTCGTCGATAATGCCAGTTTATCGGCTCAATCCTGTGCATATTAAATGACAAATGGTCATAAAGAACCCGAACGACCTCTTCCAACGGCTACGAAAACATCGGCTGGTCGAACGAATGATGTTTGTCTGAGTCTGTCGATTTCATAAATACCAACATCTCGAAGGTATTCCATTCACCGGAAATCAGCTGAAGAGTCAAGGCCATCTACTATACCAAGACCATCTGCAGTACATGTTGATCTTGACGGTGTTTCTCGCAAATGTTTCAAAAAAACGAGTCGTGAAACTCTAATTATCGAAAATTGCAAAAGCTATAAACAATGAGAGAAAGTGATGCTGATGTACATACTTTCTATAATGTAACGGTTTTACGTACTATTATAAATAATAATGCAACTCCGATCCACTAACACTTCTTTTCTTTGAAAACCTCTTAACAAAATGACCCTAATAAAAGAGGAAAACATTATTTTACATTTTTATAAATTGAAAAATGTTAATGAAAAATGGCACGTCTGTAAATTAATGTAAGGTATTTGTGATATATTATATATATATATATATATATTATATATATATATATATATATATATATATATATGAGAGAAGAGAGAGAGAGAGAGAAAGAGATGATTATAGCAAACATTTCAGTTTATGAGTATAATTATTATAGGAATTTATTTATTTTTATTATTATATGTTTTTTCCAGAACTGTTATATATAATCTTTTTTTATTTTTTTGGAAGAAATATTAATTTCTACGTTGTTTTTGATTTTAGGATGGGGTTATAAGCTGAACATGTTTCATTTTTTTTTTATTTTATACGTTATTGGCTTCTTACCTTTATTAATAGGGAGGGGGTGTCCTCGCGAGAGAATCCTGCGCGTTCTAGACTTTTCTTGTTTAAACTTTGTTACACACACCACACACACACACACACACATATATATATATATATATATATATATATATATAACTATATATATATATATATATGTGTGTGTTTGTGTATATATATATATATATACACAACACATATATATATATATATGTGTGTGTGTGTGTGTGTGTGTGTGTGTGTGTGTGTGTGTGTGTGTGTGTGTGTGTGTGTGTGTGGTGTGTATAACAAAGTTTATTAATAGGTGTAGCACGGCGCAGGAAATTTCACGCGAGAGACGCCTCCCTCGCCTGGCAAGTGAGCTACCTAGTTTGAAACGTCCGTGTCATGTTTGCGGTGTGCCGCAGGCGCGTGGTGGCGAGGCTCCGGTGGCGAGGAGGCGCCGACGCCCTCCGGCCAGGGTGGCGCCAGCGGGCCGCTGCCCTCGCAGCAGGCGTTTCGCCCGCAGCAGCAAACGGCAGCCGCGCCGCCCTTGACACCAGGAGGGGAGGAGGCCGAGGTGGATGGCGCTCTCTGGCGCTCCCTGGACGAGCGAATGCGGTGGCTGGAGGAGAGGTGGGGGCAGCCGGAGCCTGCCCGGAACTCCACTCGCCCGAGCGCCCACGGAGACGCAGCGGCCGACGAACACCCGTCGACGCACCACCTGGTCAGCAGAGTAGAGAAACTGGAGGCGATTGTTCAACGGGTGTTGGAGCGGATGCCAATACAAGATCCAGTGCAGCAGCAGACGGATCAACCTTCTAACCCCACCGCCTCTTCTCCCGTAATTCTCTCTACCTCTCCCCTTTTTTTGAGCTTCAATAGACATCAGCCGCCCGTTGACAGCGCTCTCGAAGCGACATCGACCACGGAAGCCGCACCGACCGAGGAAGAGATGCCGCAACGGGTGACAATCGCGACGGAGGACACGCACAAGAAGACGGGCGGGGCACGCGCAGCCTCTTATTCCCTGGGAGAGGAATTGTGCCAAGCGGCTTACGAAGGGAGACTGGAGGGTGTTCGTCGTCTTTTAGATTCTGGGACTAATATCAATTACATTAACAAGAGTGGACAGTCTCCTTTGATATCGTCGTTTTATTTCAACCGTGATGGCCGCTGTCATCCAGACGTCGTCTCGCTGCTTTTAGAAAGAGGGGCGGATGTCAATCTAACCGACATGGATGGAAGATGCGCATTGCACCACGCTGCTATCTTGCCTTCAAGCGTGCAGTGCGTGGATCTGCTTCTCGCCGCAGGGGCCGACGTAGACGCCAGGAATAACTTCGGGGCGACGCCTCTGATGGAGGCAGCCATGTCTCAAAATGAGGCGACTGTGCGCGCTCTCCTGGCGGCCGGCGCCAGAAAGAACGTCACGGGCTGGAGGTGGCCGTGGCAGGATATGACGGCGTTCGACTTTGCTGCAACCGACGAATTACGAGATCTCCTTCGCGAATGATTGTCGATGTCTCGCTTTCAGCTACCTACATGACAAAAAAACTTAACTCTTTTTACTCTTCGCGTCATGGAATCTCTCAGAGAAGGAATGTTTTCATCTTTTGTTGCTCTTAAAGGGTGTGCTAAGGGGATGATTTTGTTGGCATGTCCTTCTCTTGCAACTACATATTTTTAGTTTTTACTAATACGTTATAGCTTGTTATTGGCTTCGATACGGAGATCGATATACACGGCAAAACTTACTTGGATCGAAAGGGTCGTATTGACGGGGAAAATATGAAAACAGTTGAATGATGATATATGTTCTCTTGTGGAGGGAGTTATGAGAGGGAAATACGAAACGAAACCGACGCAAGTTAATATATAGTTAATTAGTAAACAAGTAAATTTCAATTTATAAAGTTAGGTAAAAAATAAAATGATTTATTTCCAAGGGCATTAACTGGTTCTAATTATCTCGGAGGTCTATAGGCCCTGGGGCATTTTGTCTCCGCTCGATCATTAGAACCCTTATGTGCATATATAACTATTTTATATTTTTTTACCATCCATTATACATACTACAAATCATGTTATAATTAAATATATTATCTTTTATTTTTAAATTAATGTGTCGTGTCTTAAGTCCAATAGGCTAATATTAGGAATAGTATGATAATTCACTCATAAGTCAGACAGTATGGATAACGTTCTTTGAATGATAACAATCGGTAATTTCGGACTTCACTCGGCTAATGAAGGTATTAGTTACAGCTGTTAGTTAAAGAGGGATAAGTGTCCAAACGCAAAGCATGTTGTGAATTTGCGAGATATACTCTGGGATAAGAATTCGTTGGATATTATACAGTGTACGAATTCGAAGTTGTCTTATGAAAATTTTAAAGGCCACACCCAATTCGCCAACTTCGAAAGGCGTACCGACGCGTCATCTGAGATGTATGTATGTGAGTTGGGAGCTGCAGCGTCACTTCAGCTCCCAATTTTACGGCCCCCTATTTGAAACTGCCTTTCTTTTCCCTTTTTCATGCGTGACCTTGAGACGTTGTAACGTTGGCTGAGCAATGTTTCCAGCTAGTATTTAACTACCTTCTCATATTTGCAAGGGATTGTAGGGATGAGTATCAGATTTGCATACGATATCCTGTTTTTTTTTGCCCCGTGTTCGATTCCAGATCGAGCTAAGACTATAGTGTGTGTTTTCCTTTCAATGTCACAATATAAGTTGCTGTGTGACGATGAGAAAATTTACTTCTCAGGTTGAATAGATTGGAATACGGCATGGGGATATCTACGTGCTAACCGCACGTATCCCCTTAACCCATGGCCGCGAGGCAGGGACGTCGCCGTGTCGCCTAAGCCCGTTCACGGGCTGTCGGGCCAATACATATACATCCTGCGTTTTTAGCAATCCCTTTGTCACAGGTGCCTTTGTGCGTACATTGGGCGGTGTGTTTGCATTTTGGTCCGGATCTCATCTGAGTTTTCTCTTCTGCATGTTCACCCGTTGTGTTAACTATTATGAGTAGTCGTAAAACGGTTTTGAAGATTGTAAGGAATGGCATAAAACCTTTTCACTTTATTATAAAAAATAGCCGGATTTGTGAGGCACATAAAACAATATAGACTCATTATGGATATTGAAATATTATTTCAAGGAATTGTAAACCGGGTCGTAAACATTCCGCGAAATTCTAAATTTCACTTACTCTAGCAGGATCGCCCATAGATTTAGACATCACTTGAGCGTTATTGTTTGGTTATCTATTGATATGCATCGTAACAAACTTACTATCATGTTGTTCGTGTATATCTGACAACTTACTGGGGTATATTAAGTAGGTTATGTTAATTAGTGCACAATTATTTATCGAAACATTTACCAAGAAATAATTTCAACAATTGTACTATGTATGTATGTTATTTTAATGTAAATTTTAATTATGTCGCAAATATGTAAATAAAGTGAAAACTTGTCACCAAATAGTATGTTTTATATATTGGTCGCGAAAAGATAGTAATATAAATGATTATTATTGAACGTAAGTATACCAAAAAATCAATTTCATAACAAGTCCGTAAACAATTTGAAAGGAAATCATCTATCGTTTCAATAAAAAAACAGCAGAGTATCATTGCCTATAAGTAATCTCTCTACAACAATAATAAACAAACTGTGACCAACTAGTACAGCATTTTACGCTTTTATCGTGAGTTTGACAGAAATCACTCCAAAAAATGGAAAGCAAGAAGTTTGGAAGAAGAAGGAGTCTCGTTAGACAAATAGGATCGTTTCTTAACCTTCAACCGGCGCATCGAATATCGTTTGTTGAAGATTCCTGTGAACTGGATATCGATTCACGATTAAGTGCGCCAGATAAAACTGATTTTCTCTACTCTCCATCACGTCATTCTTTAGATCATGTTTGTTCATCAGGTAATAAAGCTGATATTTCTAGTTTATTAGAGCGTGTAAGTGATATTGAAAAAGAAATCGCAACACTTAGGGGTATAGTAGAAGTGATTGAACAGAAGTTGCAGAAATATGATCAAGATTCTGAAAATAGGTTGGTTGATACCCATTGTGTTACGGTAGAGCCCTTAGATAAGCGTTCAATGCCGCCGCCTCCTCCACCACCACCGCCACCGCCACCACCTCCTCCTCCTCCTCCGCCGGCGTCGCCATTTTCACTGTCTACGTCATGTCTTCCAACATGGAAACCAATAGATTTCAGTCCCGTCGCCAGTTGTAAGGACCGAAGTAAAGCCAGAGCGTCGCTGGGAGATGTGATCAAAGATTTGGGAAATGTTAAGCTCCGTCATATCGAGAGGACGTCGACTGGCAGTCCGATAAGACATCCCCCTTCGCCAAATGATTTATCTGCAAAGTTGACTGCTGCTCTAAGAAAGAGGTACGCTGCATTCCATTTAAAATCACCAGAGAAAAAAGAGGGTGCTGAATATGAAGATTAAAATTTTATTGAAATGCTAAATTGTTGTTTTGTTTTTTTACCGTATTCCTTTAATAATCTTTCCCAGACTTACCTTGCAGAATGATACTTCTCTGCTTGTACATCTTCTTAAGATCAACGATATGAATATTATATTGGAACATTTAAATGATCTTGAATCCTCGTAAACTCTATTGAATATGTGTTTCATCTTCTAATAGGCATGCCTAATTTTAATGCTAGGTACTAATTGAATCAGCACGAGAAGACAGTGGACAAGTCAAAAATGCAACTTTTTATTTTGGAAAGTTGTTCTTTAAGTCAAGGCAAATTGTACTAGGAAGAAAGGAATCATGCCATAATAGTGTTTAACTGTGTTTATGCGATGAATTGCAAGATCGAGGTAGCTGTAGTGCGCAGGAAGGGATCAAGTCACTGACATGTTCCGTTTCTCCTCAGTGTTATAATTTTGATTTAGCATGTTTGCCATGCGTATCGGGTTATACATGCATGCAGCGGCATATCTACGGTATGGCAGACACGGCACGAGCCATGAGAGCTACTCACAGGGTCGCCATTTAGAGTATACCCGCTACAACAAATAACAAACTTAATTTGAAGTATCCTCACAGGGAGGCAGATTCTAGACTTGCTATGGACGCCTGAATATCTAGATGCGCCTCTTCATGCAGGTTATGCGATACCATGCATGCAATACTACTTTTTAATTTTAATTTTTAAAGAAAATTTAAAACGTATATTTGGTAGATCTCAAGTGGATGTTTGGTCCAAATGGGAAAAGGTTGGTGCAAAATTTAAGAGTACAATTAAACGTGCAGCAGAGGCTGAAATTCATATCCACAAAAAAAAGAGCTGATACATTTTATAAATCAGTGCAAGAAGCTAAAGAGAATTGAGCCATGTGGTTGTCCTTCCAAACTCTTTACAATACGTTATTTGTAATAAATTTGGCCAATTGCTGGTACACAAACATTTTTTGTTGGATAAATGATTGTTCTAAACAAATATAAAATTGTTAAAAAATATTATGTAAAATGTATTGTATTTATGATTTCGGTACCCATTTTTCTTTAGACTTGATTCTGACACACGGGAGAGAGAAAAAGTCAACAACAATTAAACCATATAAAAGTTATTTAGTTGAAAGTACATTAAAAACAATTTAGTGCTATCACTTTGAATGCACACAGAAAAATTGGACAGGATAATACAAAATGTGTGAGTATAATGATTTCTTCCTCCTGCAAAGTTGCAAAAAGTGAGTTGTTCCTTTTCTCCTTAGCCCGATTCAATTACATTTATATAGAATGTTTAAGTAACTTCAGATAAATATACGAAGTCTGGAAAAAATCGTTTCATAATTTTTAATGTATTAAACAAATTAATTTGAAGAGCAAATTTTCACAGGAATAAAATTGTGTCTGAAATAAAATAAATGAATACAAGAACCTAGTTTAAAGTAATTTATTAATTTGCATCTATACATTTTATCAATTATTGTTATTGTTCAGTTGTTACAGTAGCTCTTTAATTCTCTTAAAAATGCATCAGAAAATTAAGTGTGCTACAACAGCTTATATTTTCTGGCATTACTTGTTACGGCTACACAACTTTACACTACTACATGAATTCGAAAAAGTGTTTCCAACCAGCAAAAAGTTTTTCTCCGCAACCAGATTCGAATTCCGATCCTTTAGTCACTTGTAAGATCCTTTAGCCAAGCACCTTACCACCACCACTCGCACGGCTATACTCAAATTTCCGACACTTAAGAAAGTAGTTGAAATAAGTTTTAACTTATGCCACTTTCAAAATTTAATAGAGTTCAATTTAAATTTTTTAAGAGAGTTCAATGGAAATTATACACGCGCCATTTTTAAGCGACCGTATTTGATGAAGTATTTTTTTAATAATATAATTTTTTCAGAAAACTTGTATCATACATATTGAACTGATGTAATGTTACTTTCGAAAATGGGACTAGCATTGTTGTACTGTAGTAGTGTAAAAGACGAAAGAACATAAATAAAAAATGTTGGTGCCTTTTTCAGAAAATTGTTTTAAAATTATCTATATTTCACGCAAAATTACGCTAAAACTTCTTAATTTTAGATAAATGGTACATGACCTCAATTTTAGGTTTATATTTGAATAACAAGCTTCATTTAAAAAAAATTATCTGTCACTGTGTAGTAATTGAGTTACTGCGAGTGTGCGTGTGTGCGTTCATCCGGATCGTTATTCACTGTTAGTCCACTCCCGTGCACCAATGAGGTGTCATTCGACGCGTCTCGTTTTCCTGGTGGAGAACTGATTATTTGTTTGCGGGTCCGGCCAGAAGATTCTAATTCTGTTTTGCGTGAGTTAGCGTTGCGATCTTATTAGGTAGATCGCGAATTAAACCAACTCCACTAAATAGATCTACCTAGGTGGCGTTGATCCCGTACTCAGAGGAACGTTTTGCTCCACGCCATAATATTCTTCCACGAGCATGGCAAGCAACACTGATTGTTGTGGACAAGTAAAAAGCGTGGCAAACCTGTCAATAGAGATGCTGCTTTTAACGTAAGTGAAGTGTTTCATTCGTATTACCGATGTTTTAAAAATAAATTTTTCAAACACCAACGTACCTTTGAACGTATTTTTGTTGAATAACTCTAAGTGAATACGGAGAAAACCAAAACTGTGTGTAATGTTAGAGAGTGGAAGCACATCCATATTGACTCGACACATTTACCATCCTAAGCGTGCTAATACCATTTTCAAATGAATGTGAGTAAAACTTATTCTTATTAAACTTAAATATTTATTTACTTCAAAAGGATTTAAAAAAATGTGTGTGACGTGCTATGGGGAGAAGTTAATTTGAAGTTACATTTATGTCCAGAAGCAAAACAAGGGGCCATCTTCTCAAGCAATTTCTCAAGGATCAGGGAAACTGGACGAAAACCTGATAGATATGGGGATCATTGACCCAGAAGCTGAAGTACTTGTTACAGGTTCTTTAGAATTATACAATCCGAACGGTCAATAATACTGTAAATGTCGTTGTTAAAATTAATATTACTTTCATTTTGGATCTTCAGTGTAGTCTCTAACTGTATACGAACAGTTGTATAGCAGAAAAGATTTTACTTAGAACATAAGCTTTTGTATCGAATTTAACCGTTTAATATTATCTGTCAAGGTGTAATGTAATGTATATTGTGACGTCATGGGATTGTGCAACCCCATAACGCCACCGTCTAGTACCTGTGAACACAAGCAGCGAGGATAGCATACGCGGCGGAGCAGGGGCTCTTAAACGCGCAACATGTTATCAGTTGCCCGTACTAGAGCGCTCGAACTAGCGAGCAACGTTTTTCCCGTGGAGGGTTGAAAGAGGGGAAGCAACCCCACTCCTGAAATTTCTCCAGGTGTCGGGCCATAAATACAGTAACACGCTTCGGGAGAGCTCTCTGATATTCCAGCAACAACGGGAAACGCATCTCTGATATTCCTGCAACGACAACGCTTACATCAGCAGCAGCAAATGACAGCAAGGTCTTCTCGAGATAGAAGAGGAGTTTATTTAAATACGTGGAGCTATAGTAGAAATTACACTACGGAAGTGATAGAAAGTGTTGTAAATTTTGGATTCGGCAGTAAGACTAATATTGCCTAGATTCGCGCCGAAGGACTCTGAAGTATTCCAGTACGTTCATATTGCTCCTTATTACTTCACAAGCCAAAAGTGTAGTAGTTAGGCCGCGCACGAAAACGAAAGGGGCGCAGCAAATTCGATAAACTGGAAGCGCGAGTTAATTTATACAACGAGGCATGTGAAGATAGAAGAAGGCATCTCCAAGAAGGCTCAAGCGTACGTGCCGAAAGGAATGGTCTTGGATGGAAGGCAGGGCGTGTAGGTGCGAAGGATCTGGGTTCAGCGTCGGACTTCGAAAGGTCGACGCAGCAAGTGGAGATTTCGGCCGAACGTTGGAGCGCCCACAACCTTGAATCGGCGAGGTCGTCTGGCAGCGCGCATCGCAGCGTCGGTGAGGCACGTGCATTTGCACCACAGCAGTTTCGCTTAAAAAAAAAAGAGATCGCAGCAATGCGACAGTTCACTAAAATAGCTTAAAGTGGGAAACATTTTGTTATGCGTAAAGTGGAATCAAGGGAAATCCCCAATTGATTGAGGCGGTTAAAAAAAAGCCATACCTTGTACTGTTTTACGTGAAAGGTGGTTTAATTGTTGTACAGTCCTGTTTTGTAATTTTGAGGGAAGTTAGAATTTGTGTGTTGTAAGGTTTCTATTCGTGTTCTATTCATTTCTCTGTAAAAGTGTGATTTTTTTGTTGTGTAATTGTGCCACTAAAAGTTTGTGGGTAAATTATACGTTCGTTTGTTCACAATCTTTGCAATTTTATTGTGTCGAGGGTTCAGACCTTTCTCGTACCCGAAAGATCCTGCTACCTGGAGCACTACCTGGGTATTCTAAGCTCGCTTCACGAGCAAATCTTGATAACACGCTTACTGCTCATGCGTGCTCCTATTGAAGGTGGTAAGTTAGCGATAGGCGGGTTAGATAGAATATGCATTATGTTTTTTTGTAGTGAGCTGTTGATACTGTCACCTGATGTATATGGTTACTACGTCGAATGTTGTAGTTATAGACTTCGGCGTTTGCTGAAAGTACATTCCCGCCCTTAAGTAAGTCGTTTTTGACCAAAAAACGACAGCTTACTCACATAAACAAACAAAACATTTATCTTTTAATGTCTATATAGATTCACCTATTGCGTCCCCCACGGTGTGTGCGATCACGCACTTTTCTCAGTAGAATGGTTTTGCACTAACTCATCTTTTGCGAGGTCCACCGTGTGCTGTTGTGACTTCATTTAACACACAGGAGTTTTCTGCAAGAAAGAGTGTATCATCCTCGCAATGACTTGTGGCCTGGAATCCTCACTTGACCATAAAAAAAGTAGTATTTGTACTCACGTGTATACACATACATAAAACACAAAAATGAGTAATGGCAAAAATATAAAATTTGACTGGTACACAACAAGAACGCAATACCTTTTCAAAACGCACACAATATGCACAATCTGAAATAATCACTGTCCTTAAGAATCTTTCCTATATATAACAGTGCTTTCTAGACTTGTTTTATGAAATTTATCTTGTGAGATAGTAAAAATTACTTCTCATAAAATTCACTCTTTAATCATGTAACAAATTATAATGTTGTTTCGCGAATTGTATCAATATTGAAATTGTGAATAAGCTTTGCTTTTATGAAGCTCAAGAAAAAGAAACAAATACACAAACAGAGTTAACAAACTCTACTGTGCACTTCCATGAATTTAAAAATACGTTGTACACGTTTTCCCTTAAGAATGAAATTACTAACACAATATTCTCAACACGAAACAGAATTAATGATATGAAAAATTATTTCCAAGCTATTCTTTCAATCTTGTATGCAAGGTTTCTCCATTGGAAATATACTAAATGTTGTCTTTGAAAGCTCAACTGGCCTCCGTTGTACTGATTTTCCCCCCAAAGAGTCTACGAAAATATTCACATCACGCCGCGTGACCTTAGTCTCCGGGGGCAGGTAGAGAAATCCCCTTCGCTGAATTTTCGGAAAGAAATTTTGAAGCGATCTGACTACAGAGGAAACAAATTGTGATGCTCTGTCCTGAGGGCTTCATACTTGAAGTGGGCACTGGCGCGTAGAAAATACTTCCGCACGATACAAAATGTTTTTTAATAAGAACGTTGTGCCTTACAGTATGTGGATGCAAGAGGCGACTGGCGTGGGCGACGAATACGTCACTGAAGAATCCTTGGAGTCCGGGGGCCGCACCTCGTCTCGAATTTCACGTTTTGGGCGTTGTTGCTTCCAATTTCGTCCGCATGTGGTGTAGTTCAGTTTTTGTGGCTCTCGCTGGAAGATGCTCGTCAGGATAACAGCAATACTCGGAACAAGCGATACGCAGAGATGCCTTTCTTACCACGTGGCGACTCGAACACGTACGTGTTTCAGAACTCCCGTCATTTATCAGCTCTGCAGTGTTATGGAAATAGCATTTCCTTTACCATATAATTTAGGTAGTTAGAATGATCGAATTTAATTCAGGATACAAAGTAAAGAATTACATTAAACAACTAGTGGAGCTACAGAATGGCGCAGTTTCCCGTATTAGTTTTCTATTTCCTTTGGTCTCATCTAGCTATACGAAATGCATACTCTTGCCTGCTGCCAACTATCGCCGCCCAAAATGTTTTTAAACATTTTCTTAAGTTTTCGGTTTCCTAATAGTGGAATGGAAATATTATTTTAAGAATATTAAATAACAGTAAAACCTTGTCATAAACGGCAATTTGGTTTGAAAAATTTGGAGCAGTTTTTAAGAAAATGGCGTTTAATCCGTACAGTAAATTCGAAATTTGAAGCTTTTTTTCACAGAAACTTTTTGAGTTTTCGAAAATCTTCATCAAAAGTAATTTAAAAAATGTTAACACGCATATACAATAATTTTCACAAATCGCTAGAAATGTGCATATTAACGGCGTGAGAGATGTTTCAAAGGAATTAGATATGTGTAATTTTTGAAGAAACAAAAGATACCCCGAAATGAACTTTACGTTATATTAAAGAGTGCAATTAGCACTATCCTTTCTAAAAGTTCGAAAAAAAATTGGAGCAGTTTTTGAGAAAAATACATTTGAGCATTTCTGAAAATACGTAATTTTGAGCTACTTTTCACAGAAAACGGTTAAGTTTTCGAGAAACTTTACTTCACATTATTTAAAGCACATGTACTCATAAATAGTGAACAAATGTGAACAAATATCTGTTGATATAAGTACTAACGACGTGATAGAAAAGTAAAAAAAAATACATTTTTGTAATCTTTGAAAACTCAAAAGGATAGAGAAAGATGGCGTTTATGTAATCTTATAGAGTGAATTTAGCAATATCCCTACTAAAAGTTGAAAGGAAAAATTGTGAGCCATCTTTTAGAAAATCCTGTGAAAAATTTTCTAAAATTGCAAATATTGTACGCGATATTACGCGAGAAGTGCTAAAAGTTTCAAAAAAATCTACGTGTCTTTAATGAAAGATCTAATTATGGACAAAAAATTCAATTTGAAAGAAATACCTATATCTTCAATTTTGTAGTTGTGGGATGACTGAAAAACTACAATTTTCGAAGATTTAGAGTTAACCGTGAAAATCGGACCTATGCCACCTCTATGGGTGAATTTTCCTCTATTTTTGCAAGAAATTTAAAGAACAAATTTAAAACAATAAAAAACAAGGACCCAGAAAACAGGCTAACACGTGGCTACACCACAGAGAGAATTCTTTTCTTCTTAATTTAGTATTTGGATTTATCCACTTTTCATTATCAGGGCCCGGCAATGAATCTTTCTCTGCAAAACTCCGCTTTTTTTCGCGCAGCATTACATAACTTTCCGTACACTATACGTACGTATATACGTATGTACACGGATAAGTAAAAGCTGTGAATAAGAGTATAATATGCGTTGTATAGGGAAAGTTATGGAATGCTGCGAAAAATCAATTTCGGGATTTCAACAGAAATACAAGATTTGGGGTTCCCTGATGCCGAAAAATGTTTTTTTCTTCCAATACGTCTGTCGGTCCGACTGTCTGGTGTGTGTGAACAACACTAGCGCCTAAACCATGCGTAGGATGTTTTGCAAATTGAAGAAACCCCTCTCCATTTGGCCTGAGACGAAGCTCTGCGGTTTTGAAAATAATTCATTCGTTTTTGGGGGTAATTTTCATGAAGCTCCAGGGACATTTTCAAAATTTTCTCCAAAATGGCATTGAAAATGTATTACATAAATAAAGATAAATTTAAAAAAGAACAAAATTTGATTTTAACATATCACTAAAAGTATATTATCATAATAATATCGATTACATCAGTAGAAATTGATTTCAACATACTTTGCCATTTAAATTAATTTTTCATATAGGAAATCTTTTAACAGATCGATATAGAGCGTTTCGGGTCTCGCCACCGTGGCAAAGTAACCTCCGTGACGAGAGCTGTGGGGCGAGTCGCTGGCTTGACGTCGCCTCCTCTACAAAAGGGGACTGCGGCCGCCGGAGAAATTCGACTTAAGGCGTCAATAACTAGTGCGGTAGTTCAGTAGTGCGTGCCTTGTGACGTCGTTAGCGCCGTTGAAGTTAACGTCCCTGGGATCTCTATTGCAGATATTGGAATTTTGGCTGCGACTTGGGACTTCTTTTAAAAGGCTACCGTGCAGCAAACGTAGCATTTTGAATTGATCTCTGGCGGCATGTGGCAAAGTTGGCAGTCCGTGTTTTGGATATTTGAAAAATTATACCTTTCCGCATTAATGAAACATCATATTTATGTCTTCCCTTTTTTTCTGTATACTTCACCATCGTATTCCGCGGCTCTTCACCGACCACTTTTGAGTACCAAAGAGCATTAAGTTTGGAGACCACGGACGTACGGCTAATAAAGTCCACTCCTCCCCAACGTTCATGGAGCCCTGTGGCTGGAATTGGTAATAACATCAGAACGCGATCGCTCTTTGCAGACCAACTCCGCAACTTCCAGTGGTTTGGAAATTAGGTTAGGTGGCGTTCCCCCAGCAATTCTTAGGTTGAGCAGATGATAGGTGTACTACACGTCAGGTTAAGAGCGAATTCCTTCTCAATTTTCGCTCAACTAAACGCTACTGCCGTGTCGAAAATGAAACACAACAGGAGACCCACCAATATGAATTGGGGATGTGGCTTCCCGCTCGATACTCCGGCACCCGACTGCTCTCTCATTGACAATAACAAATGGGTATCACTGAGAAACTCAAAAGCACCAGGATCGGGACGCCACCCCTTGCCGGGTACAACGATGTTGATGGGAATAAAATCTATGTAGACCTATCTATGTAGACAGTGTGGGTGTGGGATTCCATTTCGTGCGACACCAAGTCACCTATGGTATTCAAATTAGGATATTTAACGTCCTTTTGATATGTTCAGACATCTGAATACCTTACCATGCTCTTATTTTATTCGTTTTAAGGGACCGTTTTAAACAGTATAACCCACGACAGCGGAATGTTCATTTCTTGACCAGTGCATCGACTGATCATCCAAGACAATGTTTGAGAATGAGATCTGATATCTACATTAAATCTAAGAAATCGTAGTGCCTGAACTACGTGCTTGTATCCACGCCAAATGTAGTTCTACGGGCCGAATATTTCAGATCATTATCATAAAACCCTACAACTCCAATCACTTGCTGTTTGCTCAACAGAAGCAACTCCGCTTTGAATGGCTTCCTTCCAAGCTGATTAATCCGTAGGTTGAATGGTTTCAGGGGTGCGAAGACTTGAAAAGTTTTCAAAGCAGAAAACTTTTGGATTTCAACAATGACAAAAAATCAAAAAATAAATTAAACAACCCCCACAGCAGTATACCGACACCAGTGTCCTATTGGTTGGCAGTAGTTCTCGTTTTTGCAACATTCGTTTCATTATAACTTCATTCTAAATTTATCAACGTATTGTTTGCAAATTGCAACCGAGGTCATCTGCATACCAGGGAAGGACATGTGTATTCAATCAGAAAAGAAATGCCAAACAATACGTTGAGGGGGTCCGGGCATGCGCCAGGTAGGCAACTACTTCGCGAACTACGTGAATATATTGCATGAATGCTTCTTAAGTTATTCTTTTCGCGAAATGTTATTTCAGAAAATCTCTCCTCTCTTCGGTTGCTTTTTGCTCAATCACTCTATTTCTCACTCACACACACCCTCACACTCACCATCGCACCTCACCCACCCACTTACTCACCTCACTCCGCCACCCACTCACTCACCCTCTCAACCACCCACTCACTCATCCACTCACTCACACACCCACGGACTCACTCTGTTTCTCACTCACTGCAATGTATAAATACAAAGAAGAAACTGGCTGTTCTAGCTCTGCGGGAACACCGTTGCCTTTGCAACATCGTTGAGCGATCGACCCTACAAGTGACAAGCAGTTCAGTGCCATGTGGAATTCTCATAGTTGGATCCGAGCTTGAGGTACCCTGCTGACCGCCGTGTAGTTGATGCGGTATCGGATCTCTCGTACCTTGAGGAGGGGGGTAACACCGCCATTCCCGAAATAGTACATGCACAATACTTACGGGACTAATGACCAAAGTAGTTGACGCGCCAATTGTCAAGACTTCGAAATAGTCATATCAGTTAGCGTTTGGTGGAAGAACAATTAGATAAAAAACTGGTAACGTTCGGTGGCGCATTCCTAACAGCACTCAGTGATTCTGGACCTGATATTGAACATTATGCTGTCAGCACATGCCGGCCCTGGAATCTGTTTGACAGCACTAAATAATTCAAGAACGATACTATGTGCCGTATGTGTATGGGTTATTATTCCCACATTTGTAGCAAATCTCCGCGTGGATCACGTCAGCTGGGTTCCGCGACCTGTGCACGTGGATGTACGTAGTTGCGTTCGTTCATGGAGCATAAATTACGTCGCCGCAAAGATTGTCAATAACGCCCTGATACCCAAACGGTGACCTACAAATCTTGGTTATACGAAAATACTTTCCGTTTCGTATGCGACGCAATGTCCGGCCAGTGAAGCTGAGTGTGAGATTCATCAATGCAAGCGAACGACGTCTACTTATGAAATTTGTGTCCTTTAGCACGCTGGATCGCCTGGACAGTGCTACACACTGTTAGAACCGTTGCGATATACTGTATTTTAAATGTAATATTAATTAGGTTATTTCTGTAGAAATTATGATGCTGTGATCATTGTGATGTATGCTGTATGATTACATAATTACATGAAGAAATAATGAAAATCTTCTCCATCAAATTAATCACATTGGTGGAGATGACTTCCAGTTTTTTTCGTAGGTTATTTTTTACCAACTGAAATGAGATTTCCAGAAAATTTAGAAAAAAAAACTATCTCCAAGGCGCGATACTTAAAAATGCACGACTTAGCCCGAATTTGTGCCAAGGAGAGCTTATAATTGTTTATTAGAGATTAGGCGCCAAATTTAAATAAAATGCGAAGCAAAATGGTAACGTCTGATCTGAATTAACAGCCACGAAGAAATAACCAAAACCCCGCTTAGAAAAACCAAAGAAAAACGCATGAGCATTATTTGGTGCCAGGGGGCAGAGGCGAGCAAATAGGCGCGATACTTAAAAATGCACGACTTAGTCCGAATTTGGGCCAAGGAGAGCTTATAATTATTTATTAGAGATTAGGCGCCAAATTTAAATAAAATGCGAAGCAATATGGTAACGTCTGATCTGAATTAACAGCCACGAAGAAATAACCAAAAGCCCGCTTAGAAAAACCAAAGCAAAACGCATGAGCTTTATTTGGAGCCAGGGCCAGAGGCGAGCAAGGCGAAGGCCGCCGGCCGCAGCGGCGGTCACGCGTCCGTGACGCTGAGGCGCGCGGGCGTCTTGACGCTGGCGGCCGTGGAGCGAGGGCTGTCCTGCAGGGAGCTGACGGAGCCGACGCGCTGCAGCCCGCCGCCGGCGACGCTCGCCACGGACGGCGACGCCGACGCGGTCGCCTTGCGCGACGGGCTCAGCGTCTCCTTGCGCTTGCCCGCCGCCATGAGCTCCCTCTGGCGCTGCTCCCGCTTGCGCCTGCGCGAACGCACACGCGCGCGGCTGCCTTAGCTCCCCCCCCCCAGCCTTCGAGGAGTTTCTCGACAAAAAAATGCTTCATAAATACGTACAAATCGCTAACTATTCTATTAATAATGTAAAAATAATTAATATAATTCAGATTTAAATAAAATTGATGATGTAATTTTGAAAAAACATTACGTACAACATAGTCTCATTAATGTGACCACCGCTTATGTTCGACCTAAATGTACAATTCCTCACAGACGGTAGATGTCAGCACTAACAATGGAGGATGTATAAAGCGTGTCGGATTGTGGCGCAAAACAATGCAATAGTGGAGCCCATTGCAGATGTGGAGTGATTTCTCGGACATCCAAAAGGCCATAATCATTAGATACCAGGCCAAGGGCGGAGGAATTTCAGAAACGGCCAAGTTTGTTAGGTGTTTGCGTGCCACCATGGTTAAAATATACCGTGCATGGCAAATTTGCGATATTGAAGTCTGACGCCAAAGTAACGGGTGCACCCCGGACCGCAGGTAGCAGTGGAGACCAACGGCTGAGAAGATGTGTACGGGAGGTAGACATGCAATTGTGGAGCAACAGACCTCCCAGATGTACCAACCAACAGGGTCTCCTCAAGAACCGTGCAGCGAACGTCGCTGCACATGAGACTCCGCAACAGGTGCCTCGTTCATGCATCAATGGTAACTGCTGAATATTGACGACGAATGGTGAAATTTGCACGCCAATACCCAACATGGACGTCCACTGAGTAAGGTCAGGGACTTTTCAGATGGATTATGTTTTCTCATTCGTCGGACAGGTGCTCGTTGGCGTTCACGGCATGAAACGTCTGAACGCAACAATCGCCGAACGGGTCCAGGCTGGAGAAAGGAGAAGATGATGGTGGTGGTGGGGGGAATGTTTTCATGGCATTCCCTGAGTGGTCTCATCGTTCTGGAAGGCAAAATGAATCAACAGAAGTATGAAGCCATTTTGGTAGCCATTCCACCCCTATACGCAGATCGTTTTTCCTCAGCAAGATGGCATCTACCAGCATGACAATACGAGTCGTACAGCTCAGTGTACGTGCGTGGTTCGAAGACTACTATAATGAGTTACAGTACTCCTTTGGCCACCAAACTTCCCGGTTTCACCCTCTTGAAAATCTAGCGCAGAAATATAGCGCAGCTGGCCACGGCACTGCTCCACATCCCTGTCCGTACCATCCAAAACCTAATTGACTCTCCTCCTGCACGTCTCCCTGCTCTCAGAGGAGATATTCAGAATTTTGACATGTGGTCATATCAATGTAACTGGTCTGTGTATTTATAATTTTTATTGGTGTGTGTATAGTAATTACATACGAGTAAATACAAAAATGTGTACTGTATAATTACTTTAGTGCCCCCACATTCGAAAGTTTACCAATAATATATGAACAATTTATATTATTTTATTTAATTGAAAATATTTTAACATTGATTTTTAAAATTGCAAATTTCGTAGTTTATTTTCGTATTAATTTTAAATACGCACGTTCATTAATGCAATATTGTAAGAGGACTTCATAGTTTTGTCACGCTAAGTGACAATTCGGCTGTGAATTCATGATTCACAAAGTCACCCCAAATTTGTAATTGACATTAACACCTAAACGTATTGTACATGGCATGGGTTGAGTATGGGGACAATGGGCAGAAATGTAATAGTTATAATTCAATTTGCTTTGCATCCGATCCTATGTCTCATAGGTAAAGCGATGAATACAGATCGGTTTTAACTTTTTTTGATCTATCGTATACAATTTGAAATTTTGTTGCTTCATAATTCAAATATTGTTAGGATGCAACAATCGAAGGTAGCGCTCATATCGACTAACACCATCTAAATGGTGTTATCTAGGTGGTGTTGTATTGATGCAGATTCTACGAAGAGCACGCAAAAGATGTGATTTTTTCAGCTATTCAGAAATGATGCGGGGTTAATTACATATTTTCAGGAAAAAATATAAATAATTATGATAACAGTACATGAATGAAATTCATTACCGTATGAAATCATTGAGGAAACATAAAAAATATAAATAAACATAAATAAACGTTTATTCTGATTCGAAGATCCCATTTCATTCTTAATTTTTGTGCGCTATACAAACTTTACACTAGAATATTCCGTTTTGTTTCTAGATAATGTTTTGACCAGCCACAAGTATTAAAAGAGTTGTAATTGAGAAATAATATATTTTAAAAAAATATTTTTTCGATTTTAGTAGTACTTGTCTTAAATTTTCAGTTTCATTGAGTTCAAAGTATATTTTAAAATTAAGGTGAATAGAAATACAGTTTAGAGGAACACAAGCCGAAACTAAATTTCTCCAAATTCTTCGTTGGAAAGAATGCGTGCTGACAGGATGGGTATTCAAGAATGCGCGACAGAAGAAAATGATTCTGATGTATTCAGAGGCAACGTTTACTGCTCAGTCCAACTGTCATCCTGCCCTAGTAAAAGTGGTAAGAAAAATCGGATAGAAAAAGCGCTAAATTTTTTGAGATATACTGCCCTGATTGAGGAATTTTAAATGTATTGTTACACACTATTGATTTTAATATCAGGAGTGGAATGGTCATAGAGGTTTCCGCGAATGAATTGGAAATTTCTAATAATATTATCAATCGCGCAACGAGGGAATTTATCTGAAATTTTCCAACGCACTCGCAGTTTTTAATAAGACTTCATGAATAAAATTACGGCCAAACGAATTGCATGAATTTTATTAATGAAACTGTTTTAATGCGCATCAAATCCTACTTCCGATGTACTATTATACGCTATTAGTGTTCATTTCATGAGTGGAATGGAATAATCACATCTTAAGGACTCTTCCTATCGACACGACGTCTGCTACTAGCCCTACCGAAATTATATTTGCAAGCAAACTACTTCCACATTAAAAATTTTCTAAATTCTTAATCCAAAGAGCGTTGTCAGAAGGATTTAAAGACACATTTGAGACATTAATACATAAGAGACATTAAAGAGACTAAATTTTACTGACCAAGCTCTTCGGATTGCGAATTTAGAGCTGTTCTTACTTTTTCTGAAGGCTTATCGGCTGCGGTGGCTCCTGGATGTCATCCAAATCAGCACAATGAATATGTCGATACGCAGTGACCTAAAACATCCAATTTATTGTTATTATTGTCATAGTTGTGTTGGAAATGTGCTACAGCCTGATTTTTTAATATAAATGGATATAGCCAAATAAGAAGGTGGAAAAACGCCCGCAAACCAACTCGAGAATCGCGATACTCATAAGAAAGAGTGTAAAAAATGCCGTAGATTCCCCAAAAATTAGCCTTCTAGAGCAATTTGCTACAGTGATGCATTGAAAACCACGTTTTTCACAGTTAATTTTTTTCTCAGCGTCTATTGCATGTATCAGGCTGGGAAAAATGCACTGACGGGAGAAAATAGTTCAATTTGAGGGTATTTTTATCAACCAATTTTGGTACCAAATTCAAATAGAAAAAAATTGTTGGTTGGTTGGTTGGTTTTGCGACTATCACAAATTATCAACGCAAATAAACACTGGCTCCTGCCTTCACAATCAATAAATGTTTGAAACGCCAACGGTTCTAGGCATTTCATGACAAATAATTTGCTGTTGTACCGCAACCGGTGGTGTATACTTTGTTTTTTTACCTGGGGCATGATGTAAATCTATTGACGGTGTCATCCAATCGTTAGCATAAACGTCACCACAGTGACGTCATCATTATGACGTTCACGATCATAAAAATATACTTATAAACTATACTGACGTGATCTTAAGCTCGCGACTCCATTCACAAGTTTGAACATATTATTCATGAACGCCATTTACACTGAAGCGATAAAAGTGTTCTCAAGTATTTGTATGGGTTTCTAGTTACTCGGTGGGATACACAATTCCGTGTTTCTCAGGTTTGATCCTTAGTTTCGTTTCTAGTATTTGAATATTCAAAAATACCGAAGGGGAAACAAAAATTGTAAATTCAAAAGTACAATAGGTAATGGGAAATGGATGCTATATCTAAAGATACTTTATTATGTTTTCTACAAATTTCGAATTACATTGCTTTCTTATACACAAGGGATTGTCTTTACATTCGTTTAATTTTATAGTAAATTTAAATGAATATGATGTAAGAAGTTAAATCTATTTTAAAATGCGTCAATTAAATGCGTTAATTGTAATTCAGTTTAATACTGTGTTATGATTGTAATTTAATGCATAACAATTTTTTTAATATATTGGACAAATAAAGTAATATATAGTGTTCGTTAAATTTACTCGGTTACTTATAAAATAGGTAGAAAGAACTTTGGAGGATTATTTCCTAATCTAAGGGGAATGAAATCTTATTGGTAAAATACCAACATTACAGTCTGACAACACTGCCTTCCACCCTCATTGAATTATGTGGCGTGGAAATGAATGTTCAGTGGGTGAGACTCCCTCTGCAGACAGTTGCCATGATAGGGGAGCCCCGCTAGTACCCTAGTGCCCCCTAACCCGCATCAACATGGTGTCCTATTGATTCTTGAGATCAGTAACGACCAGAATGATGCCACCTCCTTTCAGGCGAGTGTGGCAAAATAAAATCTCTCCTCGACGCAATGGACCACCTCGCTACATGGGAGTGGTAGTAAAAGCAGTTCTTCAATTAACCGTTAGGTACATTTACATGGGGATTAGATACTCGTAAGTACGTTTCTTGTTATCACATTTACATATTTTTTCCTTTATATCTTTCCTGTCATAGAAGATACCTTGAGGTGAAATCTCAACTGCTCAGATTAGCTTCGCCATGGGGGGAAAACTTTGCCACCTCCCAGGATAAAACATTCCCTGCACTAACAATACCAAAAACCGTATTAGTTGGGCCCGCTGACAAATCAATGTTTGATTGATGAGACGGCTGACGGAAATACCAGGAACGGGGGGAACCCCCGCCAGCCGACGTGTAGGTTGGCGCTGAGTGTCATTTTCTAATTCAGGAGTGAACACCGCCACCTCCTGGGGTATAACTTGCCAGTTTAGAGTACAGAAGGAAAAAACAGCGTTGACGCGCTTCGGAAAACATTTGTGAATGAATCACCGACTAGAGAAAATTCCCGGCAGCCGATTCCGCATCGGGACCCGCGGGCGGGCGGACACTGACGTTAGAGCCGAAGTCCTTGATCTTGAAGCGCGTCTCGAGCAGCTCGTTGCGCGGGATGCGGTAGTATCGGCCGAGCACGGGCGAGGAGGCGCGCTTGCCGTAGGTGGCCTTGAGCACCAGGCGCTCGGGCAGGTCGCGCAGCAGCTCGCTGTCGTCCACCAGCTTGAAGTGCGTGTGCGGCACGTCGCCGCCCCGCAGCACCTGCGCCACGCCCACCCACCGCATCAGCACAGCCGACGGTCCCGCTGTTCGTACTATACTCTGATCTAAGCACAGTAGCACTTGACGATCACGAGATGGAAGGAGAGGGGGGCATTGTCATCCAATCGGGAGCTCCAATACCGAAAATTGATGCCGTACCGATGCTCCCGATCGAATGAGTGTCTCCATCTCCGACGAGTGACTTTGTGACTTCAAAGTGCAACTATGTTTAAATCCGAGTATAAAAAGCGTAAATAAAAGGAAGATGCGTGGCTTTCACGCACGTTAAAGCAAATCTGCAAAGGTACAGGAATACCAATTGGGTAGGGGAACATTATTCCATTTCGAAACGACAATGAATGTGGCAGTGGCGCCAAAAAGGGAAGGGAAGCTTATGGGGATTCATCGCCCCGCCCAGAAACTAATGATGCATAGGTATTCAAAAATGTAGCTTTTACATTTTTTATACTTACGAAAGGCAACCAATATATAAATTATTGTTAATGTTATAAGAATTAAATACACGTCAACAAATAAAAGTACATTTAAGTTAAGCAGAAATAAAAAAAATCTTTATGAGAAAACATAAAGTCAGCTGGACACAATATTATTCGCGCACGTTTTCTAAGGCCCTCATTTTGCTACATTCGAGAGGACTGAGGGAGGGAGACAATTCTGTAGATCCTTCTTCGATGCTAGCATTTCTGGTTATCATATTTGTCAACAACGCTTATTGCCATCCCTTATTTATAATTCAACTACTGTTAGTAAGGATGTGCGGGTGGGAATTCGGAGGCGCAAGAAAACTTGCGCGCATGAAGCCCTACCGAGAGAAAAATCGTGGGTAGGCTTCTCAATGGTGGAAATTTACATACACATATAATTAATACCTTTTGCTCGTACATTACAAACAAGGAAACTGGATACGTCACGATGACTTGAGGGTAAGTAAATTTGGCGATAACTCCTGAATATCTTCTTCAATCGGACCTTTCCCCTTTAATAACGCAGGGAATGAATCCGCTCATTTCCGCGAGAACTTGGCGATTCACAAAACGGCCCAGCGTGCGGAATGGCGTTGAGTTTATAATATTTAAAGAGAGTTGATGCCTCGCTAGACTTGTCCGATTGCATGACGCGATCCACATAAAATCATCGTTGAGTGTGTCCAAAATACACATCCAACGTACTCGCATTTTATTTAATTTTTCTACTTTTCTGACGAACGCTGAAGTCACAATGTAAGAGAAGAGTACTGACTTAGATCGTGGACTCATTCGACGGTTCTTTACATAAGTAGAAAGTTCGTGACGAGGATCTGACCTGCCTACGCGATTAACATAAAATATCGTCGAGCTTGTCAAACGCTTTTTACGCCAAAATACTTTTAACGTAATGACGTTGAGCCATTCTCATTTGAATTACAAAACAAAATGCCCTCGTTTCGCCACTCATTCTTCAATTCCGTCCATCGGTGACGTTGCGAGACGACGAAGGCTTAAAACTCCGTTGCTTCTATGCATAGTATGGATTATAGTACAAAATATGGATAACACAGGTAAATGTACTTCATACTAAATTTGACGTGTATTTAATAATTTAAATAAAGTATTTTTTAAACCAGTGTTCGGAGATTAATTATAGAAACTATCAAAGAGAGAGGGTGATCGTAGAATAAATTTCGAAAGATAATCAAGTTACAAATTCGCATTGCTCCCGGGGTAACGGAACTATAGACTAAGACGTCGCCTTTGTTACCCGTACCACACGGCATATAGACAACAGAAAATCAATGGAGTATTTTGTGTGGAAATTGAAACAGATCAGGCAAAACAAGGATAAAAGTCACCAAGTAATTTCTAAGAGGTTCGCTGGATAATTTGGCATAATAAGCCAATCGATAATTCAATATCGTAATGGTAACCAAAAATAATTGTTACCCTTTTTAATTATATTTCTACCTGCTCGGCATTAGTGCCTTTCAAGGGTTTTAATATTACATTTACATAAAGTAGGTAGAAGAAAATTCCTTAACATTAACTGGTTTATCCAGATGAGTAAGATTAGAAAGAAGTGTTAATAGCACTTGGTATTAATTGTTACATGTGGCAACAACAAACTCGAAAACTGGATAAACCTCTCAATCCTACAATCCTCTGAGCAACCGTGTACATTCGTTATCAGCACACACACTCTCAAACGTTTTGTCACTAGCACTCTTCCAATTAATTGTGCTCACCTTCATTGTGGTAGACGATGCTACTATTTTGACGTCTGGAGGGATCCTGTAGGTAGAGTTCCCGTCCCTGGAATCCACTTGGCTCCACTCCACCACCGCCCCCAGCGTGCCCAGGTAGCGCCCTCCCAGCGTCCACAGCCTCACGGTCGCGTCCGAACTGCCACTGATAGCGGTTCGCGCATTCGTCACTATTCACACTGACGCAGTGAAACAATGGCAGACTACAAAATGAAAATATAATGTAGCCGATAAACTGGCACGTGTGTAGTGGCCTTATGATATATATATTTTTAAAAAAAATTACGTTATGACGATCTTCTGTTCCACCAGGTTTTCGACCTGATTGACGGCGAGAAGGTGACCTCGATAGGAATTGACTAATAAAGGCCACTTTTGGTCTCGTAAAGACCTTTTCGCACGCCCTTCAACTCGATCGTGCCATAAGAACGGAAATTCGAGTCGCAATGCAGGCATGCAAATGTATATTTTCTCGGCATCCGGCAAAGCGTAATTCATCATAAGCCAAACCTTTATGTATCCCAGAGACGTTCCTAAAACAGAAAAAAAATAACTTTTTCACAAAATAAGTTCCATTCCAAATGCAACTTACAGAATATTATAACTTGTAGTGTTTTAACATAGAACAAAGTTTCTAGAAGCAACTTTTGTGACAATTACGTAAACCATTAACACTGTAATTCATTGACGCTGATGGTAGGTCACTGTCACATTGTTTACGAATATCCACGTGATCGCAGATTGCGGCAAGGCATTTTTCTTGAGAATTTCTAAAAACGTTACTGGTTGGTGCTGTAGCCAAACCTTGAGCACAGATTCTAAAGTGAGTTCGTGTGGTATCATAAATACAGACCAGCGCTGTCCAACTTGCAAGGCCTCATGGGCCACAACATTTACTATGGTTGCGGGTCATATTTACATTACTTGGTAGATCCACACCTGACTACCCCGTATTGTTGATGTCGGTAGTTTGCCCAGGTGCTCAAAAACGGGAGTGAGGGGTATGAATCCAAGCGTGATACCAAGCCAAAACATGCATAATGCTAGAAAACACGCTGAGATTAGTTTAAATGCCTGAATTTACTAGAAAAAATCTTAAATGACAACTTTACTCGTTACATTAAGGGGGTGTTTGTCCGGACAGTGCGTGACGGCTGCGCGTACAATGTTCTTGCCCGACGTAGACTTGCTAAACATTTGACTAATACCACGATAAATGGCCGTCAGTTGGACAACACTGTTACAGACGAATGAGAACATTCTCAGCGTGACGTATCACCCGTAAAGAGGTATTTGTTCTCTGCGTCCGTCGACATGGAGCACACGTAATCTCCCGCCATGTGAATGGAGAGGAAGTTGGCGATGCAGCCTCCGGCGGTGTGGTGCGACCACACCTGGATGAGGCCCTTGTCGATGGCCACAATCAGCGTCCCGATGTCAGGCTTCATTGGCCTCGACTCCAAGAAGAGCATGGCCGTCACGGACACCTGCCGCAAGCCATCCAGGATGTTCAATGACGTTCGTTCTCGGTCGTTAAAAACTCTTTAAGTTAGGTTCATTTGACAAACTTGTTTTTGCTCATTCACCTCTGAAGGTTTTGAACAAGGGTTTACTAAAAGTAGCGAACTTACGGCTTAGTCCGAAAAAATTCTCTGTCTGGGTCGTAATGTTTAGCATGTAATACAAAAGCAATACAAACAATATATGGAATCAAGTCTTGCGAAGGCAGACAACGTCTTTTGCACCTACTCGTACTGCGACTTCAGTGGATGTATGAGCAACTTTATTCCGTTTTTTTGTTTTTGTTTTTTAAATTTAGTTGCCGATCTGTGTCGATGGATTAATGTACAAACATTGAATGGAAACCTTCAGTCATTTTTCAGTCAATATCATTTTTGGAGATCTCTCGTTCGTGTCTACTGAGAGTACAAAGATAGTACGTTCACATAAGACGGATCATGCTTTTTTTTTCAGAAAGCAAGCACTTTAGTTCCATAGGTAAATGCGCCTTCACAAAATTTCAATCTTGTTTTTTTCAAGAAACCAGAATTCTGGACTTACAATATGTATTTATTGATGTATAGGTTATATCATTACGAAATAAATTGTAAACTAAGTAACTTTTACTTAGAAGCGAGTCAAGTAGTAAAGAAGTAATAGTTTAGATTTTTTAAATAGATAGTAAGCATCAAAACATGTGAAAAAATTTGTACTGTTAAACTGAACCATGTATCACATTTAAAATAGTAATAAAAAAGTGGAGAGTCGGCACAAAAATGCTGTAAGCCCCTCGGCATACGAAGTGCTGTTTTTGACCTCGCAATATCATCCTCGCCCACCGCCATGCCTCGCATCGGTTGTGAAAGCTATTCACGCGAAAAAGTATCTCTCCATGGCCTGGATTTGTGCATTTCTATTATTAATCAGACCCGTTTTCATAGAGCCCTACACCGGCATTCACGTGATATTGATCGGAGAAAGCATGAAGTACCTACCTGAACATGAGCCCGCTATAACTCTCCTCTAGACAGCGGTTCAATCCGATCTAGCTAGTCTTGCGACCGTCGGTTTGATTGATTGATTAGTGATTCCGGGCGCGACAACTGCTAAGGTCATTAGTCTCATAACTGTAGAGCATGGGAGATGTCGGGGATCCCGGTTGATGGTGAGATCCGGCGCCGTCTACCATCGGATAACGGGGTTTACCCTAAACAGGTATCTCCCTCTTACGGGGCACCGCCCCAACCGAGGCAAGCTCTAATTTCCCGACCGGCCTCCCGGCATGTACAGCAGTGTAGTGCGTGTAATTTTTAGTAACAGTACACGGAAGAAGAAGGAAAAATCGCGCGCGCCCCACGTCCCGTTTTGTCGGGTTCTGCTCCGGCATTCGCCTGGTATTGATCGAAAACCTAACGAAAAACTACCGATCAGAGCAGCCGGCCGTTAGGATTCTCCTCCAAATCGACCTAGTCGCAAATCCTGCTACCGTCGGGACTCGAACTCTAGGACCCAAGGACTCGAACGGGAATTTCCACTACATTAACAGGAGAAGCTTAACCAAACCCGCGCTCCCACCGGCGGAACGCCGGAGATAATTTGCATAAACAGTGCTTGCTGAATAGGACATCAAAGTCTTTCAACTTACGAAGTCAGATTTCCCACCCAATTTGGCGCTAACGACGAGACCCAACCGTGCGGGGGGCGCGGGCGGCGAGCGGCTCTCACCTGTCGCTGGGGCACGGGCATGCGCACGATGGACACCCTGCGCGTCTTCCTGGGGTCCTCGGGCATGACGGGCGAGAGGGAGCGGCCGAGCCCGCTGACGGAGGAGCGCCGCCCCTCCATGACCGTGGCCAGGCGCTGCGTCAGGCTCATGCGCCGCACCACGCTCGGCGGCGGCCTGCCAGCACGCTCGGGTTACGCCCACGGGCACGGCCGCTCGGGAGCTTGCACTCGTCATGAGGGACGCTCCCGAACGCAGTGAACGTCACAAACAGCTCCGATACCAAATCGGAAAGTTAGAAGGCTCAATGGACTGATTAGTGATTAGCAAATCGGAAATTTAGAAGGCTCGATGGACTGATTAGTGATTAGCAAATCAGAAAGTTAGAAGGCTCGATGGACTGATTAGTGATTAGCAAATCAGAAAGTTAGATGGCTCGATTGACTGATTAGTGATTCCGGGCGCACCAACTGCGTAAGGTATTAGTCCCGTATATTTAGTTCATGTTTCCATCGTTGTTGGTGATCATGGCTGGTGAGATCGGGAGCCGATTACGTCAGCTTGCGAGGATTTTCCCCCCAAAAGGTATTTCCCATCTGCGGGCACCGCCCCAGCCGGGACAAGCTCTAAGCTCCCGACAAGTTGTTTAGTGTACTGCATGTGAGTGAAAGTAAGGGGTAAGGTTAGGATAAGTAACAGCAAGTAAAGATCGCACGCGGTCCGTGACGCGTTTGGTAGGGTAGTTTGAGATCCGGCGGCAACCTACACGCCAGAGACTTGAGTTTTTTTTTCCCTACTGGAAGAAAGTAATCGCAGTAGAACACAGCCCCAGTTCCGATGTGCTGTATGGTCACGATAGTTTCTCGACGTGTGTGGTAGTGTAGTGTATGTTGTGCGGTGCATTTTCGGACTACTTACACAGCCGTGTCCGATTTTCTTCTTCCTTCTCTCCCTCCGGAGAGGACGATGTCCTGCATTTCCCCCACCTTCCCTTTGGGCATTGAAGGGTCTATCTTCATGTCTGTGTTCTTGCGGAATTGGTAGGTCGATTGCACTTCCCTGTGAGATATGGTGGCTTCTTTAATCCCTTCAACCGTTCCCGCAACCAACACACTATGTCGTGTCTTACGTTTTGGCTCGGAAGTGTAGGTGAGAATGATTCTGTAAAAAAAAATAAAGAAATAAAAAATGTGAAACAAATAATTTGAAACATAATCGTTTCTATGATAAAGGTATTGAGCGTCATATTATCACGAAAAGTGAAGTGGTAAGTTGTTGCAAGGAGGCACAACGACCAATTACCTGTGTACCGATAGGGTGATAAGCCATCAATATACATGTCGTCGATATGTAAATATACAGTTAGAAAGTGGGTATTTGACTTGGGTAAAACTGCGCTTATACTTTCTCACCTAATGTACGTTGTAAAGATCAACTATTGTAATACTGCAAGTTTTCGATCGAAAACGGATACGGAACTCTGGTATCGAAAAATAGGATAAATCTATAAACCTTGTTTCTATTAATTACTTCCTCTAACACATTACGTAAGGTAATTCACGTTTTGTGAGTCCCGCATACCGAAAAATCGATTGACGGCAAAAAGCGTGTCTGTGGTCAACTATAGGCCCTTAATGAACAAGGGCGGCAGGCTTTGACCCCCGGGATAGAAACTAATGGGAGAAGGTTGTGTCAAAACACTAAACAAAATGGCTATTACACCATCAAATTCTCAAGGGAGTCATTGTAGATAGCTGTCTTATAATACTACTGTTAGTTATATCGACTTATCAAAGGAACTCAACTTCCGATTTCTATTAAGGGTTTAAGCAGTACGTCGTTGGTTAAGAACAATCTTACAACTGAGTTTGTAGATATATGAGCGTTCAGTACTCCTATTCAAGGGAAAGGCATTTTTATCAACGTTTTTATAAGGTGATACTTAGAAACGTATTACTAAACACTAAAATTAGGTGAAAAGTTAGCGATAACAAATAAGTTGAACATCTACCGACGAAGTTTGATATAAAGTGCCTTACTACATTCGTATAAAGCAGTTGCGTCCAGAAGGGGGCAGCAACGACAACTTGCCCCAGACCCCGAGTAAATTGGCACTCTGAATTTTTTGGTTCAAAACAAACGAAAAATTCATTTATTGAATTGAGGGGAATTCATGAATTTTTTGTTTGAAATAAGAGGCCCCCGCGGATCAACTACCACAGGTCTCCATTTTGGGGGGAGGGGGAGCGACCCGGGTATAAAGTTTACGTGCCCCATGTTTTGTAACGGAATATAATTATAACTCGTGTATCAATGCCTACACCGTCGTTTCATAACGTCCAGTTACCAAACGAAATGAATTAATATAAACATGGCGAGCGCACCTGCTCTTGGGCGAGGAGACGGAGTAGCGGCGGTAGGCCTGCCCGGTCTCCAGGCGCCACAGGATGAGCTCCCCGTTGTAGGAGGCCGTGGCAAGCGCCTGCTCGCCGCACGCCGCCGCGCACAGCACGTCGTCCGTGTGGCGCGTCTCCCACACCTTGGCGTCGCTGAAGATGCTCTCGTCCGAGTACTCGGTGATGTGGCGGTTCCAGCCCACCGCCAGAATGCGCCCTTGCAGCCAGATGACGCTCGTCACCTCGCTGCAACACGCGCCACTCGCGGTCACGGCCTCCTCTACTACAGAGCGGTTTTTATAAGAAAGCGCCGTTTTAACAGCTAGAGCTGGCAACATAACCAGAGTTTCCGTGGTAATTGTGTCCTTCGAACTATCCTTCCTTCATTCGTTCGTTTTCAGTTGGCTAACTTGTAAATGGCTTCGACGATTCCTTCTGTCATTTTTTCGTCAAACGAAAATATAGTTCGCCACGAGAAATAATTGAAAATAAAAAGTGGAGTGCTACTGTGTTTTTCTGTAAAAATTATTTTTTTTACATAAAGATTATATTGAATTTACGTTTTGTGTAAAAAGTAATACATTTATTTGAAAATCGAATTTTGAATGTCACTGTGCGTGATCTAGAAAGCCCAGAGAAAGCGAAGAGTATGACCACCGTAGCACGCACAACGGCGATGGCGATGGTGTAACGGTTAGCGTATCATGCTGTTACACCCAAGTTCGCGGGTTAAAAAACCCATCGAAGCCGTGGATTTTTAAGGGCGATTATACCCTTCTTATGGTTTCCTTCGGAGGGGAAGTAAAGCCGGCTGTCCCATGTTAGTAGATTAATGCATGTAGAAAGATCCTCAAGCCTAAATGAAGCCTCTGAGCTAAATTTAAATCACCTGTTTCGTAGCCCGAGTGACACTTCCTTTCTCCACCAATGGGTGAAGAACAAAATTTGCGTGGTCGGACGGAAGAAAGGGCCTGAAGGCCCGAGTCTCGCAACGTAAAATAAGGCATCTAGTCAATTCAAGTCACAATTGTGCAGAGAGGCGATTGACTCCTGCTACCCAGACGCCGCACCGTGTCGACGTTGCAATCATCATATCGAGATCTTAAGACTATCCGCTTTGTAGCCGAGAACGCGGCGTTGCCAAGTCAGCCCCATTCATGTCTTTCGCGTCCGCCCGGCAGGGCGCGCGCGGGTAGAGCTTACCAGTAGAGCTCGATGTTCATGGTGCGGACGCAGGTGCCCGTGTTGAAGTTCCACACCTTGAGCGTGCCGTCGCGCGCGCCCGTCAGCAGCAGCTGGTAGCCCGGGTCGAAGGTGGCGGCGGTGATCTCCACGGCCGTGGGGTCGCCGTAGTAGGAGCGCGTGTGTGCGTTGCGCACCAGCACCATGCGCTTGCCCTCCCACGGGTCCCACACCATGATGAGCGAGTCCAGCCCCACCGTCACCACCTGCGCGCCCACCCGCCCACGCTCCGCTTCGGAAACGGTTCTTCCTCTTACACGTACTTCCGAAGTATGAACTACGTTTGAAGTAATACGACATTCGAACGCCAAAGCACGTCTTTGGTGGACGAGGCGGCGACAGAAACTTAGTCTGGAATTTTTAATTCGTTACGTCGAATACACTTGTGTACGAGATACTTTTATTGGTCTTTGAAGGAATTCATGAAAGCGTCCAAGAATACACACTTGGGATTATTCACATTATGCCACTTGAGCATTTCCATGATAAACAGTATTCCGACGCTGGCTATAAGCCATGCTGATTCACATCGCCTCAGTGTTTCCAACTTTATATGACAAGGCTTTGCTTTTCTTCCGAAATAATGTTTTCAGCACTCATACATAGAAACTAGTACTTACCATTACTATTTATTGATAGCAGTGTGATACTTTGCGTTACCCGTACGGGAAAATAGAATTTGCCGCACGTGTAACGCAAAGACGTCATGGTCATATAAAGCAACTGTGTACTGGAAAGTAAACAAAAGTCTGGAACGACACGAATTAACATGGCTGCCATCCCGCATATTGCGAATTATTTCAAGATCACCTGCACTTCCCCACCTCACATGCCGGGAGACTAGTTGGGAGCTTAGAGTTTGTCCTGTGTGGAGTGGTGCCCCGCTGGTGGGAGATACTTGGCCGGGGAAAACCCTGCTAGTCGACGGTAGGTCGGCGCCGGATCTCGTTAGTCAGCGGGGCAAAGATCATCGCCACCTCGAGGGTAAAACAACTACACTTACGGGTCTAATGACAGTTGACGCACCTGGAATAACAACCAACCATCCAAGAGTACCTTACTCATATAAGTTTCCATGAATTCGTGCATAAAATACACTCAACTCGTACACAATTCTTTGGCGTCCTCATCGATTACCTCCTGCCAGCTGTTTTCGTGGATTAATTGATTGATTAGTGAATCCGGGCGGATCAACGGCTAAGGTCCGTCCCATAAGTGTGTTTCATGTTTTATAGTGGGAGGGGCGGTGATCTTCGCCGACTTACGTCGGCTTGAGGAACTTTTCCCAACCAGGTATCTCTCACCAGCGTGACACCGCCCCAGCCGGGACGAGCTCTAAGCTCCCGACAAGTGTGGTAGTGTAGTACATGTAATTGTATGTGTGTGTAAGTGGTGAGGATAGGACAAAAAAGAGGAAGGAAAGGTCGCGCGCGTTAAGCGTTTGTTAGAGTACTGCTCCCACATTCGCCAGTACTCGACGACGAAACCATGGAAACTACCGATCAGACTAGCCGGCCGCTAGAATTCTCATCCAGACGATTCGATCTGGCCGACAAGCTCGTAAAGAAGGTCCATCCACCGTCGGGACTCGAACCCCAGGATCTCCCTGTCTGAGGCACTGCAGTGACATCGGTTGATGCTCTGAGCCACCTTTGCCGGTCGGCTGTTTTCGTCTTCTCGTCCCCCAACATTTTATTCGAACACCAATGAGTCAATTTCTGTACCAGTTACTAAAATAACCAGTTTGTGAGATCGTACAAAAGTTGGAGATTTTTCGTATGGGTGAATGAAATGATATATATTCTTAAGATATTTGAAAAACGCTTTTTCACAGTGACATTACAAAATTAAAAAGCGAAAAAAGTAAATATTGTGAAATAAAGGCAAAGAGCTATTAAACATGGCTAAGGTGGTTATAAAAGAAACTGAAGAGTTCAGCCTCAAAGAGCAATGAAGAACTGACAAAACCCTTTGGGTGACAAGATGAACAGTCAAGATTATGTTCATTAAGGATTTTTGTCTGAATGTTTTTCGGCACTTTCAAATTATATTAATTAATATATCATATAATATTTTCTTTTTTTATGAAGAATAGTATAGTAATCAACAGGAGAGAAAATGTTAAAATCTTAACACTAATTTTCAGAAACGGTATTTTCTTTTTAAATATCTAGATTCTAGACGTTTAAACAGCTGCAGGACGCATCCTACAGAAACATTGGCCGTTCGGACAGTACGGTGAGTTACTCGTAGTATGAGCCAAGATGTATGTGTGAATTCGTTGTAAATAGCTGAAAATATGACCCTCAGTAAAACTAGAACTACTATTAAAAACTCCTACAGCTCTAATTAGATATTTTTACACATTATTTGTAGTCATGCTGGTGTAATGTCCAGGCGTTTTACCAAACAAAGCGCACAATATCGACATGTTTTATGAAGCTTTGTTATCGTGAACGGCTTCTCTAATATAATTCTTTAAAAATAAAAATAAAACTAATATATTAGCAAAGATCGGCGGGGCAGTACAAATTGAATCTAAAAATGTGAGAAAATTGTAACAAAAAGATTCTTCGATTGTGATGACGAAAATGAATCAAGTCAAACGAAATAAAATGTCACCGCCAGGGGCGTGCAACTCGCAAGCGAGCGACGTACGCATCTGAAGAGAGGGTTGTAGATGGCGCGCACGACCGCCATGGAGTGCGTGAAGCCGTCGGAGCGCTCCGTGTCCACCACCACGCCCAGCACCAGGATCGCCATCTTGTGGCTGCCCACGATCAGGTTGCGGTTGGACGGGTTGTACAGGGAGCACAGCCCCGACGAGCCCACCTCTTGCGGCATGCTGATGTACGTCTGCGGGGCAACCAGCGGGACTGGGAATAGTTATTTCGTCTTTCCAAAAACTGTTTATTCCTTGTATTACTACTTGTTCGTCGATAGGGCCAGAGGCAGAGCTGCGTTCTCCGGGGCCCCTGTGCAGAAAGTCTCAATTGGGTGCACATCTTCATTGGGGTTCAGCGGGTGTCCTCATAGGGGGCCCTTGACTTCAGGGGCCCCGGTGTAGCGCATTGGTTGCACCTGCCACTGGATGGTATTGCACCAGCGCACTACGCCCCTGGATGGTTTGCGAGTAAGTAGTTTGTCTTTTGCACAAACCGCTTGTTCCTTATATCATTACTCATGTGCTTCGGTGGAGTAATGGTCAGCGTATCAGACAGTACCACCAACATGGCGGGATCCAAACCGTGGATTTTTAACGGCAAAAAAAAAAAAATATATAAGCCTTCCTTAGGAGGAGACTAAGTGTCTCATGTTGTAGATTTACTGCACATTAACGATCCTCAAGCCTAAAAGAAGACTGAGTGTAGACGCATGTTTCTAGCCCGAGTGATTCCTTTTTTCGATGCTAGATGCCAAAACCAGCAGAGTGCAATTTGCATGGTCAGGTTGAAGAGTACGTCTCATGGCCTGAGTCTCGCCACGTAAAATAAGGCATCATTGAAATGAATTTGAATTGATGGGACTATAAGTAGGTATTTCGTCTTTTACAAATACTGTGAACTTTCTAAATTAGAACTTGTACAGCGATAAATTGATATTAACTAGCGGCGCACTCAAGGGGCTCATGGGGGAGGGGGTTAGTCCTCTGCCCTAGAGGCTGTCACATATTCACAAAAATAATTGTTGATTATTCGCTATAGTAACGAGACATTCAATATCTAAGTTGAATGATATAAAAAATTATAACTCAAAAAATTAAAATAAATTTTAAGTTTAGGATAAATGAAAAATTATTTATAAGAGAACAAGTCGATTAAATACAACATCTAAAGCTTATCCCCCACCGAAAAATTCTAATTGCACCTATAATATTCAAAATGTTTCAATGGCTTACAATGTACTGAAAATAATCGCGAATTTGTAGCTAAGGAGCATTCAATAAAATAGGGTAAAGGCATTATATTTCAGGTTTAGAAGATTCAATAATTGTAGTGCACAGCCATTGACAGTTTTCAGATTTAATACTTTCGTGATAAATGTGTGAAAATTTTCAATAAATACTGAAAGGTGACTTGCAATCTTCTAAGAATTCTACAGGCTCACATGCGGTGAGGTCCCTGATGTCAAATTGTCATATGCACGAAAGCCACCAAAAAAACTTTGGATGCTGCAGTGGCATGAATTTTTTCAGAATTGTAGTTGTACCAGTAAAATGTGGTTGTCATAACCAAGCTCTGATATGAATAACGTGCAACAGTTATATTATAATTTGTTTTCAAAATAATGCATGATCACCTATCATTCATAATTAAATTACAAGTGTGATAAGTGATGAATGTATATTTTAAAATATGTTTTGGGCTTTACTGGAATAAAAATTTGGTTTGTAAATATCATTCTATCATAATATATTGTTATTCTTAAAATTATTGGTACAGAGAGTTATCAGAACAATTTTTTACAAAATATTCTGTACGTAAGAATGAGTTTTTACATAGGAAACGTCAACATTTTACGATTTCAAGGAACAGTAAAACGTTTCGTTCCAAAAAGGAGAAAAAAAATATTCATTGTTTATTTACGAGTGTCCACCACTATACACAAAAAAATATTGTTACATCTCAAAACGAAAATACATTTCCATTTAGCTAGTTCTGAAACTGAGAATTTGAACTTTCTCGGTTTACCAAGTAACAATAGCGCTCTTTTCCGATTTTAAAACCAGGGGATTGGACATGGTCAGTTTTGAATGTAAGAGATTGCACTAGATGGTTGTGAAGTGACTAGTAATTCTTGTTTGGAAGGAAATTCAGACGACTTGCAATTGTTTGATTTTAGCAGAGTTTGAAAATGAAATATGAATGAAAATAGAATTGTGGACGTTTAGTTAATCGGTCGACAGGATGGAAGTGTAAGATCCCCTAGGTTTGGCTGTGGCACCTTTCAACGCAGTTTATAGAGTACATTTTCCTTCATTGTATTGTTGACTTCATGGCATTTATTCTCGTATTTTCCCCACATTATTTTTCGTATTTAGAGCACATTTCTTTTAAATTTTCAGGATTCTAAAGTGATTTTTTATTAACAGTGCTTTTTTTCTCTCTTCTCAACTTCAGGGGAAGAGTGAAACAAATATTATTTGAAAGAGATACATCAAAAGTTCTATGCAATTGCGTATGGGTAATTTTCGCACATTGTTGTGTATGGGTAATTTTCGCACATTGTTGTGTATGGGAAATTTTAGCACACACACAAGTTTAGCACGTTGTAAAGTAACGTACATGTATTTTATGTGGATTTCTTGTAGAGAGCCGTTGACACTTGATGAATGTGACGACGTGTGTTGTAATTATAAATATCACTATAGCATGAAAATAAGTATGTACATTCCATTTGAGGTTTGATTTAATTAGGTACCTATAAATTTTGTTACATTAACATCAGATAATTGCATAGTGTTCATTTTCAATAGAGCGTGGGATTGTCGATTTAAAACACGAAAATACATTGAAACCGCTTTTCCTTCGTTAACTATTAATTTGTCATTTCGGAACCAATTTGAAACGTGTGAAATCGTATTATTCATTGTTTCTTTTTTGCAAAGAACATTTGTGAACCTCTCGATTTCACCTGATTCATACTGCAGATTCCATGAACCGCTAGATCACCTGTGCATTCGGGATTAGACCCGAAGTTTGGGAAAAAGTCCAATCGCTCTACAGCCCCTAGAAGATTGAAACATTCTGAGATACCACCTATATATTTGTCATCAATACCGAACCCAAGACTCATACTGAAATTTGTGTCAAAACATCTTGGCGACAGAGGTTCGCCACGCCAAGAACTTTCGGACTCCTTCTAAACCATGACCGATTAGTGGGTTCGATCGCCGGAAGAAAGAACGATTCAACCATACCTGCACGCACTTCTGAGAAGGCACGTCCCACACCTTGATGCACTTGTCCTTGGAGAGCGAGTACACGCGCTTGCCGCCGTCTTGGGCCACGACCGCCACGATTGGCGCGTGGTGCCCCACGAAAATGCACGTGGGCTTGTTCGGCACGAACACGTTCCACACTCGCACAGAGCAGTCCACGCCGCCCGTCACCAGGATGTGCTGCGCTGCAAATGCACAATTTACATGACAACGCCGTGCACGGTAGTACATCACGATTTGGAAACGGATTTCACATGTATTATATGAATATTTTTACTTCTACAAGGTACTTCAGTATTTTTTTCAGTACTTCAGTACGTGAAAAAACGGCACAAAAACTTGTATTACAGGGCCCTGGAAACGGAAAAGTGGATAAATCCAGTTACTAAATTTAGAAAAAAATCCTCTAATACAAGGCGCAGCCAGAATCCTTTTTTTATAGGTCCTTGATTCAGAAAATCGATTTAAGATACACGTTCAGCCGATTTTCTCCTAAATTGATATTCCTCGTTTGATATTGAGGCCCCTTATATTTGAAATTAATATTTTAATTTGAAAGGGGTACTTTATATGAAGTCTCGGAAACGTTTTCAAAAATTTCAAGAAATGACGCCATTGATTTTGATTAAATTTTGTTGTTGTATAGTTTGAAGGACGGTTAAGAGAATAGTGCAGGTCTCACGTTCGTTAAAAATTCGAAAAAATTGAAAAAATCCAAAATTTTTTTCGGTGTCTTTCTATAACTAAAACATTAAAGATAAAGAGTTTTTCCGTGAATAAAATCTGTTCCTTAAAGATAGATTTTGAAATAAGGTCTTGTACAATTTTTCGAAAATTTGAGTATTTTTGGGATAATGTTGCATAAAATATAGGCAATTTTTAATTTTTGTTTAAACAATTTTTCTCAAAAAATGGTGCTATTGTTTTGGATGAAATTTTGTTGGTGGATAGTCTGATAAACGTTTAAGAAAGTGGTACAGGTCTCATGTTGGTTGAAAACCCAGATTTTTCGGCAATTGAAAAAATTTCAACTTTTTCCGGCACCTTTCTACAACTACAATTAAGAAGATCCAATTTTTTTCGTAATGAAATGTGTTCATCAAAACAACATTTTCAAAGAAAGTCGTGGTGAATTTTTCGAAACTAGGAGCATTTTTTGTGTAATTGGGCTTCAAACTTATTTATGGAAATATTGCGCTTCTTGGTCGTAAATTTAGATGTTTTGAGGCAATTAGATGTTACGTATATTAGAACGTGTATAGTATTTAATATTTCTTTGTTCGTTTCTTACATTAGAGCTTTTGTTATAAGTTTATAAACTAATCTTATATATTTTTAAACCCTATTGGAAATAAATAAGAAGTAAAAATTGTTAGCCTTCAATCTCTCGCTCCTATTTTACGCAGTAGGATTACGTAAGTACTACAATTAATGTAATTTCAATTTACGTAAGTTAGAATTTTTATATTCTTTCATGTATCATTTTATTATTATTATTTATATATTTATGTTATTTCATTTTAAACTTTGTACTTCAATTGTGTTAAATGTGCAAAGTAATAGATGAGCGGTCATTGGTGGTTGGTGTAACGCCGCGGTGCAGAGATGACACGATAATGACGGCTGCTTTTCGTTCGCTCAAAATAAAAACCAATACTTTTATATATTTGTAGAATATTACGATGCCACAGTGTATAATAATTACTATTGTATATTTTCCTATGTATTTGTTTTCCAACGCTATCAGTAGTAACTTTGAAATATTTTACTTTCTTGCATTCTGCTTATTTTTCGCACCAAATGTTCTACAATGCAAATGAATTTAACAAAAATAATTCGGAGAGAAATTACGCTTTAAATAATATTCCATTACCGTTGCTAGAAAGTACGAGCAATTTTAGAACCACATGTTTATTCTAGACATTACACTTTCCTTCTATATTTCGTTACATTTTAACACTTCCACATATCAAAACAGATAATCTCAGAAACGAATTTACGAATACATTTTATTCTTAAATTGCCTCAAATTCTGCAAAGTAATGTTACGTAGCACAATGCTTGATCTTGTCTGACCCTCATTTTTACCTGTGTTCTGTCTGTGGTTAACGTTAGCACCTAAAAAATCAGTTGATTTTCTTCAAAATTGATATTTCCTGATTGATCTAAACAGACTGGACGCTTTAGGAGGTTCTAGTGGATAATTTGGTTGTTGAAGTGTGTTAAATTACTGGTTTTTACAAAACATTGTACATGACCTTTTATAAGCAACTAATTATGTACAAAATACTTTGTCAGGCAAACATCTGTCCTCAATTTTGTTGTCTTTTCCCCAAAAACGTATCAATACCCTAAAGTGAGACTAGCACCATAATTTTATCGTCTCTTATTACAAAAGTGAAGAAAATTTAAAGAAAAAATTTGGAGCGGTTTTTAAGAATTTTTTTGTAAATGTCAATCGCAACATACGCAAAAACTACTCCTTTTTTCAAAATCTTATTCATGACCTTTTTTGAAGAGCTAAATTTGTACAACAGACTAAGAATGAAACAAAAATTTCTATCTCCAATTTTGAAGTTTTAAATTTTTTCCAATTTTCGAAAAATCGGTAATGTAAATGAAAATGAGACCTGCACCATTCTCTTAAACGCTCTTTTCACTATGCAACATCAAAATGTAATACAAAAATGTGAAGCCATTTTTCAAAAATTTTGAAAATGTCCCAGGGGCTTCATGTAAAATGGTGAGAATCCCCCCCCCCGCTTCTTGGACTCAGGCATCTGGTCGAGTACCCTACCGGCGCCATGATAACAGGGGCGTAGTCAGCCTGGTGGCTTAGTCACGCGAACTATTCTCGCATCGGTTATGGGTTGCCGTATGGTTACGGTCTTCCGGTCATGCCTGAGGAGAAGTGAATTTTTACATCAGTGCGTCACAGACACCATATACTGGGCACAGTTTGTTTGTGACTTGTCTGGGCGTCATTTGCAGAGGAAAACGCACACTATAGTCTTGACTGCGAATCGAAACCGGACTGCGTACCAATAACTACTATAAATTCTCAAATATACTCCTCCCTTCCAAAACCGTCATTCTAGCTTGATGCGCCTATATTTGCAGGGCATGCTAGCGGAAATGCGGGTGACTGAGTACAAACAACGCCCATTGCGATTGGGTGAAACAGGTTGGCTACTACTCCAACATGAACAGCTTCCTCTCGTGCGCGGCCGATTCCGAGAACTCCCTCATCATGGTCGACTCCCCAGAACAACAAGTCGCGCTTCAATCCAACCCAAAGGATCATGTGCTTCACCATCGAGGAAGGTTAGCAATAATAGCTGCGATATTAGGCTGCATAAAAAGAACAAAAATTTCTATATCATGTTTCTTTACTATTGCTCTTTTTTTATTTTTTATTGATGTAGTACACATTGTTCGTTCTACCATGGAACTTGGCGTTTTTTTAATTATTCCCCAGGTATGGGGAATCGACGTTCTTGCTGCTTCTAGAATTAGTGAAATAAAGTCATCACTAATCTGTTTAACTCTTCAGATTTATGGTTGATGGGTTATGGATATAAGAGTTGCAAATATTGGACTTGATGAACTGTTGGAATTGTTCCCATTTAGCTTGTCTCTAGGATCCATTTGGCTCACATCTGGAGATGGAGAATAGATTAGTACTAGTCTGGAAGGGTCATGTTAATGGATAATGTGGTCACTATCATATAGGTAGTTGTTGGTAGACCATGTAATTCTAGCTGCAATGTATTTGAGGCAAAACTAAGATTAATGTTGCTTTCATTTCCATACTACAGTTAGTGGGTGTCAGACCTGTATTTAATACGGTAAGATCATTATGATTATCTAAACAATTTCAATGATTTTACCTCTTCTGCTCTGTAATAGAGATACCCATAATTTTATTGTGACTATTGAAATCTCCTACAATTATAAAAGGTTTGGGCACTGAAGGAGAATATTGTCAAGTTGATAGACATCAAAGTCCTACCTATTGGGAATATAAATATTACACCACATTGATATGGGAAATATGATTTTAACCTTTACAGCTACGCTTCAAGAGAAGTTTGGAGAGGAATATCATGCACATAAATTCATTTTTAACAAGAATAGCTACACCACCAAGAAGCAATTTGAGCATTATTCCTATTACAAAAAGATGTAGTAATATCCGGGTAGTTTATCAGAATGATGTCTTTAAAGTTTTGTTTCCTGTAACATAGTATCTCGAGGAAAAATATCTTTAACAAATAGTTTCAGGGATGGTGGACGGGTATAGAATCCATTACAATTTCCATTGTAAGATATTCATATTATCTAGTTATTATTCAGATGTATCTGCATCCGAATCATCATTTGTTTCTTGTCCACTCTTCAACTTCATTTACAAGAATGTAAGTTTATATTTATATTGACCTTTCTGGGTTAATGAATGAATAAGATTAAGACATTATTTGGATAATGGATTGGAATATCAAGTAAAAATTCACTGGCTATTATTGTTGAGTTTGGGGCTCCTGTAGCTTGTTCCAATGAAATTTTTCAATTGGTTATATGTGAGGGGGTAATCATATTGAATTGGTTTCATTGTTGACTTTAATGGATCAAGAAGTTATCTAGTGACTTGGGAGTGTTCTTAACATGAGTACTAAAATGATTTGATTTCTTGACCAATTTTATTTTTTATTTTTAGTTTGCTTACTACTATCCAAATTGGTCTTATCTATCTTATTACTTTCAGAACCGATTTGGGATGAAAGATTTTGATGAGAGGGTTCCCTTAGAATAGAGGGGAAATTACTCTTATTTACTGCAAGATTTTCCTTTTGGCTTGTGGTTCAGTAAATTCAATGGAATTATTAGTAAATTCATTTTGAGATTTTTCATTTGCTAAGTCATATTCTGTTGCAGAATGTTGGATAGATTTGTTATTACACTGGTTAGCTAGATGACCAGACTGTTTACATAAGAAGCATGTCATTCATCTGTAGAAAAGAAAATTCTATATTGGGTACCATCATACATATAGTGATTGATTCTGGAAGATTGCTAACATCTTCAGGTGTTATAAACACCTGTCTCCTGAAACTCATAATATGTGTAAATCCTGGTTCAGGAATACCAGCACTAATAAATGAGATATTGGACTTTATTTGGATATTATGTTTTGAAAATTCTTGTTGGATAACATCATGTGTATCACAGGGCAAACATTAGAAATTAGTACCCTCTTAAGCTTATTAATTAAAGGTCTGATACTCAGTTTATGATCCTTGATGGTTAACGTAGGCTAGTTGCTAGTCAGGTACTTTGCTGTTTTCTTAGTATTTAGAAATACACAAACTCCTGTATTAGATATGCGTGACACGAATCTAATGTCATTGGGGTTCATTATTGTAGCGAGTTTAGTAATATTTTATTTAAATACCTTTGTGGGCTTCTATGATAACTCCTTGGTCTTTGGAAGGAAATACATCACTTCACAGTAGCGTTGGCGTAAGTCTTCTTTGCTTGATTTTCAGGAGCTGGGTCCATCGGGAAGTTTGGTTAAGTTGTTGTTTACATTGGAGAACATTATGATTAATTGTCAGCCGCGTTAGGCTGACTTTAAATAGATGTTAGATTAGATTAGTATTGATTCCTATTTTGGTGTGACGAAAACACTAATACACAACTGATAACACTGCACTCGTGAACACGACAAGAGGAAGCACAAACGGAGGTGTTCCCTCTACGGGTCTGGGAGCGAATTGAATATAATATTGTAAATTGAAGTAGCAGAGGAAAACAAAAAGAAAAATAAAACAATTAACAGAACACAGAAATGATATCAAAATATCAAATAGGCAGAATTCAATATTTAGACACAGAATTACCTTAAATCATACAATGATTTTTATCCGTTTCAAATTTGGCGGTAAGAACCCAACAGGAATATGATTAATACGTAAATATAAAAAACAATTTAGAAACTAAAATATAAAAAATCAGAATGAAATGAATTCAGTTATTCAATCCAATCAATTATACAAAGATTTATGATAATCCCTTAATTATTTTCAGTAATAAAGCATTATTTAAAAAAAGAATAAGATCCAATCATTACAAAAAAAATCTCACAACTTTCCCCTTTCTTCCGCCACCCCATTTCCATCTTGGCAATAGTTTCTAATTGAGAGTTAACGGCGCACTTCACCAGGAAGTTCATTCCAAGTTTTTGGTTTTATATATTTTTACTTTTTCGCACTTACTAAAGTAGAAGGGAAAGTATTGTAATCGTGCGCCGAAAAACTGCGAATTTTCAACACAAAAAACTCTAATTGCGGGACCCTAGAAAATAAAAAGTAGATAAATCCAGATGCTAAGTATAGGAAGCAAAATTCCTCTAAAACTGTGGTGAGCCCAGAATCCATGTTTTGTGGGTATTGGATAAGAAAAATGACATCCGTCCGTCTGGCATAACTCTTGCACTTCAGCTGATTTTTCAAAATTGATATCCCAAATTATTGTAGCTGATGTCGCGAAACCTGGAATTAGACCGCGATTTTTATTTAGG
>BOPP01000089.1:1408193-1426520 GCA_017312745.1 Gryllus bimaculatus
GCGTCGCAATTTTATGTCACCCATATCGGGACGCACTGTTTCCTGGAATTTTCCAGGGCGATTCTCTCTGCTGTGATTCTAGAAGCTTCTTTGCAGCTTGCCAGAAAAAACCCCCACGGTGTTTATTTGATTTGATTTGATTTTGAATTTGCCTTATTGTTTACGTGGCGAGACTCGGGCCGATCAGGCCCGCGCTCTTACCGTCGACCACGTCAAATTTCGCTACACGTGTTACTAACACGTGTTATTACACGTTTTCAGGTGGCTTTGTTGCCGATAAAACAATTCTTCGGTGCCTGATCCGGCAGCCGGGCGACGGGCGAGCTTTATAACAGCATCCTGTGGGATTTCCGGAATGTTGTAGGTGGCGTGCAACGGGCGAACCCGGGGGCAGGCGCGCTTGTCGTCAATAAGTCTACTGGGACGGCACGCCTTGGCGGCCGGGCGGGGCAGCTGGTCGACGGGGACGCGGTGCGTTGAAAGAAGACCCCTTGTGACAGCCCCAGTCTCGCGACCTACTTTTCTTTCCGTTGAGAAGGATGCTTAATATAATAAAATTGCGTGACGCCACAATAACAATGATGTGAAATTAAATCTAGCAAGTCTCGTATAATTAACAATTCTCGCTTTATGTACTGAAAGAAACTCTTTCAATAGACAGAATCTTTGTATTCTTAAAACTTCTTATCAGAATGTAGGAAGTTATCGCAATTGTCGCACTCTAAGTAAATTCATATATGTACAAAATGCAAAAATACTTTATTAAATTTAATATGACTCGGAGTATCGAGGCAATATATTGAAATTATTAGATAGGGTATGTGATTACATGGAATTGACAATTAGTAATTCTTGCGACTTTAGTATGGCAGGAAACTAAGTGGGGGAGATATATATTCAGAGACACTCTTCAGAGCAAACTCGAGAAATAAATCAATGTCGCACTTCAAAAGCTTCTTTCGCGCAAAACGGCCTCGCGCCTCCGAGGACGCAACGCGACGAATGTTTACAAGGCGCGAGGCGTTTGAGTGTAGAGAAAATTATGTAATGTTACGAAAAATCTATTTCAAGATTTCAACGTAACACACGTTTTTGGGGTCTCCTGACACGAAAACGTGATTGTTTTTTTATTAAATGTCTGTCCGTCCGTCTATCGTCTTGTGAACAACAATATCCGGTCAATCTGGTCTGAATCAAAGCCTCTGCGATTTTGAATAACATTCTTCAATTTTTGGGGGTACTTTACATGAGCCTCTCGTGACTAGCTCTTGACAGCGTGCTCGCTTTCCACTATGCGGCCCTGCGCTCACTTAATATTGTATTATTAAATTGTTATAAATGTTCAATTTATTTTCTTGGAACAAGGTTGAAATATATCACTTATACTCGCTCTATAACCTACTATTCTTGTTATGTTCTTCATTTACTTAGTAATACCCTAAAATTAAATTTCCTAAAGGTTGAACGCTTCAAGGAAAACGTTCAAAGGCCTTTGCAGCCAATCTATTTCCATTCCGTTATCGTTCGATTTGGGAAACAAATTCCCGACATCCGTTCTCTGCGGTCTTAAATTAGTTTTTTTATGCCTGTGACCCCCTACTAATCTATGTTGGAATACTTAGTCCCCGATTAATTTCATTCCAAGCTGGATGACGTCTATAAGCTTTAATACAAAGCGCAAGTCTTGCTAGTGATCGCCTGTTTTCGGGTGAGTTTACATCTGAGATTAAAGAACAATATTTCTTAGACTGTGTCCGATGATTAACTTAGAAATATTATCACTGAATATGTGCTAATGCAATTTTATAGGCAATGAAATTGTTACATCTGTTGTCGATCATCACGAAACACAAAATGCGCGATGACAAATATAGCCTGACCAATTCCAGAACCTTCAGTTAATACCTTCCCAGCGATTCACTAATCATATTTCCCTTCTCACTCAAACAGCAATTAGTAAACCTAGGAGGAACTAAACAAAATCGGCATATTGTTTTCAGAGCCATTAAGACTTAATAGTAAATAAGTTAGATAAAATCAATAGATTAAAGGTATCTACTTTATCTATATAGCTGATAAACATTCACCATTGAAGATCTTTCTGATTTTATTTGTTAGAACATAAACGAATAGTATCAACGCCTATGGAACCAAAAAAATATAAATTTCTCCTAACATTTCTTGGTAACTTGATATATTAATTAGTTACTAATTAAGTTTACATATTTTAAACTAATGGTCAAGATTTCTTACTTTCTTGCTTACGAATTGTTCGTAAGACGAGAAAAGTTTGGTAATCGTGCGCCAAAAAATTTGCCAGAAAAATCTATTATAGCAGTGTTCTAGTAATGAAAAAGTGGATAAATCCAGTTGCTAAATTTAAGAAAACAAATCAACTAACACTCTCGATCTCTTAAAAGGTTGACTACAGACAACACATTATACTGCAACCATTAATAGAAAAAATAAAGGATTTATAACCAACAGACACACATAGCTTTTCATAGATTTTGGTAAAAGTCTTCGATAACGTAAATAGAGTGAAACTCTGGGTCTAAAATAATGGATATCCTCAAAAGTTAGTAGAAGCAATAAAGAGCTGTTATAAATATTCTACTATTGTTATTAAAGTAGGACAAATGAAACTGATAAATATTGAATAAGAGGAGTACGGCAAGGCGTCCAGTATCACCGACACTTTTTAATATTTATATCGATGACATTATCTAAAATTGGAAGAAAATAATTTACAAAAGTATTAAGAATATCAAAGAAATATTTAAAACATATTACTCTACGCAGACGAATGCTTTGATATTCCAGAAACAAACAGAAGATGATTTTCAATATGCATTATTCCACTTAAATCATTTATGAAAAATATACGATGTTGAAATAATGAAAGAAAAAACAAAGGTGAAGCATTTGGGGAAAACATTTAATAAGATCAAAGATTATTTTGGACAAAAAATCTTAGAGCAAATTTCCAATTTCAATTACTTAGGTGTGCAAGTCGATCAGATACCAATAAAGATATCAACATTAAATTGGTAAAGTTTCAAGGATTTGTGGTACTATACATAACACACTAGAAAACAAGACAAGACACAAGAATAAAGTTTTATACGGAAGCGAAAGCTGGGTTCCAACAAAAAAATAAGCAGAAATCCAGGCCGCTGAAATGAAGTTTTTGAGGGGAACTCTAGCTGCACGAAGAAGATCATATTCGTAATAAGAGGATAAGAGAAAAAATTAATGCTAAAGAAATTGGAAGCAAAATAAATAAATATCGAGATAACTGGTATCAACACACGCAAAGGATGGATGACTCAAGACTACCTAAATTAGCTTTACTCTATCAACCTCTTGGAAGGAGAGACGTGGGAAGACCCAAAAAACGATGGAAGGTAAACTTGTCAAGACGGAACAGGCTCAAGCCTAATCCATGAAGTGCAGAAGAAGTCCTCTAACTCGTGGTGTAGCCAGAATCCATGCTTTGTTGGTTCTTGATACCGAAATATCCATTGACGGCAACACGTCAGTCTGTCCATCTATCTCTGAACGTCTGTCTGTCTGTCCGTCCGTCCGTGGTTAACGCTAGCGACTGAAACGTTCAGCCGATTTTCTTCACACTTGATATTCACTAATCGATCTAGCTAATGTTGCGGTCTCTGGAATTTGAAATCGACGTTTTAATATATGGGATACTATATACAAAGCCCCTCGGACATTTTAAAAATTAAAAAAATGACTCAAAATGTTTTGATTACATTTGTTGTTTAATAGTGCGAAAGACGCTCTCATAATCGGTGATATCCCCGATTTTCCGAAAATTGCAAAAATAATTTTTAATAGTTCAAAATTAAAGATAGATTTTTGTCTCAGACAAAGACTGTTTACACACATTTACCTCTTTAGATATGGTCACGTACATTAAAAAAACAGTTGTGTTTTAGTAATTTTGGCTTGAAATTTACAAAAATAAATTTTCTTCTCACAAACCGCACCGTATTTTTCGTTAAATTTTCTCCACATATGTAATAAGGGACGGTAAAAGATACGGTGCTAGTCCCATTTTCGGGTATTGCTCATTTTTTTAAATTGAAAAAACATTTCAAAACAAAAATTTTAAGATAGATATTTTTGCGTCAAAGTTTCTTGTACAAAATTAGTTATTTCAATAAATATATAAAAAAACTAGTGGTGCTATAGAATGGCACGGACTTTCTCGCCGTAGTTAGTTTTCTATTCTTTGTACTCTTGATCCGTTTTTGCGATAGGCGTCATTGTCTTCTCGTCTGTTTTCTTTTGTCTCCCGAAAAACATACATTTTCTTAATTACTCTGCACCGTAAAGCTAGAACTGAAACCATACACTTATTACTCTTATAGAAGTATTCGTTGCACGCTGTAACTGGTGGCTAATGGGCGAGTAAGGCATGAGTCTATCGGAGGACAGGTTCGATGCTTCGAGTCTTGTTCGAGAAGTACTACATGTGTGACAATTCTGTGTTATCGCAGGAAATAATTGATAATCCCAGAAAATGTATTGAAAACGGTTTGAGGGGATTCTAATCGCAAATATGATTAATTAAGATAAATAAACTGTAAGTGGCTGTAAGTGATTTTCGAATTTTCAATTTTTTAACAAATTTTCACTTTTCTTATTTGATTTGTAAAACTTGTGAACCATCAAATCGATTTTTGTCCTCCACTCTCGTGACTATTATAGAAGTGCCAACCCTCTGTATAAACCGGGCCGAAGTGGCTAAATGTTGGGGCCTCAGCCTTTTGGCGGGCTGGTTCGAGTCTGCCAGAGGGATAATTATTTGTCACAAATCTCTGTTGCCGCAGAAAACAATTGAGAATTTCAGAAACTTTCTTGAAAATCATTTCAAGCAATTCTTCTCTCATATACAATATATTAAGATTCTAAATAAACTCTTTCGCTCTATTTGTAAAATGTATGTCAGATCAAATCAATTAATAATAATAATAATAATAATAATAATAATAATAATAATATTTATTGAGTCACATATACAATTACAATCGTGTATGACGAGTCAATATGAAGTCTTGAATGGAGAGAGCGAAGTTACATTACTGTTCAGGAGCAAACAAGGGGCCATTTGCTCAAGGAACTAGAAAAACTGAACAAAACCTGATCGAGATGGGGTCATTGGCCTAGAAATTATACTACAATACTTGTTACAGATAGATTAGGATATTATACAGCAGATAATTATTTTTAGTAGCAGATAATTTAATATTTAAAGATGTTATTTAACGCTACTGCTTATAATAATAATAATAATAATTAAACAATATATATAATTTTGTTAGCAACTACACAAAATTTAACATATTAGTATATTCTATATTTAAAACTTGAAATGGTGAGGAGGCAAGTTTTGAACAGTTTTTTTCTTTTCTTTTTCTTCTTTCAATTTGTACACGTAGTCGTACTGCAGCATCTAATGCGTCTACCGAATCCAGAGAGAAACAGAATTGTTTTTTTGTTGTTGTTTTTTGTCAGGCAATCTCCTTCTACTTCACAGGATGCGATATGCCACTTCTTTTTTCTTTGCTTCAGCTCGAAACAGTTAACATGAAACAGAAAATCGAATGGGATAAGAAATTCTTATTTATTTGTATTTTTTAAGGGAAATGTTGTAATTTTAATATTCCTTTACACTGCAGAACAAGTTGTTAAGCAGAAAAGCTTTCAATTTACTTTTAAATGTATGAATTGTGTTTATGTCTTTAATATAATTGCCTAGTTTGTTGTAAAGTACCCTCTATTAGGGTACTTTTTGATAAAGTGTAGTTTCAGATTGGGGAACATGTAGGTTATCCTTTTGACGGGTGTTGTAGTTGTGTACATGAGAATTTAAAGTAAAAGTGTCTTTGTTTTCCATGAGAATTTTCTTCGTGAAGATCACTATTTCAAATGTATACATGCATGGTAGAGGAAGAATCCTTAGTTTATTAAACTAGGGTTTGCAAGACTCCAGCTTATGAGTGCTGGTCATTGTTCGCATTATTCTTTTCTGGATAATAAATGTGCGAGTGCTTTCAGGGGCATTTCCCGAGAATATTATTCCATATTTTAGGTGTGAGTGCACATTTGAAAAATATATTGTTGGAAGTGTCTCAGTGTTGGAGCTTGACCTAAGAGTGTATATGGCATAGCAAGATTTGCTGAGCTTCTTGTTAAGATTTGAGATGTGAGCATTCCATTTTAGGTTTTCTTGGATAGTCAGTCTGAGGAAGGTAGGTTCATGAGATATCGTTACAGGGTTATTGTTTATGAGGAAATGCTGTGAACTTTTTTCTTAAGATCGGGGATTCATGAAATTTAGAGAGACTGTCTTGCTGGTGTTTATCATGAGTTTGTTGTCTTGAAACCATTTTACTAGTGCTTGCAAAGTTTTGTGAGTTTCTTTTTCTAATGATTGTTGTGTTTTTGCTTTGATGATTATGTTTGTGACATCTGCAAACAAAATTATTTTGTTGTTCCTTAAAGCCAAAGGCATGTCATTTATGTATATAAGGAATAGTATTGACCCAAGGATAAAACCTTGCGGGACTCCACAATTTATTATTTGAGGCCAGGAGTAGTATGAGGAGATTTTGAGAATGTTGTGACATGAATTGTTCAATGCTTTGTCAGCTGTTGCTTTGGCAGCATCATTAGTTATCTATTGCCTCCTTTATGATCATAAGAACATGAAGTTTGTGAGAAGGAGATACCACTCCGGTATTGAATTCATGGTAAGGTTTTATACGAAAAGCGACGGCAGCTAATCGGCTGAACTGGCCTTCAACGTCATCACGTGATGTATGAAAGAACTTACCTCGGTCAGATGTGTCTGATTAGCTGCCAACACTTTTCATGCATACCCCCGCCACCAAAGTTGAGCCTTCTTCTTACAGCCTTCATACATAATAAAAAATAACAACCACCCACTCGTGTTTACTGGATGCCTTTACCAACTAATGAAAATACTCATTGAATTAAATTATGTCGGAAATGAAACTAATATCGAGTTAATTTCGACAAATGTTCACCAAAATTCAACATATCTAGTTTCTTGATGGAAACACATGTTTCTTGTACGATACTTGTAGTAATTCCTATATCAGTAATTTTTGAGCACATATAACGTCCGTGTTATATTCATATCCGATCAATTTATGCATCAATTTAATTTTGTGAAATCCATCACTGGAATTGCCCGTTAATGAAATTGCGATAAAGAAATTGGAAAGCTAAGAGGGATTATACTGTATTTTCTCAATATAAGTTGTAATATTCATTTGAGCTTAGAAAGTGAGGTTTGCAGGTAGTTTTGTGAAACTTGTTAAACTCAAGTGAAGATCAACCACTTACTTCCTAGGAAGAAGCGCATCGAAATGTTTGCTTTCGTATTTCTGTGCTAGGATGGATGAAGATTGGAAAATGAAACATATGCCATATCTCAAAAGAAAATGGTTTATTATTTTACATATTCATTTATTTATTTTAGGTGCTACATGGTCAGTAGCAACTTAAGGGACATCAATTATTGCATTTTACTAATTGGTTTAGTTTAAATGAATTTTGTAGAAATATAAAGAAGGAAACACAGTTATTTTGCTCTAATGAAATATTGTAAGCTACATTCACGTGACAGATCATTTTTATTATAGTGCTTTTTTAAGTGATAATGCAATGCTTATAAAAAATGACTATATTCGTATGCAGAATAATATGCACATTCAAACATCGAAACATTTATTTTGTGAACAATTGACATATATAAAGTGAAATGTCAGGAGTGAACGAAATAACCAAATTATTTCACATGAGCAAATTGCAAATTTTGGGAAATAAATAAGATGTATTATCAGGGCAATGAGCTTGACTGCAGTAACTATGATGAATAATTTTCTTTCAACAAAAATGATAGTTGTGAGTTTTTTATAAACTAGTTCAAAACGTTCCTGAAGAACTTCTATGAACCTTACTTCATTGTCATTATATAATGCGAAAAATGACATTAAAGAAATGAATGATACAAAAGGAAGAAAAAATTGAAATACATGCAGTAAATCTTGAATCGTAAGTACATTTCTTCTGGGAGATCAATAACTAATATGTTTAATGAGCTAATATGATGAGAACACATCTCAATAATATGAAGTACATTTTTAACAATTTTGTTGTTTTATTTTCTTAAAGGTAAAAACAACTTGTCCATATAAAGTAACTGATAAAATATGAATAATATTTTCCAAAGACATCACCAAATAAAATCTCTCAGACACAAACAGTTACTACAGTTAAGAATTCTTATGCAATAAAAATGCTCTACGAAGATGTTGACATAAGTAAGCAGAGAAGAAGGCAATTGTCAACCATTGTGCATCAATATTATGACATATTTTAGGTCTGGATTCCTCAAAACTTTCCTTGGGATACCGAGAAGCGGTTGTTCGACTCAACGAATGGAGGACTTGGCGTGGTCGGTAGAGCCGCTGACGTACGTTTGCGGTGTCATGGGATTCGTGCCCTTCTCGTGTGTTCGTGGGGGCGATGTGACTCTTACAAAAGCAAGCGTGGTGTGGACGCTGGTGGTACTCACCGCGCACACGTCCTGTTTCATTTGGTTATACTACTGTGTATTCGATTTCGTGCAATTCGACGAGCATAAAATGGGTGATTTTATTGAGTGCGTTTTGCCATTGCGCTTTATGGTCCCTGTGTCCGCCATTCTCTCTGCTTTATGGTTTAGGCGCAGCAACTGGAATGTGCTTGTTCGAGAACTTCGGTCCATTGACACGAATACTCTCCAGGAAACGCCGGATGCATATTCATCCCGCCGAAGAAGGATTATCATTGAACTCGTAATGTGCCTCTTTGTAATGGCTTTTCAGAATTGTCTGGTGTTTTCATGGCCCGACCCTTGGTATATTCATATACCCAGAATTCTGTTACACTCCTCACAAATTGTTTTCATTTTGCAATTCATCAACGTCATTTTGGTGTTTAGAAATAAGTTCAAATTATTGAATGCAAAGCTGACCATGACAATCTCCAAACAGAACCGTTTTCCTGACTTTACAAAATGTATATGTTCAACAGAAGTGGTTCAATCCGATGCAAAGTTCGATGATCGGATTCGAGTGTTGCAAGAGGGTCATATGCGTTTGACTGACTTGTGTGACGAAGTGAACAGAATATTTGGACTTCCGGTATTAATTTTCATGTGTTGCTACTGGGGAGAATTTCTGATGATCATGTACTATGCTTTGATTTCAAACTCACCCTACATGGTTGACACCTTTCATCGGACATTGGCTATTGTATCATTTATTATTAACAGGTAAAGTATTTCTTATTAATTCAGATCTGAAAATCTTCTCTTAATGAGGTGGTACTCATTTGACACCTCAACTACCATCAATGTTTTTTCTACATAACATACTGTCGTTAGTTGTGATACATTTGAAGTAATGTTTGAATTTAATATTTGCTGATTACCCGGCGTTGCCACATTGTTTATTTGCAACTCCACGACCCAATCGCTGACCCCCTTCTGTCAACGCTCGCACTTGTTGTATATCTTAATATAATTTTAGATCTTTAATCCAACTCTGCGTTCCCGATCACGCACGTGACTCGCCGCATTGCCGTTCCATTGAATAGTGGCGCTTCTTTACAGGGTGCATGGTGAAAGTACACGTGGTCCCGTCGCATCCGTGAGCACGACAAAAATATACGTGATAAAATGGTTAAAACACGTTCGTCCTGGAACATGATAGGCACATGAGCGACAACTCCCTAGATCGTTAGACACGGGTGCAGTGTGTGTTTTTTTTCTGGAGGTGGAGGTGTTCCCTCCTTGCTGGAGCGTGAGATCCCTCGCCGACCTACATCGACGTGAGGGGTTTTAGGGATTCAGGTATCTCTCCCAGGGGGCATTACCCCAGCTGGGCCGTTTCCTTAGCTCACGACTGGTCTCCCCAATGTGTGATAGAGTGATGCATGTGCGTGTGAGGGGGCACGAAGGGATAATAGTAATGAAGAAGAAGGAAAGATCGTTCATGTTCCGTGATCCGTTTGTTACGGTACGGCTCCGTAGTTTCGCCTGGTACTAATAACGAAAAACACGAAAAGCTGGCGATCAGAGCAGCCGGTCACTAGAATGCTCCAGAGAGTGGTTAAATTCGATCCGCCAATGCAATCAAATTTTCTTCTGTGTCAAGCTGGCACAACCACTATAGCGCAATCAATTAACCTAAATGGAATATTTAGTACTCATTACTAATTTATTACCCAAAAATTAAATGTATTACTCTTGCCGTTTACGAAATAAATGTGGTTCTGCTGGCGTGACTATCAAGCAGGCACAATCAAATGGTCACAATCGATTCAAACTAATACGAATATTTAGTATTAATTTCTTACTAATGTCTTACTAAAAATAAAATTATTACTCTAGTTATTTATGAAATAAATATTGTTAAAATATAATATAGTTATGAAACCATGCACGACATTCGTCTATTAAATTAGAGAGTATAAACGAGGACAAACCACTAAAACCTATTAGATATTTAAATACACATTCTATTACTAATGTAATAATAATAATAATAATAATAATAATAATAATAATAATAATAATAATAATAATACGCCTTTATTGATATGGCGAGGCCTCGGACCATGAGGTCCGCTCTTCCGCCTAACCACATGTCACAAATATACACATTAGTCTAAAAAGTAATATAATAAAGTAATATAAAAGTAAAAATTTAAATGTAATATAATCTACAAGTAGTAAGTAGTTAGTGGAAAGCAAATTTTATTTAAAGCAACTTATAAATAGTTAACATCAGAGGTTAAATACATACAGAGTTACAGTAATATGTTTGAAATAATTTTAAAATCAAGACTGAGATTGAAAACACAATTTGAATTAAGATTATGTGCTTTACATATCTGCACGCTACGCGGCAGCCTGGTATTCACCCCGAGCGTCTGTGATCTATTAATACAGAAATACACCACCTCACCCGCCGCTCGATCCTGGAGGAAAACCCGCTAGTCGGGGAAAACCAACCAGGCAGACTGCGTCCTAATACAATGGAAACTAAGCTAACATGAAGTGACGGGTCTCTGGGATGATATCCTCAGCTGCGGTCCATGTTGCAAAGGGTCGTTTTCTTGTATAAATCCGCCTCTGCTCCAACGGATGAAAATGCAGTTCCGGCAGTATCAAACAGGTCGCAAGGAAGTAACATTTTTTACAAAAGAAAATTAATGCTATTTCTAAAACATATTAATCAATTCTTAACACTCCTCAGGAGTAGTTTTTATTTGACCCGTAATCTACCGTGATTTAAATTGCAAAATGATATATTCAACTTTGTAAGAAAATATACAGGTACGTCTTAAAACGTGTTTATGAAGAGGAGTTTATAATATTGGAAGGCACTTTATTCCATTCTCGGGCTACAGTAATTGCGAACAATTTATTGTAGTAGTTGGTTTTGCTTTTTGGAATACATAGTAACTTGGATTTCTGAAATCTAGAGGATTTAAAATGTACAAAATAATTTGTTAAGTATGTCGGGGAATCCATTTTTAGCATCTTAAATAAAAGGCAAAGGCTGTGATACAAGCGCCTATCCTTTAGTGTTAATATTTTGTGCTCTTTATAAACACTGGATATGTGATCGTATTTTTGTATGTTATAAATGAAACGAATACAGGAATTTTGAGTCCTCTGTAGAGATTGAGCGAGTGAATCTTTCAAATTGTTATACACAATATCACCGTAGTCGAAATGAGGACACAGCAGGGTTTTTATTAACATTTCTTTCGTATTAGTAGGGAGACATTTATCGATATATCTAAGGGATTGCAAAGAAGCATAAACTTTGCGACTGATATTTCGAATCTGATATTCCCAGCTTAGATGATCATCATAAACAGATTAAGCCCAAGTTTTTTACTTGTGTATAACGAGGTACTACAACATTGTCCAGAAGCACATCAGGAACATAAGAACCTTCATGTTTCTTATGTATTACTCTAAACAGAAAATTATTACTCTTGACGTTTATGAATATTGTTAAAAACGTTGCAAATAACTATAACCTATTAGATAATTCAATACATTTTATTACTTCAAAGAAAAATTTACTAATGTTGCCGTGTATGAAATAAATTTTGTTAAAAACTTAATCATAATAATCCAACCATACCAGAACTTCACATACGATTATAGAGAGAACCAACATACATAATCAAATGAAACCAAGGACAAATCTTGATTATATAAAAAAATTTAAAAATTGGAGCCATTTTTAGAAGAATTTTGAAAATGTCCCTGGGGCTTCCCATTTTTCGAAACCGTAGCGCTTTGAGACGAGACAGATCGACTTGGGAATATCTAGTTTGAAAAAATCCTACGTATGGTTTAGGTGCAAGTCACAGATGGGCGGAAAGACCGTCAATTGATTTTTCGGTGTCAGGTACCCACAAAACAAGGGTTTGGCTCACCACGCTTTATAGGAGTATTTTCTAAATTCAGCAACTGGATTTATTCGTATTACTCTAAACAAGTTATCCAAATTTGTGTAATCGAGGCCCGGCAATTGGAGTTTTTCTGCAGAAAATTTGTCGTGTTTTTGCGCTGCATTACTAATCTTTCTCTATAAGATGTATATTATTCCGTATATACGTACGTATACGAGAAAGTAAAAACCAACAAAAAAGACGTGCCTTAAAGAACGAATTTTATGGCCTCCAGTCCTAGATTTACCGTTGGCTAGTGAGCTACATAGTTTCTGCTGTTATTGCCAATACTTGCACTTTGATAATGGCATCGATGCAGTTTGTCCGCTAGGCCGCTGAGAAGACAAGCTGAAATAGTTTCCCCGTGCCTTTATTGTAGTAATGGACATTGCAAAGTATCATTGTATTACTCGCGCAAGTTTTCTTGAACGATGACCTTGTTTCCCCCTCTCTGGCACAATAACCAGCGAGCACTGATGGCAACATTCCGAACACATCTTCACTGACGCGAAATAGAAACAATTTTCTTTTGAAGACGCAGGTATGGATCTATCATAGGAGATAACTCTAACTCCTGATAAAGTTAGAACGCAAATTATTGAGAACGTTAGGAAGGCGTGACTGATTTTCCAGAGATTGGCATTGCTTCATAAAATCTAGTGACCGATTTCGTAACTAATACCCCCACTCTACCCGCATTTCTTCAATTCGCCGTTCAAGAAAAGTTGCGCAAGTTATACCGATATTTTATAAATGATTCTTTCCATGTAAACGGGGGTTCTCATTCACAATTTTCTTTTGGGGGTTATTGTCTTGGTGCAATTAATACATAAAACAATAAAGCCATGCCAGGTGCCTTTATTAACATATTTACGTCGACAACCGCTTACACAGTAAAGAAAGTTACGAAATGCTGCGGGGAAAAAAATTTCGGCAGAAAAAACTCGATTTGCCGGATCCTGGTAGTGAAAAAGTGGATAAATCTAATGTGGCTAAATTTAGAAGAAAAACTCCTCTAACAGGTGGGGAATCCAGAATTCATGTTTTGTGGCCCCTTGATATAGAAAAATCGATTGAGGCAAAACGTCTGTCCGCCTGCCTGTCTGTGACAACGCTAGCGGCAAAATCGTTCACCCAATTTTCTCATTCCCCAATCGATCTGGCTGATGTCACAGCGCCTTGAATTTCAAACCGATTATTTAATTCTGAGGGGTACTTTACTTGAAGCTCGTGGTATATTTCCAAAATGTTCAAAAAATGTAACCAAATTTTTTGATAAAATTTTGATGTTGAATAGTGTCAAAGACGTTTAAGAGAATGGTATAGGTCTCTTTGTTTCTTGAAACCGTGATTTTATGAAAATGGAAAAAGTCCAACATTTGTTCGGACTCTTTCTGCAACTTAAAGACGTTTTCCCTCATGAAACATGTTTTGTAAAACGACGTAAACGTTTTTGTTTTAATTTTGACCGCGGATAGCGTATATGCCGCTTATTATGCAGATCTCATGTTCTTGGAAATTTCTGATTTTTAAAAATTGTGAAAATTCAAAATATTTTTCCGAGTCTATCTTTCCGCAATCTATACAAATATAAAGATAAATAAGTTTTCTTAATGAAATATGTTCATCAAAAATGCATCTTCAAATAATGTCATGTTCGACTATTCTTGGCGAAATGGGACACTATTAACACATATGTGACACTATTTTTGGCGATATTTTGTGTCAAACATAGGCAATTTTCGTATTATTTAAACAAGTTTTTCTTAAAAACGGCGCACAATTATTTGATAAAATTTGGTATGTAGCGTAAAGGGAGTTAAGACAAAGATAAAGGTGTCATGTTCATTGATGCTTGATTTTTCGTATATTTAAAAAAAAAATACAAATGTGTCGACGTTATCTCAAACTACAATTCTGATGTTCCGATTTGTTAGAATGAAAGGTGTTCATCAGAAACAGATCTTTAACTAAGGTCTCGTTGAATTTTTAGAAAATATTAGTATTTTTAGTGCAATTTGGCGTCAAATCTAGTCGCCTGCTTCAAATTTTCTCGCTTCGTGAACGTAATGATTCGATGCAGTTGGATGCTTCGTAAGTTAGAATTTCTATATCTATTTGATAACTATATTACTTGTTCAAGATGCGAGATATGTATTTGCATTCTAAATATTTTAAGTTATTTGCTTTCAAGCAACCCGGAAACCTTAATTAAGTTAGCTCGATTACGGTTTTTTTTCTTAAAAATAAATTTAAATATAATATGAAAGAAATACTAGTACTCTCTTATTACTCGATTGTTGTGCAAAGTTGCATGGCTGTGCTGTTTTAAACAATATTTATTCATAAACGGCAAGAGCAATAAATTTCTGTTTAGTGTAATGAATCTGTTTAGTGTAACTAAATATGTATTGAATTATGTCCTTGGTTTTATTTGATTTCGCCCGTCAGTTCTCTCTCTAATCGTCTTTGCAGTTCTGGCATGGTTGGATAACTGATTCAGTTTTTAACAATATTTAATATTCGGAAACATTAATATATTTGTCTTTAGAGTAATAAATTGGGATTGAATGTGTATTTAATTATGCCACAAGATGTAAAAGATCTGGTAGTTAAATGGGCGCCGGCGTAACCCTAATCCGGTTATACAAACGTTAAAAGTCCAACGATGAAGATGGTGCGGATGATGAGGAGGATGAGGAGGAGGATGTGGTTGAGTAAGATGAGGATGATGTGGATAATGTGACTGATGTGGATGATGAGGATGTGGTTGAAGAGGGTGAGGATGATGATTATGAGAATGATGTGGATAATGTGGATGCGACGGAGGATGTGGATGAGGAAGATGAGGATGATGCGAATAATGTGACTGATGTGGATGATGAAGAGGCGGATGTGGTTGATGGGGGTGAGAATGATGATTATGAGAATGATGTGTATAATGTATGCGACGGAGGATGTGGTTGAGAAAGACGAGGATGATGTGAATAATGTGACTGATGTGAATGATGAGGCGGAGGATGTGGTTGAAGAGGGTGAGGATGATGATTATGAGAATGATGTGGATAATGTGGTTGTGACGGAGGATGTGGATGAGGAAGATGTGGTTGTTGAGGGTGAGGATGATGTGGATGATGCTGAGAATGATTAGGATAACGTGAATGACATGGATAACGTGATCGGAGATAAAGTGTATGAGGATGACAAAGAGAATAATGACGCCGTGCCCTGTCTCGCGCAGCGCGCGCGCGGCCGCGTGCGTGGTGGGCGCGTGCGCGGCGTGCGACTGTTTTCTAAACATCAAGTTTGTGTTAACTTTTACCTACCATTTATTGGATGAATTGCTGTAACAATATTGCCAATGGGCTAACGTCTGGACTATTGGCAGTGGGGTAAAAGCATGAGCGACAACAGCGACCAATTTGGTGTATATATAATTCGCACAGGACTCGTGTCACATCTTGCATACACAGCTGGAGGTCCACTTTTTCTTTGGAGAAATATAAAATGACCATACTACTATTATCTCATATTTAAACTCACGGCATTGTCATTGTGTGTTTGAACTTCTCTCGGGAAAGCGTAAGATTTATTATAAGAGGGGAAACATGAAATCAATCTTCACTAATAAAGATGAGCTTTTTAGCTCAGGGAGTGTTTAAGGATTTATCAACTTAGTTTGGTAAGCATTTTTCCTATTCAAGAAACTTCTGTCATAAACAGAAAGGACTCTGTGTTCGGATTGGACAGTTCACATTCAACATCTCTGAAAGGTATCTTATATGTGTTCTGAATAGGACACGTTGCTTCACGAGGGATTTCGTTAATAAACAGGACTCGAGCAAAAATTTTAAGTGACCCTTCAATCCCCATTAATTGCAAATGATATAATGTATTGTATTAATATAGCTACCCTTCACTCCTTAAAGATTAATCTCGTTTTCTACCAGATATCTTTGATTGCTATGTACGTATTGGTAGATATGCAATTTTGTGTACTGGGTTCAACTCACGCGTGCCGCAGACGGATACGTAGAGGATATGGCGAACGAAGACGCTTACCTAATCGTCGATTACGGAGCATGACTCTAGACTGGACTCGAGACAGGAAAAAACCCACAGTGACCTCAAACCTCATGATTCGGACCCCCTATGATGCTATTAATGCTGAGGGAGCATAATAAGGAGGAATTACTCCACGGTGCGCTCAGCACATCCTAAGGAGCTAGGAGATCGCATTGCGTATAAATATAGAGGCAACAAATTAAATGGATAATAAAAATAAAATTTATAAACGCTCACTACCTCGACAAGTAAGCACGTAGTCTTTTGTTATGGCAAGAGCAATCCAGGCCTTTGTATCACAATTTGTATTATATAGCTAATTGTATTTTTACGTTTAAATTACATCTTTAGTGTTTAAGTACAATAAGAATCTAAGTAACATCCGCGCAAGCGCATGTCGTCGCCGAAATTATCATCGAACTCAAGTCCCACAAACTACGAACGACGGCAATTGCGCGCCGCGAATCTATCAGTAACGCTGCTACTTAATATTTATAATACGACAGCTAATATTGTTTGCTTTGGATCCACTAAAATTCTCAATTTTATATTGTGAAGTGCACATGCATCTCATTTTTAATTATAATTCATCTATAACTGAATTCTTTAGAATTACACATTGAGTGGAACGCTCATTAAACTAACTCGCCTGCAGAACGCAAAATGCTTGCCTCTCGCAGCTAACGCCAACGAACTTGCAGTCGAGCAGAAATTCGGGGAGGCGTCCGTCGCAATCACATGTATAATTCGTTGGTCTAAATCAGAATAAGTCATAATGTGGTGTGAATCTGTTAATTTTTTAAATTGTAAAAAACAGTGTAATATTTCGCTCAAAGCGAAACCCGAATTAAACTAACTGGTAAAACTCTGTTGCTTTAATGTTGTTTAGCATGTGAGCAAAGTTATTAATTCAAACACGGGCTTAGGTATGTGCAGTTTTCGTGCCTAGGACAAGTTTGGAATCGCAGTCATTCGTCAGTAATTCGAACTCAAAAGTGTGGTATGTAATGCAGTATCATACCAAAAGCGCAATTGCCTTGTTGGCAATTAGTTGCGGACCGTGACTTAATAACAAACAATTACTCGCTATTACTCGCGCAACTTTTCTTGAACTGATGGACCTTGGATCCCCCTTTGTGAATAAACAGTTGAAGGCAAAAGCTCGCCAGTCGGGCACTGAGACAACCTTTCAAGCATTAAAACTGTTTGGTGCGAAAGCAGACAGCTAGTCAAGCCAGTGCTTTCATGTGCAGAACCCTGTTTCAGGTTTAATGTCAAGATCGAAGAAATGGCTGAGTCAAGTCCAGGCATTCAAGGGAGTCACTAAAACTCCACAAGAAGTGAAGCACAAGATGCAGTTTTGACTTCCTTTATAGACGTTGGCATTACTTAAAAACTCTAGTGGCCACTTTGTAAACTAATATCGCCACTCCACCCGAAATGTCCAGATCAATCGTTCAAGAAAAGTTTGCCGCGGTCATACACTGATTGCTCTCACGAGCATATGTTGAACTAGTTCGTAGTCAGGATGTGAAACTTCACACACTCTCCTGGCCAGCGGCGGTGACAGATGTTCTCGTGAGCGTGACTTCAAAGGGCACCTCGGGCCTGAAGACTCAGAGCGCCGCAGCTGCTCGCTCCGTGTCTGAAGGCGCGTGGAATAGCACAGCCGTCATAGGGTCCTACGTC
>BOPP01000089.1:1430809-1468713 GCA_017312745.1 Gryllus bimaculatus
GGCGGAATTCCCCTAAACACATCTGGTGACACTGTTCATCAGGTCATGCTATGTTTGTTGTGGAAAATCTCATTGGAATGCGCAGCTGCAAACGGATGGTTTCACACATTGTTGTTTACTCCATGCAAAGTTCCAGTAACAATTTTTATCTTCAATACTAAAATGTGCACTGTGCTATTCCAAAGAATCAAAATATAACTTGTGTAACTTAAAATGAAATTGGTTTTAGAAACCATCACCTTTGGTGGATTTACTGTCCGTTTTGAAACTATCGCGGAAAATGAAGAGTACACACTTAAATTTGAATTTAAAATGTAGAAAACGGAAATATATATTACATTTACGAAATCTCATGTAGACAGAAACTTTTCTCTTACTTTTGATACACGTACACAAAGTTTCGTGTAGGTTGAAATAAAACTAGATTTTCATAACAAAACATTCTAATTTATATGTCCGACAAAACACTCTTCCTTTTAGTGAAAATCCATTAAAATCGTTTTCATGATTAGACTGGCAGACATAAATGGTAAAAATAATTGAAAGGGTGTTAATATCATGTATCTGTATGAGACAATAAAAATACTTATATCATAGTCTCTCCAAATTTATATATTATTCACGTTTTATCAATGTAACAATTAAATCAAATGTATCAATTAAACTCCCACCTTGTCATTGGTAGAGCTTTTTTTTTAAATATAGCATCTAAAATTTAATAGGATTACATTTACGGTATTACTATTTAGTGTTTAATTCCCCGCCTACTTTTATTCATTGTATTCTTAAAGAAAATTATTAGTGATCTTCTAATTGTATAGTTTTTCTTTGATAAGTAAGGAAGGAAGCATGAAAACTAATCTTCATGGGAGGAAGTAATAGGTCAGTTCTTTGATTGGTTTGCAAAGGCACGTGACCATTGTTGATTCATTTGGGAAGAGAACTATTTCGTCACAGGAGGTTGAATATTGTGTCGTTTGTTCTCAGCGAAGAAACCCTTTTAACGGGCATATTCTAATTTCGAAGAGAAAATGTCAAAGAGAGGTAGGTTCTTTAAACTATAATGCTTTATTTGCTTTTATTTACATTCTGAATGAAGTATCTCTCTGAAATTTTAAATGACTTATTTGCTCTTTTGCTTCACTGTCTTCTAATATATTTTAATATTTCTTCTAAAGTCATGTTCTACTTTTATAAGGTATGCACTGGCTATGAGCAAGGATGAACATTACTGACCATGCATTAGATAGATACAAATAACCGTGTTAAAGTACTATACAAACAGAATATGTTGCCAGAGCGTTTGCATTACGTAAATATTTGTCTCCAAATAAAAATGATTGTGCTTCACATAACTTATAAGAATGTGAAATGAGTAGGGCAGCTTTTGTTATTTAGCATTTTATCTTCAATGGGTTCGAGACACGTTATAAAAAGCCTGAGTTGAATGATTTCATTTTAAATACAAAAGATTCGATAAAAAAATACATGGGTCATTTGAGAGGCACAAACTGATTAATTTGCTCACATTTATTATAGCAAAGTCCATATTAAATAAGCACTAGTACGAATTTGGTATTCATCACATTTTCATTGTCTTATATTCATTCTATTTTGCATTTACGTATAGGGAATGGAGTGTGTAATGTACTAATATTCATTACAGCATAATCATAAAAAGTTTTGTACACGCGTAATATGACTTCAAACGCCTGTGAAATTTTCCCAAAATATTACCAGTTCATTGCATTTGTTGTCGAAAAACTGCGTCTGTCATTTTGAAGGCAATGCAATCACCTTAACAGTAAATCTTTAAAAAATATTATTGTACCTGTTAACTAACTCACAAAATCAAAATAATTAAAATAAAATTATAGTTTGCAATGAAATTATTATCTTAATATTACATTGATAGAATATTTCCATCTTTTTCAGGTCGTGGTGGTACATCGGGTTCTAAGTTCCGGATCTCTCTTGCGTTACCCGTCGGAGCAGTCATAAATTGCGCTGACAACACAGGTAAATTCCTTGAAAATGGATTTAAAGAACTCTCATTTGATATCAAATGATATACTAATTTATTTTAAAAATATAAATAATGAATTCAGTGTGACAGTAGTCATGACTGTTAGCTGATTGGTGCTAGAGACTGCACATAGAAAGGAGCAATTGAAAAAAATGTGTTTTTAATTTAAGATCGTGGCTATGCTATTATTATGTTTAGGGCAAGATTCGTGTTATTTTTAAGATGCCCTTTTCATAGTATTAATCAAAAGATGGTACTTCTATATTATTGTGATTTGAATCGATTCCACAGTCTAGTTTTCGTTTAATAAGATTGCAATTTGTCCCTTTAAAACTTGACTCCGGTGACCACACAGAAACGCACCAGAAATTTTAAAGTATTGAGAAATGTAGAAATTAATTTGTTTCCCTATTGAATGGCTAGTATCACAAAGAATGAATGCGTTTAAAGATCACCTACCGTTTCAAAAAAATAATTATGCAAAATAATATGCTTAAGTCGGTTCGAATGCAGACGTTCGGGCGATTTCTAGAAGGTCGGGAAGATAACGCACAACTCGGCAACACAGCACGTAGTGCGCTTCTTTCAAATCGAGCGACAAGTTCCTATACTACGAATAATACTTCTATCTAATGTGCTGTTCTGTCCTGCTAACAGGGGAGAGGGAGTTCCGTTATCCAATTAGAGGCTTGAAACTGTTATGATGTACCTGCACAGTTGCCAGTACTTGAGAAAAAACTAAATCTCATAGCGCGAAGCAACTGCAAGTTTAAAAGCGCCATTACTTCTTTGGTTATATCGTGAGTGCGGTTCTGTGTCTACTACTATTGTGTGCTCATATTGAGGTTTGTTTCTTTCTACTGTTGTGATCTGATGCAAGAACGACCACGTATCTGGCGCTCAAGTAAGTGGCAACATCGCTCTACCTCCACCCCAGCTGTCAAGTAGGCGAAAATATTATTTGTACAATATGACGCGTCCTAGATTAAGAAAGAATTACGTCTCTTTGGGCGACAATGATGCCAAATGAGGAACTTTTTTGCTGTACTGTATGAGTCAGAAGTTACGCGCTCGATGGTGTTGACGAACCCCGCAATGGGGTGGAGCGCTTTGCTAGATTAGTTTTGCTAATTAACTAATTGCGCAAACTAATTTAAATTAGTTTGTCTCGAACGTTTCCAATTTTATGAAGGCGTATTTTCTTCCCGTTCCTTAACTCCAAAACTATTCTTATGAGACTGCGGTACACAGGAAACATTTCTGTTAAGCTTATCACGTCGTTTGTGCTTCGAGATGTACCATAAGAAACAAGGAAATATTAATTTTAAAGTGCAGTATTTCAATACAATATCTAAAATTCAAGCCAACTACTTGCTGTTGCAAAAAGGCCAAATATGTTTTCTTGTACAATAGAGAACTAATTTTCATTACCGAATAAAATATTTAAAATTCCTTTGTCAGCAAAATAAGGCGGGCCGACGGAATAAAAGTGATCTGATTCACGGAAAACTGAGCTACATCGCTGCATTACTTATAGGGTAATCCTTAAATTATTATTCCTTAACAAAATTAGTAGTTTAGGTCTCTCCGATATTCTATAAAGCTTTATATTGTAATATAAAGCTTGAAATACTGTCAATCACAACTAACTCATTTATAAAATCACCCCTCATATCTATCACTTTCTTCTTCCACTAGTTACTAACTACTTGACTGACCGCACCTTTTACATAGGCCACCTCAACTCATCTTTCTCCCTCAGACCCATCCTCACCGGCGTGCCGCAAGGAATTGTCCTCTCCCCTATCCTCTTCTCCCTCTACACCAACGACCTGCCTACCTCATCACGGAACATCGACGACATATACCCAGACAACACAGCACTGACAGTGCCAAAATACTGACTATCGTACTCAGTACGACTATAACAGCACCTAGGCGCCATAACTACTTGGGCGAAAGACAACAAACATCGACTAAACCCTACAAAAGCACTGCCATATTTTTCAATAGAGGAAATCACTACAAAATGCACTCGACTCCACCTCCACTTGCTTTAGACAACACCGCAATCAACTGGACCAATGACATCAAATATCTCGGCATTACTCTTGACTACAAACTATTATGGAACAAACACGTTGACAGTATTACACAAAAAGCAAACAGACGACTGAACTCAGGGACACCTGTTCTGACGCACCCACTAAGTCAAAACCTTACATTTACAAGACGTATGTAAAACCGATCATTTCACTGCTGGTCTGCGGGCGTGTATGAGGGGGCGCTGTATGTGATAGCTCTTATCAGGTGTCGATGAGATAACCGATGAGTGTATGCGTATAGACGTAAGGTGGCAGTCATTGTGCATATAGTGACATAAACAAATATGGTGATCTGGGCAATGACAACAAAATACAGTCAAAACAGCCGAAATCCGGTGGCGGAATGCTAAGGCAGTAGTGGCCCGTAGCGAACTCGACCGAAGATCGCGGGTCGAGTTCCCGCCTCGGGCATGGTTGTATTGTGGTTCGTCTTTCACCCCCTATAATCATCATTATCATGTCAACCCACAGTGTACATACCGGTTACAATGCAATAGTGGTGCTAATGACCTAGTAAGTTTGTGCGACCTAAAAAAAAATTAAAAAAAACCACTACCAAATACAATTAAAACTGAAAAAATCGCTTTCTACACATTTTCGTTTGCGATCCGCTTCCACTGATAAAACTGCAATAGACTCAGCAAATACTCAAAATTACTCTATTGACAAAGACATGATGTATGAAATCTGAGAGCTGCATTTATTTAGAACCCTCAGTAATTAAAATTATAGACATTGATGAGATAAAATCTTCAAAAGAGTTTCCAATGCCATGGCCTTTTTTAATTTTTCTTTTATGTTGCACTTAAAATGAAAATATGTTTTGGAAATAAGTCATGAGCTTATTTCAAATTGCAATTACTACTGTTTAGGAATCAACAATTAGACAAAATATAGTGGTATAGAGAAAATAATATTAAAATAATATATTACCAAAAACACTGAAGTTATCATTTACTCATACAATTTCAATTAATTTTGCTCAGGCTGATTCAGATACTTGTGAGCCTCCAAGCCACAAAATGTATTTGGCACTCCAAAAAACTCTTTGATTAACTAAATAACCTAATTTATTGATAGAATAAATCCTTTGTCAAATGCAGATGTAAATAAACAAATTGCTTTCAAAAGTGAAATTACATTTTGTAATTTCTTATTTACAAAGTAATATGTTTTAGTTTCTTATTGTTCAATCCAATTTTTTTAAATTCAAACATTGTAGCTTCAGTAAACTATTTGATTAATGATTCAGATAAAAAACATTTAATATATAATTTTTGAGAATATTTATTTTAAAAAATTTGGGCACGGAGACAAGGATCCATGCCCCATGTTATTTTGTAGTGGGCCATCTCTACATTCACCATACACTTGAATGGTTTAACATAGCAGAAAGATCATTTCATTCAATTTGATGCACTAAAAAGTTCATTGAAGTGCTGACCTAAGCTAAAGGTTGCTGCTTTGAGTCATGTGTAGGTATATTGCTCTGTGATGTAGAAGGCAATGACAATACACTGTGTATCATAATAAAAGATAATATGAATCATTTTCGAATAATCGAATAAATAAATAATCATTTTTTCAGGAGCAAAAGTCGAAAAGTTTACATACGGCACAATACGAAATAATAATGCTGTAGTATACAAAGTCTATACGCTTAAGATCACCCATTTTCTTATAGCGAGTAGTATCAAAGTGTTTAATTTGGAGTATTAATTGAATTGAGTTTTTTATTCAGAGTGCACCAATCATTATATCCATCACATTTCAGCTTCTCTGAATATCTCGTTAATATTAAAGGCAATGTTTTCCAGGTGTTAAGCTTGGAATTGCCCCCAGAAGACCCAGATGAATGCAAAATCTCTTGCCCAAGACTTGTCACTCGATCTAAATGAAGGCGGCTAAGATGCTGCCTAGTCCCGCATTACCGGCCCGGCTCGCTAGAAAGCGCGTCTCCCTTTGGACTGATTGGAAATTTTACCAAATTCCCCCATTTGAAACGGTAGATGTCATTCATATTGCGCATATTGATTCTTCGCAATGCTAGCTACCTAAGGAAGAGTTTTTAAAAAACATTTTCAACAGTTAGTTTTCTCAAAATTTTAAAATTCCAGGTCGGATTTGTTAGCTCACCACGAGAACCCTTGTTAAAAGGACATACTTAACGGTCCCATTACGCGACAACTAGACGGTGAAATCCATTCTTACCCTACCAGAACATAGAACAACCTTTCATCTTTTGATTAATACAATAAAAGAGGCGTGTTAAACATAAGATCCCTTTAACTACCTTAATAATTAAAAATTGCTTGATTGAAGCTAAGAGCAACCAAAATGATGAGAAATTAAAAATGCATTTGAAAAAAAGTCAGATTCAATTCTGTAAGTAATTTGTTAATTTTCATTTGTATTTGTTTCTCAAAATTAGATTTTTTAGTAAATTAGAATTTTTTTTGAAAGGGTGCCCCAATACAATTTCATGCTTTGAGATCACAATATTTCCATTCGGTTCTGTATAAATACTAAATAATATTGAAATTGAAAAAGGAGTGATCAATTCTGATTTTATATTATTAATGTATGTATTTTTCATTATAAACTAATTGCATAAACTACTATTTCAGAACAGAGAACGCCATGTAGCCCATTCTTATGAACATGTGCAGATAAGCAACAGTATAATTTCGTGCACTATACGAATATATCATCTTGGTCATTTATTTGGTCAACTTGAATGTACCTTGATCTTTGTCAACAGGGGCGAAAAACTTATACGTCATTGCCGTGCAAGGCATCAAAGGGCGCCTCAACCGTCTTCCTGCAGCGGGATCAGGTGACATGATTGTGGCCACGGTGAAGAAGGGCAAACCAGAACTAAGGAAGAAAGGTGAAACGTATTTAAGTAGTCACCACTCGTTTGTTAGTGGTATAACTTCTCCTACACAAAATTCTTCTTCACGTCAATGGTTCAGATGTTTTCATGTACAATACATGGAAACATCTGAGGCAATCTTCATTGACTTCAGCTGGCTATAGAGTTTATTGTGGGACTAACTACTAGTGTAGGCAGTATTATTAATTAAAATGCAAGAAATAGATAATGAAAGACTTCGAATAGTTACACAGTACCATCTTGTATTCGTAAATAGCTGAATCAAAATCGAATTAATAACAATGTTAAATAGTTAATGACAGGCTTGAGAATGGCAGAACATGAATAATTACATTAAAACTGTATTGTAAAAATGTAGTCTCAGACAATTCAGAGACTAATTCCTATAGTGCTTTAGGAATACATTATATCGCTGAGATCATTAAAGAATAGGAAAGAAATGCAGCGGGTACTGACAGACCCGCAATCATAAAAATGTTTTTATTATAGAAATATTGCGAACCGTTTTCACACACACAGCGCCATCAGCAAACGGCAATTGCCTAACCTGAAGTACCTTCCGATCAACTGACCATTGACAACCTTTGAATAAAATATTATCCCAATTATTGTAAATTTTATTTTAAAGATTAAGAAAATATTTTAATTTTATATCATTTTTACGTACATTTTATATGAAAACATGTTTTTGTTCGTTTCTTCATGTCTTCTTATTCATTATGTAATTTGTTTTCTTTGTTTTAATTTTCTTTTATCAATGGGTTGGCTCTAAACGGATGTTTTACTGCCAATAAAATATACTATATAGTATACGTATCGTACAGTAGCGCAGCTCCGTGTTAAACGCCGTTCGACGTGTTGGTCAGACTCAAGCGTTCTGCACGACGGGGGCCAAAGAACACTACGCTGGCTACATTCGATACAACGCCAGTAATACAGAATTGTTCTGCTAAATGTGGCCAAAAATAAATTTTTATATTTTGTTAATTTCCTCTTGAATATAAATATGCAACAGATGAAGTAGAATTTTTCCCCAATTTCTAAGAAAAAAAAGTTAAATCTAATGAATTTCATGCCCATTGAAAATGAATAACATCACGAGGAATGACAGCAAATAATAAATAAGGTGCAGCAGAACAGCTATCGAATAGTTCGCTAAAGGCTAACTACGCATAAGATGAAACATTTTAATCTAATAGCAATGTACTTACTGTAAAATGAAATAAAATTACAGTATTTAATTAACACTTGAGCCAATTACATTGAAAATAATAATCTTAAACACTGGTTTATATAACATTGACCTCTTTTCTCTTTCACAAGGTTTGAATTTGAAGAAAGCCCAGGCAATACCGGGAATTTTGCTAGTATAAATAATATTTCACAATTAAAAGTTAAAAAATGTATTTAAATTCGATTACAGATACATTACTTGCATCTTCTCGCGCTGTACTACTAGTTATAGTTTTCTAATTTGTTGTTGTCCTTACTTAATTTGGGAACAGGAATCACAGTTGTATTTTCCGAATCTTCGGGAACATACCTTAGTTATATATTACATCGCACAGTTACGTTAAATATTCAAATTCTTTATCAGATATTGATTAATAGTTCAGTTAAATGGTTGAAAATAGTAGAAACTTTTGGTGTAGTTTTAATATTTGGTTCCTGTATGTTTTTAGGTCGCTGAACACTTTAGGTTTGCCAACAAGACGTTTGCCTAGAAACGCATTTTTTAACAAAAAAACAGTAAGACGAAAATTACCTACATTGTCAATGTCATGAAGCTTCATTTTTTCTGCAGTTGACAGTTTAGCCGCGAGAGCACTGCGAAATTTTTGTGATATAAGTGATTTTGGGAATGAAATACTTGTGAATATTATGGAGACAGTATAGGAAAAACCCCTGGGACATTATTAAAATCTTCAAAAAAAAAGAGGCCCAAAGTTTTTGATTAATTAATTACTGCTGTTTATAAGCCAAAAAGAAACAAAATTGTAATGCTGGTATCAAGTATGAATTAGGAGTCACAAACACAAAGAAGATTCACAACAGCACAAAGAAGCCAGGAATTCTTCTCACAATCAAACGAAAGGCATCATAGATACTCTGGACAAAATGCGTTAGAATATGAACTGTGGCCATGAAAACAGGAGATGGCCTTTGTGCATGGTATATAATATGCTGAATATAGCAGCAGTAAATTCTTATGTAATTGACGATCTTAATTTTTAATTTTTTTTAATAAAGCTCCTTAGTCAAGATTAAACTTTATGCTGGAACTACATTAACAACTTACTTGTTGCTGGTCCGGCTGGTCGAGATCGCTATGGCAGAAGTGCCGTAGCGATCTCGGACCGAAGGATCGTGAGATCGAGTCCCGCCTCGGGCATGGTTGTATTGTGTTCGTCCTTTCACACCCCTATCATCACATCGTGTCATCCTCATAGTTACCATACCGTTACACGCAATAGTGGTCGCTAATGACGTAGTAGTTAATGCAACCTTCAATAAAGAAATAAATAAAAAAAATAAAAAACACGCACACTTGTTATTGGCAAAACCAAATGGCTTCAGAACCCAAGTACCCAGTCTGAATAAGGAGCTAAAGAATGTCATACAAAAAGCATTGAAAAGAACAAAGGACCAAGGAAATAACTAGTACTTATTATCACTACTCCAAAAAAAGGCTCAAGTACTGTGGTGAATATCAGAAGGAAATGTGCATCATTTGCCCGTAAATTCTTATCTTAATATGAAAGGCAACTTTTGATAAATTTTATCAATTATTCAAATATTGAACAATTATTTATTAAAATTGGTCTAATAAATGTACATCCAATTCTTATGATGTTCCTTATTTGCAAATAAATGATTAATAAAAATATTACCTTTCAGTATTATATATACTTTTACTTAAATTTTTAAAACATGTCAGTAAATTTTACACAAAGTTGGTACTTAGTATAAGTAGAAATGCATTAGTATTTTAGGGTTAATGCTCTTACTGCCCAAATTTCAATCCTTTTGAGATTTATATCACTACAACACCAGTGCTGATTGCTGTCAATCTCAGGTTTTCATGTCGATCATATATAGAAAGTAGAGTGAATATATTATGCAGAAAATTCTACATCCTTTGTCAAAAAGCTAATTATGTCTAAAACATTTTGAAATGGTTGCATACAAAATGGTATTAAAAAGTGCTACAAATTTTTGTTTGTGTTTTTCTCAAAATTATCTTTCAACCGTAAGTCGTGTGAACAATACCTAAAAAAGCATATGAAAACTGCCATTAAAAATAAAATATGCAAAGCATGAAGATGTGTATGAAGAATGGGAAATAGCCAAAAGAGTTGCAGAACACTAAATTTTTCTTCCCTTACAAAATTTTACTTTTTCTATTAAAGACATTTTGTAAAAGTAAATGTTCTTTCTGTAACATAATATTATTTGTGTGGTTTTTGATATATGACTTATTGTAAGTTGAATAGATTGAAAATGTTAATATTTGTGTTTAGTAATGCCTGCTGTAGTCGTTCGGCAGAGAAAACCTGTTCGAAGGAAAGATGGAGTTTTCATATACTTTGAAGACAATGCTGGAGTAATAGTAAATAATAAAGGAGAAATGAAAGGTTAGACTTTTTATCTCTCTTTAAATTAAAAATATCTTTAACTTCAGATAATAACATTTAATAATATATGCATATTTAACTGGAATTACATTTTTAGATTTATTATTAATTCTGCAATTAAGTACCACAACAGAATGCACTACACTTAGTTATAGGTCATGAGATATCTATAATATTATGTAATCAGAGAAAAAGAACTTCTCAGCCTCTCCTTCTGGAGATACAAACATTATTTACACTTACATTCAAGAATAAAGCACACATTTTCATTGTATTCTTAAAACAACAATGAGGTTTGATATAAATTTTCCCCATACCCCTTTGATTTAATGTGAACTAAGGGGACTTTCTAACAAAAAAAAAATATAGTAAAGCTATTATAAATTGTTTATTATACTATTGGAAAAACTAACTATGCTAGCTTTTTGTATTATTTTGTTAAATGAAGAGTTTAAACTTCATAAGTAAAATATTTATTTTATAAATTTTTCAGCCCCTTGTGTGGCTCATGGATAAGTGTGCTAGCTTTCTGTGTCCCAACTTCGTTTCCTGGCTAGGGCAAAAGTGAAGCTGTAGCTTTCTAAAACATCTTGCCTTACTTTCTATAGCTGTGTGACAAAAGAAAACTCAAGCAGGCCAAATACACTAGATACAGTAATGGGAATATGTCATGCTCACCACATCTCTTCCTTATCCACAGGTGTGATAAGTAAAAACAGGCTTCAGGCCTCAGAACATTGCTATATAGCTGGCACAATGATAAAACCAACCATAAAATGCCAAACACATACATTATATGTCCAATGTATGATATACATACACTGTATGATATTATTGTCAAATATTTGCAACATTACATTTTTTTAATTTATTTTTAGAAATTGTTGAGAATTAAATTTCAGTTTGAAGAATAAGTTAATTGAAAGGTAATAGATCAAACTTTCTATTTCATATTTGGCATTTAGGGTCAGATTACTCTGACTTGCCAGATAGCAGTGTTCTAAGGCCAGCGCCTTGTTTTAATTTCTTATCAACACCTGGAGGGTAAGGAGATAAGGTATACAGGATCTTTAGCTAAACTCCAATCCATATCTGAGAGCACTTGTTCTTGTTTTGGCAATTTGCAACCATGTGTTTTTGCCATATTTCAAGACAGCAGAGGCGACCGTCAGGTCATAAGCTACAGCAACTTTCCTGTTTCTGTGCTTTCCCCATTTAAGAGCTTAGGTGAGAGTAGGTATGTGGTTCACACGCCTGAGTCTTTTCTCACTGCTCAGAGTAGGTTGGGTGGGGAGGGGTGAGTAGAGACATGGGCTAGAAACAAAATGTCTCTTTAGGTGATTCTGTCCAGTATGCTTAAGAAACAAAACTGTAATACTGAAGATGTGGAAAGAAGTTATGACTGTTAATCAATTTATTAACACCAACGTAATAATAATTATTATTTAATGAAAGTTGGCTCAGAGAGAAATCAGGAAAATATCTCCTGAAACATTACCGGCCAAGCTCTTCATTATTTATAACAATAATAATGTATTATTATTATTATTTATAATGTATTTTTATTCTTATTTTTATTATTATTATTATATTATTATTATTATTATTATTATATTATTATTATTATATTATTATTATTATTATCTTATTCTATTCTTATTATTATTATTATTATTATTATTATTATTATTATTATTATTATTATTATTCTTATTCTTATTATTGAATCTGATTACTAAGCAAATAAAATTAGCCTTAAAAAAATTATTTAAAAATACCAATAAAACAAATCAGCTAGTTAAATTAATAATTATTGAAAATAATTAATAAAAAATAATAAAATTCAATTTCCTTAAAAAAAACAACAGACTGTCAAGTAAATGCTCAAAGAAACCATCATTTGCCAAGAGGCAGGCATTTACTCTTTTCAGTGGAGGGCTGCAGTATGTTGAAGACTAACAAGAACAGAATAAGTGTTTCCTTTTTCTTCCAACTAAAATTAGCCACATTCTTTCATTCCGAAATCTGAGGGCATGCGGCTGCGGGTTGCTAAAAGAGAAAGGGATGCCAAAGGTATTTCATGCGTTGCCAAAACAAGAGGTGATGTTTCCAGACATGGGTTGCGAGTTAAGCTAAAGTATGTGTATGTGGCGACTGTGTAGCCTGTATGTGGCGAGCATGATTTATTCCCATCACCACATCTAGTTTTCTTTCATCATACAGCTTCAAACACTATTGTATATAGAAAGCTACAGCTCTATTTTTACCCTGCCTGGGAATCAAACCCAAGGTTGCACCTCACAAAGCTAACAAGCTGTCCATGAGGAACCTGAGGGTCTGATCAAACTTTAACCACTGGATTCATTGACTTCAGTTCTTTCCAGAACAACACACTCATTATTCTTTGATAAATCTTCATCATTTAACAAGAATTTTGATTTGAAGTAATGCATGCTCAATTTTTATTTAATTTGTTTAATTAATGATGTAACAAGATAATGTGAATGAAGTTTAACTTTCAGTTCAATGTTTAAAAGTTATTTGTAAGTTTGCTAAAAATTATAATTAATAAATAAACATGAATTGTTTTAATCAAACCACAATTCATAAATTAATAATTTATTATTATTATTGCAAATATATTTCAAGTATATTTTAAAAGTATATTTGGACATAAATAATCATACGATTAACCTAACCTTCACCACTAATTTTCTTCACTTTTTTTAGGAAGTGCTATTACTGGGCCTGTTGCAAAAGAATGTGCTGATCTGTGGCCAAGAATTGCATCGAATGCAAGCTGTATTGCATAAAGCAAGATTTTTTTCTTCTGTTTCATTATTTTTTTACCATAATCTATTCTTGGTAAAATTTGTTGGGTTTAAAAAATTCGAACAATCTGTAAATGAACCACACACAAAATTGATGAATTCATTAAAAAAGTTATAATTATTCAAGATTTACTTTATTTTCTGGTTTAAAGTATAATTTGAATGTACAAGAAATCAAAGCGAAGAGATCACCCCATGTTATATGAGAACTGTTTGCTATGTGAACTTGAGTGACAAACTGTGAATAATAACTGTAACTGTCTCATGAGATAACCCATACTTCACTGACAAGAGTTAATTTTATTTACATTAACCCTACTGATAATGGCAGATGTGATTATGGATTTAAAAATTAATTATCAACGAATTATAATTCTTAATATGTTCAATTAAAAATTTCATGAGGCTGAAAAGGAGGATTGTAGGTTTCTCAGAGCAATCACAGCAGTGTAAATCAGTAGAAATTTTTTATGAACAATCATATGCATACTCTATTGGATGAAGGAAGCAACTGGCATGAAATTAATAAACAAAACATTAAAAATTGTAGGAGGTTGTTTGTTTTTATCTTTTCGCATACCAATTATTTAGAACCATGCTGCGGCAAAAACTGACTTTTTTTTTACAGAAAAACTAGCTTAATTCAGCTTTGATACCAAAAAAGTCCATAAATCACATTCTTATATGTAGTAAATTATTTCATTTAATTCATTTGTGAACACTATCCACATTTTGTGGGTCCTTGTTACTGAAAAATCGGTTGAGAGCAAAACATCAAATCAGTCTATGTGCAACGCTAGAGCCTAAACCATTGAGGGCATTTTCTCAACAACTGTTATTCTCTTCTCAATTTGGCCAAATTTCAGGACCTGCAAATATGAAATGAATATTTTGAACTTGAGGGGGTATTTTACATTACTCCACAACAACAGTTTCAACATTTTCCCAAAAAAAATTCTCCAGATGTTTTCCTCAGAAAGAGTAAAAGATGTTTAAAAATCTGGCATAGGTAGCATTTTGAAATAAATATTAATATAAAAACCAAAAAGAAATTGGATGATGTTGAAAAGTACTTGTAACAAGTTGTCAAAAAACAGAAGTTCTTCAAAACACAACACACACAGCTTGCAATTGCACCTAAGCTTCCAACTGGGAGAATTTTCTTTTTCAAATACCTTTATTTGAGGATTTGAACCTTAAATGTGAAAATCTTGAAGCATCTATGTACAGAATTATTGAGTTAGGCGGAAACACATTAACATTTTCCAGGAGGGGACACCAAATTCGCTAAGGAGGTCAAACTTGTGCATTCCCCGTCAATTTGCATTTATGACCCTAGTTGTATAATTCGTAACAAAACTAGCAGCACGCAGTAGCAAAGAATGTGCTGAACAAGATCACACATGATGGTTTTCCAAAAGTAGCATGCAGTGCTCAAGGGCAAAAAAAAAATCTCTTATATCAATTGATGTGAGAAATTAAGTATTTTAACAAAATGTCTTCATAATTTTGCAATAAAAGAATAGTAAGTTTTTTTACAAAGATAATAAAAAAGTTAATATAAACATAAATGTTAATATCAACATTAATAACGCAATATGCAATGAAGTATGTTAATTACAAGCAGTTAATGGCAGGTGGCCTCTTTCTTAAAGCCTTGCTTTCACATGACGTCAGGAGTATCATTGAGTAGAATTCACATGCTACCTGCATTATGAGAATAGGGGGAATTACACAATTAACTATTTGCATTGTTCACTCAAAATCAAAACCGTTCCATTGTTTTTGAATTTTCCCCAGAGTTCTTAGGTATCTAACAAAACCACTTTCCCCCACCCAGGCAACTTTCACATGGCTAGAAGCCACATAGTTTTTTGTTTTTTTTCAATTTCTGTGTGCATTGGAAATTACATGTTTGCAATCATTTATAGTTTCTCACCTACTGCTTACAGAGTTTAGAGAAAGTATTGTAAAGCAGCATGGAAAAACAGCAAATTTTCGACAGAAAAACTCTAATTGTTGGGCCCTGGTAATAAAAAAACTGGATAAATTTTGTTTCTTTAAGTAGTAAATTATTTCCTCTCAGTGGCTTTGTGCCTTCTGGGTGGAAAACTAATCGCACCATCCTTATACCAAAAGAGGGTAAGGATATATCACCCATCAGCAATTAGTTCGCATCTATGCAGAATCTTTTGGTCCATTGTGGGACAAACGCTATTCGATCTGTGTGTAAAGTTTCACATCCACGCCAGAATAGGGTTTAATCCCTGACCTGGCTTCGCTAATATTCAAATTCTTCATGAAGCAGTCAGTGACATGAAAAAAACAGAGGGTGGTGTTGTGCTAGATATATCCAAAGCATTTGATACTGTTCCTCATGCAGCAATTCGGTGGGCTCATTCCAGGAAAGGGATCCCTGACGTCTTTACAAATTTGGTAATGGACTCTTATGCCGATGTTTCCACCATCATTCAGCACCCCTCGAAAGGAATTGAGGTGCCAATTCGTAGAGGAGTAACACAGGGGGATGCCTTGTCCCCACTCCATTTTAATCTCATCATGGAGTGCCTGCTTGAAAAAATTGAAAACTATGTCAGGATACACGCTATTGGAAAGGAGTGTATCCGTGTTAGCATTTGCTGACGATCTGGTGCTGTTAGCAAAAGGGATGCCCGGGGAGCTCAAGAATTGATTGATATAGTGATGGAAATCTCGGAATGACATTGTCCATCGTGAAATATTCATAATTTCAAATTACAACTTTTGAATGATCCTGGTTCATCGAGGACCCCTGTAAAGGTTGGGGGAGAGAATTCCTCTTATCAGCAATGACCATACTCTTACATACATGGGAGTGAAGTACTTTATCTGGAACGGCTTCCCGTCTAAGGCATCCATATCGAATTTAATGGAAGCAGTGTCGAGACTTTAAAAGGCACATTTAAAGCCCACTCAGAAGTTGGCATTACTTAATACCTATATAATGCCACATTACCTTTATCAATTGGTTCTATCCATGCGATCAATGTCGATGCTCAGGGAAGAGGACAGTCAAATCAGAGTGGCAGTCAAACAGTTCCTGCATATGAGTACTGCAGATGGCTTATTCTATCCGGCCAAGAGAGATGGGAGGACTGGGATTGCTGAGCTTGCCCAACACGTTCCCAGAGTTGCGCTGAACCAAGGATTACGATTAGAAAAATCTGCAGATCCTATTTGCAGATGGTTGAGCTCATGTCCGAGTTTTTACCAACGGACCCTAAAGACCGCAAAATCACTGAGACTCAACTGGCCCTATTCTGAACAAGATTTAAGAGCTTATAAGAAGAAATGTGCCGATGACTAGGTAGCCGCCTGGGAGAAGCTGGGATCCAAAGGAAGAGCGGTTAGGGCGCATATAAACGATCTGATTGGAATTGCCACTTTAAAAGACCTGAAACCTGGTCTTTTTATCACTGCACTCCAATGGAGATCAAATACTGCTGCCAATAAAACTACTCTTAGTAAAGGAAGGCCCAGAGAGGATGTTTTCTACAGGAAGTGTAATACAGCGGTAGAAACCATGAATCACATACTCGGTCAGTGCATTTTTATGAAGCCAGCAAATATAAAGTGTCATGACGAGATCAAAAATTTCATAGAAGGGAAGATGCTCCGGAAATCAGACACGGTAGTGTCCACGGAAGCCACTTTCTCCGTTGCAGAAGGGGTTAGACTCAAACCTGACCTGGTAATAAAAAGCCGGGAAGGGGTCCACGTGGTCAATATGACTGCCTGCCTCGAGGATGGGTCTTGCCTTCTGAAAGCAGGGGAGGAAAAGGTGGTAAAGTACCAACCAGTCATCCCCCTGGCAGCCCAACTTCATGGAGTACCCAACGCCAAAATCCTGCCAATGGTGGTTGCCAAAATTTGGGGTCTCTGGGGCTATGGCAAAATTTAGTCAGTGTCCTCAAGACCCTGGGAATCACGTCTCGAGGCTATCTACTGACTATCTCGTTAATTGCTCTCAGAAGCTCTATTAAACTTTACACACAATTTGTAAATTACGATGGAGGAATTTAGCATTGCTGGTAGTAAATGCAGGAAAGAAACTTCAATGTCCTGTGGGGAAGTCTAGGGAACCCATTGGATCCTAAAATGCCTAGGAATTATCCAATTACCACGACTTTAAGTGGGAAGTGTATGACATTTAATGTAGCTTATAGAAAATTGTGCAGTCAGAATTCATATTTGCCATCTGTTAGTGAACCATGCTAGCAGCTAAGCTGGAAGCAGGATTTTCATGAAAATAAATATTCCCCATCGACCCAACTGAAAAATTACCCCTCTGCAAAATTACTCCAAAACCATTTATAATTTGAAAACGTGTATATGTCCTGATTTAATATTTTTCAAGAACAGATTTTATTTAGAGGAAAAATCTGTATTCAATACAATAGTTATAGGGAGCCACAGAAAAAATTTTGAACTTTTGTAATTATCAGAAATTCAGAGTTTTTAATGAAATAGAACTACATCATGAATCCTTTACGCTACGTCAAAGTTCAATCAAAAAATTTGAAGTCATTTTTCGAAAAAAGTGAAAAAGGTCCTTGATGTTTCATGTAATGAAACTCCAAAAACTAGAATAATGGTTTCAAATTCAAGGGGCCACAATATCAGCCAGATCGAACAGGGAATATCAACTTTGGTGAAAATTCCGATAAGTGTAGTTCTTGTATTTACAGGTGGTTATTAACAAGACCTTTCACACATGACATTTTCAGCATTGTGTTTTGTTTTTTTTTTAATTATAAAGCATTTAAAAGTTGCTCATTTTTCCTTTTTCTTCAAAACATTACTGTAAAGGTAAAATTACTGTAAATAGTAAGGGGAAAAATGAAAACACAAAGTAGTATTATTTTGGTGTAGGGTATGGATTCAGAGGTTTGTTCATATTAATATTCAGAAACTAAAAATATTTAATAACTGGTTCCCTTAAGTAAATTTATTACTGTGCACATATTTTAATCATAAATATGAAGTTCTGTAATTTCAGAGTTTCCAAAATCATTCAATCATTAATAATGTCACAAGTGTCCAACACTTAAAAACTGATTTAAACAGCAATCTCCTGAAAATACGAACAACTTTTTGTCCTGAGAAATTTTGGTTTTCAGTTTTTACTGTATGTGAAATACCAAATGTAGTTTTATAAAGAATCACATTAAAGACATTTTCTGAAATTTAAAAATGGAGCAGCCATTTTCCCTAAACACAGAATTTGGTATTAGACCACTATTGCATCAATAGCCTGAATTTAAATATTGCAACTATTAGAACTGCTGGTTCTGTAATGCCAAATTTCAATGAGTAGATTAAAGAAAAGACTAATTATTTGCAAATCCTGTTTTGTGGGAAGTAATAGGCAGGTACACATTAGAACAGGGTGTCCACCCATTTCCTGGAACAAAATTCCCTGTATGTTCTGTTTTCAAGAGCAATTTTTAAATGTTTCACTGACCAGATTTGTAATATCACATTACAGAAACAGGATATTAAAGCCCAATAGTAACTAATTTGCCACCTCTTTTGTCATGAAAAAGTAAAAATTTAAGGAATCAATAAATAGTAATTGAGCAAATAATACTTTTATTTTATAAATAATATCACAGTATACTTTTTTATAAATATGTATACTGTCATAACTAGTTTTATAACCTCACAAAATATTCCCCCGACTTCATGATTCTAAAAATTCCTCAATTTTTCATTTTCCAGTATGTGGCCATCCTGTAAAAGATACTGGAAGGAATACAAATTAAATACTAATTAAAAAAGTAATATTAATGCATTCTGCAATTTTCTTTCCTCTACAAAGACCATCTTCTCTCATCTCGACTAGTGCTGTTTGAGTCTATTTCTAGTCAAATAAGTACAAGAAGAATGGTTACATTTTGGTTTATTCACAGATCTTTCATTATTACAGTCAAAGTGAACCTTTTGAAGTGTTTCTGCCAATACACAAATTACTTTTTTTTATTTTTACACTACAACATTCAAAGTCTTAGGAGTTCATTTCTTTCAATACACAGAGCAATTTTCTATTTAATATTGGTTCTGTGACATTACAGTCTTCATCTAATACATGGAACACAATCCACTGCAGACCATCCTACCTTCGACGCTTTCTTTGTTTTGAAGATCAGTTCAATGTCTAATCCTTTGAAGCCATGAAAGTAACAAGATCCACCACTCTGCAGGAGTATCCAAATTCGTTATCATACCTGAAAAAGAAACCAATTTACAATTTTCATAACCAATACAAAAACAATTCCAACAAAGGTGGGATTATCTTCACTTTTATTAAACTTTCTAACTTAATAGCAATGACATACCAGGCAATAAGTTTGACGAAGTGGTCATTAAGAGGAATGCCTGCCTCAGCATCGAAGACAGAGGAGTAAGGTGAACTGATGAAATCTGAAGAGACAACTTGATCTTCAGTATAGTCCAAGATGCCCTTGAAAGCACCCTGAGAAGCTTCCTTCATCTTCTGCTTGATTGCATCATATGGAGCAGGCTTTGCAGTTCTGAAAGAAAATTTCACAATTTTCTTAAAGATTTGAATGCTACATCCAAAATTTACCCATTGCGAAGAAAGATCTCTTTACAAAATTTATTTGCAGTCAATTTTGTGAATTCACATCATGCATTCCATTTTCTATTTTTCACATAAAATGAATTAATTACAAAAACCAATCTCTTTAAAACCATCTCAAAAGCAGAATTTTTCCTCACCACCATACAAATTTAACGCAGAAAAAAATTAACATACATGCAACTCCTTGATAAATTCTCATTTTATTTTGTTCAACAGCTGTAGGTGTGTGCATGGTAAGGGGAGAGGACTGGCCCCCCTGAGAATTTTGAATGGGACCCCCAAAATAAAACTATCTTCTGAATATGAACAACCCTGATTTTTCTCTTCTTTAAGCTGACATTAAGGGTTTTAGACACATGAAACTTTGGAATGAAGCTCTCTATACCTAGCAACCCTGCATATGATGGAACACAAAATTTTATTTTTTATTAATTGTATTAATTATAAATTCACTTTTCTAGTGGTATGTTATATTTATTTACTATCAAAACAAATCCAAAGTAAATTTAAAAAGAAAAAAAGAAAAGAAAAAGAAAACAACGGAAAAGAGGGGCATCAGAAGCCCCAAAAGTGTTGTTAGTCCCCTTGTTTTAGGCAATGCACACATGTCAATAAAGAATGAACACTGAAAATTAATGTACATTTTAACATTTTGCAGAAATGGCTGCCAGGGTCTGATGATAATTACATTGACTGGAGAGCATAACTTGATATCAGGATGTCAAACATTTTTATCATCAGAATTCTCATTAGAAATTTGAGGAAGTTTTATATTGTACAAATCTTACAGGTGCAATATGTAAATTTTCATTTTAAAGTCTCTGTTAGAACATTAAAAAAAAGAAAATTTCCTTACCTCACAGTTAAATCAACTACAGACACATCTGCAACAGGAACTCTGAAGGCCATTCCAGTGAGCTTGCCATTAAGCTCTGGAATAACTTTACCCACTGCCTTAGCAGCACCAGTGGCAGCAGGAATGATATTCTGGGCAGCACCACGTCCATCTCTCCACAGCTGTCAAAAATCAAAATATCTCTGCATGAATCACAAAATCTGCTAGTACTGCACAGCATTAAGTTTATAAATGACATCAATAAGGACATTTTTGAAATGCAAGTTTATAAAGGCATTAATCAAAACAAGAATACTTGTGTTTGCAGTTTACTTTGAATTCAAGTCTATTTACTATCATAGTAATTCAAAAAAAGAATTCCTACCTTTCCAGAAGGACCATCAACTGTCTTTTGGGTGGCTGTGCAGGCATGAACAGTAGTCATAAGACCCTCAATAATTTCAAAGTTGTCATGAATGATCTTTGCAATAGGAGCCAAACAGTTAGTTGTGCAGGATGCATTTGAAACAACTGTTGCACTAGGATCATAGGAATCCAGATTTACACCACAAACATACATTGGGGCATCAGCACTAGGTGCTGAAATAATAACTTTCTTTGCTCCTCCTTGCAAATGGGCCTGCAAGAAAATTAACTCGTTCAGCAATTTTGTTGATAGTTTACTTGACAGACGGGATAAAACAAGGCTTAAAATTTTATCTAAAATTCAAAAAATGCTTACAGATGCCTTGGCAATAGTGGTATTGATTCCAGTAGATTCAATAACGTAATCAGCACCAACTGATCCCCATGGAATGCTACTTGCCTCTCTTTCTTGAAATACCTTAATGCGAATAGAACCTAAAGAAATGAAGGAAATTAATTGCATAGGACTAATCAAATCATGGATTGTGGAAAGTAATAGGCAGGTAGTTAACTTCCTAACATGTGTAAAACACTTTATAACTAGTTTGGTATTATATGGAACATCACACATAAACCACTGTCAAATTGTCTTTTCTACATACAACTTGTAAAGTATAGCATAAAAATAAATTTCTCCATCTTACCGTTGATGATCAAGTCTCCACCATCAGGAGCAATGTCTCCCTTAAAGCGACCGTGAGTAGAATCATACTTGAAGAGGTAGCACATGTAAGCTACATCAATGAAGGGGTCATTGACAGCAACAACCTAGAATAAAATTGCAATTAAAAAAAAATTTAATCTTCACCTAAATTCATTTTAATAACATATTCAACAATATTAAAAATTACTATATGAATTAAATTTATAAGATTATTAATTACCGTTGCTCCCTTTTCAATTGCAGCCCTCAGCACAAGCCTTCCGATGCGGCCAAATCCGTTAATTCCAATTTTCGCCATTCTTTGGGTAGTTAGAATCTGCAAAAAAGAGCAATATATTAAGTGCCCTTGAAGAGTGTATAAAGCAGAATACGGCGCAACAACTTAAAACCGATCAGAAAAGTCAAAAGGTCATAAAAATACGATTGGTTTCTTATTTGCCTTCTAGCAACAGAGAAAATTCAAACATAACATAAGAGAATCGTCCAGTTTCCATGCAATTACGTGTAAGTGCAAGAACAAGTGAAGGTCACGAAAGGTCATCCCTCTTCTCTCGAAGCCGGCAAGCAAACTTGCAGATTTGGGGATAATACATCTTTTTAAATCGTTTGAGACCCGTACCAAGAAAACTTTAACGATATCTTCACAATATAATTGTATCTCAGGATTAACGGCAGAACAAAAAAAAAATAATTCTCCGATTTTCGTTCCATAAAATTACATTGACACAGGTAAAAATTGCAAGAACTTCGAAATACCATCTCACTAGATGATATTCCGTGCAATAAAATTATTACAAGGTGGATTACTCCACTTACCAGAGGTGTACTTACAGATGTTCCTGCTCAATACCAACTGACACTACCCAACTCACAGCTAAGGGCAGAGAGCGGTCGCCGGGTTATACAACACTTGTTATAAAAGACGGAGCATATCACGTGACTGGTCCCCCTCCAGTGACACGTATCGACGTCAGAGGTGGCGCGCTCAACCAGCACTGGCTCAAGTTCCCAATTCCGGCAAATCTGAATCGTGAAGGCGTTCAGACACTTCCTCAGGGAATTCAGTTGGGCTCTTTAACGAACATTTAATAGCCCAAAACACATTACATTAATGTATAACTGCATTTAATATGATGAATATAATTATCTATTAGCTATTCCTGGTAGAGTTAAACAAAAATTATTTGCATCGGTGAAGAACTAAACTCACCATTGAAAAAATAGAAATAAAGATATTTTAAGAGGAATTTGAATAATTGCAAAATTGAAGGACTTGCATGAAATTTGTTTTCCACAATTAGTATTTTAATTAAAGCCATGTTCATTGTTTTGAAAGTATTAGAAATTTTCGCGCAACTGTAATATATCGGCAATTACGGATATTAAAAAGGTTTTCTCAAAAAGGCTCCAATTTTTTTTCTGTCAACTTTTCTCGCGAATCTAGCAGACTAAAAAGGAAAAGGACACTAACTAGAACTAGAAAGTCTGTGCCATCCCCTAGCTCCTCTTGTTAATTTATTGTAATCTTCTAAATTTTTATTGTAAATAATCGAATTTCTTAAAGGCCAATCATAAATCTCAAGAGTATCGAATTTTATTATTTCTGACTTTTTTTATAACGGGAATAGGTTGTTGGTATATTGCTCAGCCCTCCTCCTTTCTCCGGGCTTGAGACGGCAACGGCGGCTGCTGGGCCTCTCGAACCCCCAGTGCCTACCAAAGGCGGAGTTCTAGAACTACGAGTATATCAATATAACCTAGACCTAAGGCTATATCAATATCACAGATTGTTGTTAGTTTCCATAACATACGAAAGTAGTTGGAAGATTACTGCACAGAAGTCTGTTCTCCAGTTTCACTTTTGAATAAACGGGTAGAACTAAACCAATTTTTTTTGCATTGAAATACCTTGTTTATTAAAGGTTTTGACTAAAAATATTTCGAAGATTGTCAGTACTACATTATATATGGTGTTTTGTCACAGGTCACTTCACTGCTGGGGGAAAAATTATAATATTTATTAATCAATTATTTATTCGTATGTAAGGCGTAAGATGTTTTTCATGTAAATTTGGTTAATGCAATTTTGATCAGACATGTTTTTAACGATCAGAGGTGGAACTAAGAAGACTTTTTGGGAAAGGGAGAATATACACTCACATGGAGCTTGATTGCATCAGATAATTCCACATTACCTCACAAAGCTCGACGTCGTTGCCATTGACAATAAATATATTCGTTAATTTATTTGTTTACTTATTTATCGTAGAATATAGTAAAAACTGTGTACGACGTAGTGGAGAAAAGGGAAGTCTGTGCACGTTTTCTAAATTCTGGCACCCCTCTCCTAATCCATAAGCAAGTTGAATTATGAATGCGTGTGGAAACGTGCATTATCACCCAACTTACCCTTTGGGAAGCAATTGACTTACTGCCGTGAGAAGATGAGAAACGGTCACTTGAATAAGTAGATTCAAATCTCCCACATAACGCTAAAAAACGTGTGCAAATATTGAAGTTACATTTACATCCAGAAGCAAAACAAGGGAACATCTCAGAATTTTCTCAAAGAATCAGGGAAACTGGATGAAAAATCTGATAGAGATAAGGTCATGGACTGGGGCTGGGGTACAATAAAGTTTTAATGAAGCATTCTTATCTGGCCTCGATTAGCCGAAGTATACTAGAGGAAAAATAGGTATATTGAATATCAGTTGGTCCAAACATTCAAGGTGGAGATTTTGAATGTAAAACTGTTTTGAGGGTTCACGTTACAAGAAAAGCCGTTTTTACCATATTTGAACGAATGAATGGGTGGATATGTGTGTCATGCATGTCCGCAGATATTAGTTATGAGCTCTAATTGAACACATGTCAGGAGTAAGGATTACTAAAGCTGTTTCAAAGATTGCTTGTCTTCAACGAAAACAGTTCAGTTTTTGACAAATTTTATATGACATTATTTAAAATACATGCTCTCATAAATACAATAATCTGTACAAATTGTCGCTAATATAAATATTAACGAAGTAAGAGACAAGTTATAAAATTACATTTTTGAATTTTTTTAAAAAACAAAAGAATAGAGCAAACTGATGTTTATTTCATCTCATAGAATACATTTAGTATTATCCCTACCAGAAGTGTAAAGAAAAGATTTGGAGATGTTTTTGATAACATCTTATTTCAGTACTTTTTTTATTTGCACATATTGCACGCAATATTACGCAAAAACTACAAATTTTCAAATATTTTCAAAAAAATGTATCTGATCTGAATGAAAGAACTGTCTACGGAGATCAAATTACATTTGAAGAAAAAATCCCTGTCTTCAATTTTGTAGTTGTAGGAAGACACCGCAAAAATTCAAAATTTTGCAATTCAGAGTTAACTCTGAAAATATGACCTATGCCATCTTTATAAGTATATTTTACTTTATTCTTACAAGAAATTTGAAGAAAAAATTTTGAGCCGTTTTTGAGAAAATTTTGGAAATGTCCGGGGGGTTTCATGTGAAGTACCCCCAAATTTTGAAGAATATTTTTCAAAATCTCAAAGCTTTGCCCTGAGACAGATGGACAGGCTCTGTTTTTCAATTTGGAAAAAATACTATGCATGGTTTAGACGCTAGTGATGTTCACAAGACAGGCAGATGGACGGACCGACAAACGGACGAACAGACAGACGTTTTGAAAACAAAAAATCCATAATTTTTTCGGTATTAGGGGACTTCAAAACGTATATTTCAGTCTAAATCTCGAAACTGATTTTCCGCAGCATTATATAACTTTCCTTATACTTGGTATATTACTCCGTATACGAATATAAAAGTACGTAAGCGGTAAAGTAAAAATTGGGAACATATGTACATATATGTATTATAATATACACGAGTATATAAAATCTAAGAAATATTTAATATCAGAATGTAATCTCAAATATGTAATGTAGAAGTAGTTTCGGATTTAGCAAGGCCCATTTAGTCGTACTGCGTTAGTACCTAAAGGAAAACATTGCTGTGTTTAACTCCATCAGGCTAAACAAATTTCACTGTACTGGCAGTTTCGAAATTATTTGATGGTTGCATTTCGGTAACACTTCACAAGTTTACGTATACTTTTACCCGTTAATTAAATCTATTATAATGTTTCCAATATGATTTTCTTGCACATCAGTTGTCTCGTCAGTTGCTACCCAAATGGGAACATCGCCAATTTTCAGTAAATGGAATCGGTTTCCAAACAATGAAAGTAATCCGTTTAATTCCTTTATACAAATCGGGGAAAGTTCTTTCGTATTGTGTATTCGTGTGGAATTGTTTCAAGTAGATATTTTTACAGAAATTCACGTAGCACTGGATTGATTCATTTCCGTATAGGAATGTCGGTATAAACCGGAGCACCTGACAAATAAATTCAGAAGTGAGATTTCTGAGGCTCAAGGCAATGTCGAGCATGAGATTCAGTCAATAAGAACTGTTTGCGGGTTTGGACATTTATCGTCGAAATTCGAGTTTGACGTGGATGTATATTGCAAGATTTGTTATCACTGAACACATACCACATTTGTTTCATGCACCTGGCAAAGAAGTACTTATGTAGAAATGTGTAGAAAAGTGTTCGAATTTTTCTGTGAATTGCTTCAAGTTTACACGTATGTCAGATGGATTTTGCCCTTCGGCATTTTTTCAAAAAATGTTGAGTTAGGTGTACTAAAAATAACAACTGAATCCACATTGTCACTGTCAATGTTCACAATGTCACTGCTCTGAAACGTCGTGCTTACGTGTGCCAAATTCTCTCTCAGCACGAAAAAAATATAATGTGTAATAACATATTATTTTGAGTAAAATATGTAAATATATGTACTCTCGAGTAAAATGTGTAAAAATATGTACCAAAAAGTCAACGTTTTTTGGCCCAAACCGATATAAAAGTAAATATATCGTTGATTCGACTTGACAGAGTTACATTAGGATAATACATTATTATACATAATTATCCAGGATTATATATTATTATTCTTATCTTGCAGAATTAATTATTTGAATGTGATTTATCTATTAACTGAAAACTATAAGTCTAGGAATTGTGAAGTAAAACACATTTTTCTTTAGATGTTCATTTACTTTCGATTTTTACAATTTTTGGAAGTTAAGGGATAAATCCTTTTTACAGTATGTGAGGTTTTAAAATAGGATTGTTACGAGTTAGCATGAATGTATTTGATGAGGTCGACCACTCTGTTGGCGTAACCATACTCGTTATCATACCTAAAACAGAAAAAACACAGAAAATGTAATTTGTTTAATTAACAAATCAAAATTTAAAAAAATAGATTTACAAATCAAATTCCATTTTGAAAATGTAGTTAGTTTTGTGATAGAAATCCAATAATGAATATAGGGCAGCACGTAATCTGTTATATAAAAGAAGTGATGAATATTTTTATGTTCCACAAAAACTTTAGAACCATAGGGGTAAATGCCCCCAAATTTGGCACGAATACTTTTGAGCTGTAAATAATCAGAAATAGCGTGTTTGTGATTCAAACCGTTACCACAAAATATGGTTTTCACTCGGATTAGTTTAATGCACCTGGCCGCATTTGTGTGAAGAGTGAGGTGCGGCTTAACGGGACAGGAGCGGGCAGAGAGGACGGATAGTGAGGGACGAGACGAGACGAATGAACACAAGTAGCGGAAGAATTGAAAGGAACAGGTAAAGCGGAAAGTGAGAAATGAACGGAAGAAGCTAAAGGATCGGGCACAGCTGAAAGTGCGAGAGGAGCAGAAGAAACGAAAGGAGTAGGCAGAGCTGAAGTAGCGAAATAAGTGTAATAAGCGAAAGGAGCGGAAAGAACAGCCGGAGCGAAAGTGGAAGAAATGGGAGTAGTGGAAGGAGGAAGATGCGAGAAGAACAGAGAGAAAAGAGCGCAAGAAGCGAAAGGAACAGGCGGTGCGCAAATAGAGAAAGAAGCGGAAGAAGCCAAAGGAACGGGCAGAGCGGAAGTTGCGAAGGGAGCGGCAAAAACGGATAGGGCGAGAGGAACCAGGGGAGCAGAAAGAGGCGGCGGAGCGAAAACGTTGAAGGAATGGAAGTAGAGGAAAAAGGAACAGGCAGAAAGTGCGAGAGGAGCGGAAGAAACGAAAGAACAGGAAGAGCGGAAAAAGAGAAAGAAGCGAAAGGAGTGGGAGGAGCTAGAGAAGCGGAAAGAGGAGGTGAAGCGAAAAGTGGAAGGAATGGGAGCAGAGGAAAAAGGAAGATGTGAGAGGAACAGAGAGAAAGGAGTGGGTAGTGAGGGCTAGGCCAGATAGGGTGAGGAAGACGAGCAAATTGCGCGGGGCGGGCGAGACAGATCAATGTAGATGACTGGGAATTTAGATCAAAAGATGTAGAATTTAATTTTTTTAAATTACTAGCCTTCACATTACTAGCTTTTAATTGACTATAAAATATTACTAAATTAAAGTTTTACTAATCCACATTGAACATGTATTGTTTTATAAAATCGATGATTATCAAATGGTATTTTTAGTCTTCAATATAAAATATTATCATCGATTTCTCGTCTTCTCGTGTTTGTAACTCAGAATGATTTCGACGCAGTATCCAGAAGGCACATAAGGAATAATATTTGTCTGAGAAAAAATGAGGGTTGCCTCACCAGGCGATAAGTTTGACGAACGTTTTGTTGAGCGCCATCCCGGCCTTGGAGTCGAAGACGGACGAGAAGGTGCTGCTGAGGAAGTCGCTGGACACCACCTCTTCGTCGGTGAAGCCCAGGATGCCCAGCATGGGGCCCTCGGCGGCCTCGCGCACTCGCAGCTTGATCTCGTCGTAGGTGGCTTCCCGCGCCAGCCTGGCGGCAGAGCGGGCCATGCCTTACACTTAGACTCTCACATTGACTATCCGTTACGTGGAACGGGTTCATAATACCATTTATTTGAAACAAAAATCTATGAAATTACATCACTTTATCATTGACTGTAGGCTATCCATTATATAGAAAGAATAATGATATCCTTTTAAAAAACAGCTCAACGTGTGTGTGCTTGTGTGTGTGTGTATGCGTGTGTAGGGGAGATGAGAGGTCAAGGAACAGGACGAAGTATTGCACGCGGTATGTGGCCCGTTTGTTAGGGCACTGCGCCGTCATTCGCCTTTTTGTTCCAAGAAACCACGAGAATCTAACGTTCAGAGATGCCGGCCGCTATAATGCTTCTCCACGTTCCACTTAGACCCAAAAATTCGCCATCCTCGGAATTCGAATTCTAGGTCCTCCCGGTCGAGCAGTGGCAATGCTGAGCTAACATACACAAGTACAAATAGAAGTTACGGTTAGTTTTCACGAGTGATTTGTATTGTTTTAACATCATCCCTAAAAGGAATGTTGTAAGAGTTGATACAAATTATGTCGAAAAACAAATGAGAATATGTATGCGTATGAAAGTCATCTAATAGACGAACCATAAAAAAACAACTAATTTCAAAGACCGCGTTGTGTACTCAACAATTTATATTGGATGCGGTATTTATAATTTATCATTGTTTGGGACGATAAATGTGCGCTTTCCGATTCAGAAGCGGCGGTTTCTAATGCCATTGACGAATCTCAGAAGGAACCTTATATACAATCTAAGAATTATGAATTTAACATACCCATTAGACCCACAGGATTACACCGCGCAAAATATTATGCGTTGATTCTGTGACTTACACCTGACGACACAGCATCCAATTTGAAGAGTTTGGTGTAACAGGTGAACTTACAGCCCTGCATAATGATATGAAGGAAGACATCGCACCTAACACGTAAGATTCGTCATTAGAGATCTAACATCAGTCACTTGACACGCAGAGCATAAGATAGGCGCGTGACAACCGTCCTAAAACTCCTAATCCTAAAGCTAAACCGTTACGCGCGAATTGCAACAGCTGACGCAACCACGACGCAAACGCGGGCCGGCGCGCGCAAGGAGCTGCGAGGTTTGAACGGGCGCGCCTGTGCTGCCCCACTTCGCCCTCGCCTGCCCCGCCACCGCCCGGCCGCCGCCCCTTTCTCTCCGCCACAGAGAAAGCTTTGCGCTCATGGCCACGCGCACGGCCATTGACCCGCGAACTGCATTCCCTTCGCCATCCGAAGCTCCTTGCGACGCGAAGCGCCTACTACGGATCGGATAAGGGCTACTAGGGATAGGTGCAAACATTCAAAAGGTGACGTGACCACTTGGCAAAACATTGAATTCTACTTGCCTTTTCTTTTTCATAGAAGGTTATTTCCAGAAAATAATGTCTCACGATACAATCACTAAGTACTCTGTTTGCTTAGACAGGATTGTAAAATTTGAAATTATTGCTTGATTATTTTTTTAATTTTTCTAGGTAAAGGATAAAGTGGAATTGTCACGTTTGGAATGTGTGCTCCTCTGCTTTTCTCGTTCGCCTTTCGCCCCGGCCAGAATGTAACCTGCAGAGAGTTCTACATCGCGGGAGGGTTACTATGACCATTATGTAAGTGACCATAATGTTTCTTCATCATAGTTCTAAAAATAACAACCGGATGAATCGAAATTAGCGCAAAAAGGATGTGTTTGCTTTTGACTGAGTGAGTGAGTGAGCGAGTGCGTGCGTGCGTGCATGTACGTCTTTTCGTTCTTGGGAGTTAAAAGTTTCGTAGTCGTTTTTGCGAAATTACACATGGTTAGCGCGTAGTATTCACCAGGCCTATTTTACTTATTTGCATTCCTCAAATTTGTACGTCCATGACTTCCTGTTCCTAAGCAGCTCTAACTATACTCGTCAACATTGCAATCTGAGAGTTTTTCAGCACGAATCGAACCCCCACTCCCAGACCATGTACTTTGTTTCTGGAAAAATGTTTTGGCATTTATTTTCTCAAGCTCCCGCACCGGTCCTTCATGCGCTTTGTTTGAGGTTATTGAGATCAAGACCAACGGTGCTTCTACTTAGGTCAACAATGAGTTATTTTGCAATTTTAATACTTTTTTGATTTAATGGATACAAGACGTTTTATTTGAGTTTGACCTGATGGCAATTATATACGCAAAAACTTATTTTTTAATAAAACAAATTCACCTATTTCTCAATCCTGAGAATGCTCCGAGTGTTGAGTGTTCAAGGCGAGAAACTAACCAAGTCAACTATGGACCCTCATTCCCTGGTACCACGACTGGTTTGTTGAGTGGTATATTTCTGAGCTCTTTCTTTGCGTGTTTTAAAAAAGCCACTTTTCTTTTTCTTTTGTTTCCGTCCGCATAACAAAACTGAGATGGCAGGAGTCGGGCCAGACGCCACGATCTCTTTCTGTCACTTCGTTCTCCCTCTCACTCTTCCCCTCCACTCGGAATCCCCCCTCCCCGCTCAGCCACACCCCCTGCTGTGAGTCACAGCGCGTGCTCGCAGACGCGCCGGCGGGCGCCACGGCACGGAGGAAACTTTTTGCAGCTGATGCAATATCAGTAAGGACGCGAGATAAGACGGACTGTGCAATATGCCTATCATAGCAATTAAGAAACATATTTTAAAGGACGGGGAGGAATCGCAGTTCAAATTCCTCTCAAATTCTGCAAAATAGAATTTTTTCATGGCAATGTTCGGTGAAGCAGTTTTACTAATGTGGCATTATTTTAGTCTAATCTCAGTTTCCGTAATTTGTATTTAGTAGATACATATGCGACACTGTGAGTTAACTGACAATGAGATTTTTATTGGTGGTAGTGAAGCTCACCCATAACCGATCCTCTGCAAGAACTTGATAATACGAGTACGAGCCATACCACTGATTACCGTAAATAAAATTCACAAATGAAAAAAGAAGATAAGGTACTGGAAGATTCTGGGTAAAAAAGTACTGGAACTTGTGTTGAGTAATTTCAATGACAAGAATTAAATTTGTAATACATTAAATAAGTAAATAAAATTAAAATTAAAATAATTGTAGTTTTTAGTACATTATGAAATGATGAAATGTTGGGAATTAGTACACGAGTGTGAAGTGATATTACGATATGAGCGAGAACGAGCGAGTATTGTTAACTTCATAAAAGTGTATTCATTAATACCTATTGCGCGTTTCATACAGTAGTTTTTCTGAGACTAATTATAGCTACGAGTTCAACTTCTATGTTGATTTGTAGCAGCTGGCATGCAGTGTTCAGCCAACGCCACCTAGCGGACGTAAGTCTCACAGGTGGCAATGGTTTAGTATAGGCACAGCCCGACTTCGAACCATCGGAACGCGAGTCAAGTTAGCAGTCAATTTATAAACGAAATATATCTTTTCTTACTTCTTTTGACCTGAATAATTGATACAGTTCTCTTAAGGGGATTCAGTATTCTTATTTTTATCTAAGGTTTGGAAACAGGGAGGGCATGTGCAATTAACCGTCACTTTCACCCGGGTCTTCTCGGTTCAGTACTACACACACTCAAACGAAACATTTAATAGAAAACGAGACCAATGAATGATTACTTTTAAACTGTAATTTATTTGTGATTAGTCAAACTCCTCTACTACTATGAAATTGCCATTATGACTATCACTGAACAAGAACAATCAAGAAGCCGTTTAATAAAAAAATTATAAAATGGGAATAGAAAAAATCGTAAAGATAAATGAAATAATTATATGCGTCGTCATTGCCAACGATATTATTTATTAAAAAAGCAGCTTTCGATGGATCATCATCAGTTGTCTGCTGTACGGAAGCCACAAAAACGACTACGTAGTCGACATTAGTACGACTACGCATATAATTATTTCATTGGAAATGCCAACGAAAACTCGCCGCAATACCTATACTTTAAGATCAGGCCGCATAACATTTGCCAGTAATAGAGAACAATATGTGCATTCAGCACCATTCCCTGTGATTTCCGTTTGCTCAGTCCGTTATCGCGCCTTCGTCTACCTGCAGGTGAGGTCGACGACGGACACGTCGGGCACCGGCACTCGGAAGGCCATGCCCGTCAGCTTGCCCTCCAGCGCGGGGATGACCTTGGTGACCGCTTTCGCTGCGCCAGTCTGCGCCGGGATGATGTTCTGCTGGGCGCCTCTGCCGTCGCGCCAGTGCTTTGGGGCGAGCAGAAAATTATTAGAAAACATAGTACCATAAAACGCAGATTTTCATTACAATATTACGTTAATATAATACTAGTTGGACCTGTGCGAACATTCCGCCATATGTAAATCATTATTTAAAAATGAAAGCTCTGTAGTGGAAAGCAACCTCTACGATGGAAACAAATTTCAAACATTTCTGAAAACACGTGCTGCGGCGTGGGGGTACCCTTCAGGCATGAAATGAAACGTCCCAAAATGACTTATTTTGTAGATTTCGTCCGGCACATAGTATCTCGTGACCCAGCGTAGAACGGAAACGTTTTAAAGGCCGAAAGAAATGTCGTTTCCTTATTATGCACCTTGGTAACGTGTCACTGTAACGTGAGTGTCGATTGCATGAAGGCCTTCCCTGTCCGTGCATCCCACTCTGTAAACGTCTATTGGTCAAGTAGTACGTGTATTTTTCAATTTGCTGCCAGTACCAACGCACATTTCATTAATTATAATGATTTTATGTTGCTTCTTAGTTTTAATAAGAACTTGCATTTTCACGTGACTTCAGATTTTAGGATACACTAATGACATGCTGTTACATCAGAAACTATTCAGAAGGGTGTTTAAGCTCTTGCCATGTCGCAATAACACACAGTCAACTAAAATGTAACTTGAACACGTAAGCTTCCGCGGCTCAAGTTCATGACTTCTTGGCTGCCCAGGTGACGCCACGTTTTTGGCTGAGAGGACGACATTTCTCTTGTCATGTCGCAGGCTTCCTCAAGGTAATAAAATGTTACTTCCTGGAACATTGCGTTTACCTGTCGCTTCGAGAACCCAGTCGCTTCGAGAACTTAACACTTGTCTCTGATTACAATTCTTAGATATCTTATCCCAAGAGTTGTATTTCCAAAATGAGGAAATTCTTGTCAATTGAAATTCCTTGACCAAATTTTGTCCATTGATTACGTTTTGTACAGCGCAGAAATAATGCATTATATCATGTAATAAACATCCTTATCGGTAAACGATGATACTAGTTTTCATTTTATAAAATGGTTAATGAATAAAAACTCAGTGAATACGGTCGGTAGATTGCTGAAATACGACTGCTTCATTTTTATATTATTCAATATTTTAACAAATTTGTTACTTTTATGATACAAAAGAATTGTTGAGGTTCAGCTCTTACATTCCCACAAATTACTAAATAATCGGTTCAAAGGCACTCAAATTTGTACTTCTTGATAAAATTGAACTCTTGTTTGCATTGTGATTGTTCTTTCGATTTCGACTATTATTTTGGTGAGGTGACAAGTGACCCTGAGATACAGAAATATTTTCTCCCGATCACACATTGCGGGTACTATTCGATGATTGATAAGTGATTCCTGGCGCGAGTGTATGTTTTTATGGCGTGATGTGGCGGTGATCTTCCCTCCACTGGATGGCGAGTTCTGGCGCCAACCTTCGTCGACATGCAGGGATTTTTCCCAACCAGGAATCTCCCACCAGCGTGGCACCGCCCCAGCCGGGTCAATGTCTAAGCTCCCGGCTGGATTACCGACGAGTGTGATAGTGTAGTGCATGTGAGTGTAAGTGTGTTTAAGTAAGGGGTGATGATAGAACCGGGAATAGGAAGTAAAGATCGCGCGCGGTTCCTGGCCCGTTTGTTTGGGTACTGCTCCAGCCTGGTGTTGATCGGAGAAACCACGGAAAACCACCGATCAGAGCAGCCGACCACAAGACTTCTCATCCAGACAGCTATAAGTGGCTGAACTCGATCCAGCTGTCTAACGAATGTCGAAAACCCTGCCCCTGACGGGAATCGAAACCTAGGACCTGCCTGTCAGAGGCACTGCAGTGACATCAGAAGATGCCCTGAGCCACCTTTGCCGGTATCACTTTCCGATAAGAGATATGTTCACCATGAATACAACTATGCTCGTGGTTGTCGGTCATAAATGTGATTTTTTTTAATGTGAGGTAAAGTTAAAGATGATTTAACAAACTCCCTTCGTACCGACGCAAACGATCCCACCTTGGCGAACCAAATTATTTTATTCTTAGTTTGGTGTTCATATATTCATGTTCTTTCTGAGTCGGATTAATTCAACTTTTACCAGCTGGCGGTGTTCTCAGGCCTGGACCTGCTTTTATTACACGCTTATGGCATTTTATTTATACCGCTTGAACATTTTTATTATAACTGTATTCTATCATATGTCTACGTACATATGACATTTTATCGCTGGAATTCTCATTTCGTTCTGCTGTTGCAACGATAGATAAAGAACTAACGTCAGAAGTACGGGAAGTGTATTACCCAGTATGCGACTAAAGATATTGACACCAACTTCCCATCAGTTTTTACGCTCCGACTAATAAATTTGTAAAATCATATCGTTGTTCGGTTAATTGTGCACAATTGAGGTATTTGGTTGTAAGTAATGATTTCTGACTTTTTCGAAATTAAGATGCTTGGTTTTTTATTATATTTCTCATGAACGAGAAATCTCTAGGAGATTTATAAAGGCAACAAATAACAAAGTTCATTGGCACCTAAACGATATGCAGCACATTTCATGTAGACACTTCAAAGTGGGCGCATATGCGTGTTTTTCCTCCAGAAGGTTTATGTTCTGTTAATTTTGTTGTAACTCCACTAAATGTGGCTGCAGAACAAAACTAAATTTGTATGTCAAATGCAACCCGCCACACTCTGCAGCATTTTTGAATCTATATCGTTAATTAACTCATAAACGTATCGTTTTATGGCATTAAAAACTAAAATTTTGAAGCCAATGGCCTCTAAGACGAGTGTCTCACGCCGTAATCGGCAGGATGAGATATTCTTCAACATTGTATTACATTTTTGCTGGTCCGACGCTCCTCGATATTACCCCAGCTGCTCAGATATGAGCGGAATCTGCAACTAAATGTGAATGAAGGGGACAGAGAGAGGCAGAAAAACAAGGATTCAATCACAGAGACAGTCATAAAGCCAGACGGTGACAGAGAGAGATGGAGAGAGATGGAGAGAGAGAGATGGAGAGAGAGATGGAGTCAGAGAGATGGAGACAGAGAGATGGAGAGAGAGATGGAGACAGAGAGATGGAGACAGAGAGATGGAGACAGACAGAGATGGAGACAGACAGAGAGATGGAGACAGACAGAGAGATGGAGACAGACAGAGAGATGGAGACAGACAGAGAGATGGAGACAGACAGAGAGATGGAGACAGACAGAGAGATGGAGACAGACAGAGAGATGGAGACAGAGAGATGGAGACAGAGACGGGGAAAGAGGCGGAGAGATGGAGACAGAGACGGGGAAAGAGGCGGAGAGATAGAACGAGAGCGAGGAAGGGAGAGGGTAGGAGAAAGAGGGAGATGATGGGCAGAACAACGTCTGCCGGGGTCCGCTATTAATAATAATGAATAGTCATAGGACACTAAATTTTTTCCTGGATTGGAGATACGGAAAACTCGAACGAGAAAGCTAGGTGAGAGACTTGCATGCGCACCTTGCCACTGGGCCCATCCACAGTCTTCTGGGTAGCGGTGGTGGCGTGGATGGTGCTCATGAGGCCTTCGACGATTCCGAAGTTCTCGTTTATCACCTTCGCGAGTGGTGCCAGGCAATTGGTGGTGCACGACGCGTTGGAGACCACGTTCATGTTGGGATTGTACATGTCGAGGTTGACTCCCACCACAAACGTCGGAGCGTCCGGGCTGGGCGCAGATATTACGACCTTTGAAGCGCCGCCGTCCAAATGCATCTACGCACGATCCACACAGAAGATTCCATTATTACGTATTGAGAAAGAAAAATAAACCAATACAATAATGCAGAAGATTTACACGTAATAAGTAGTATTTCCTCAGGAAAATATAATTTATTGAAAATTATGACTGAGAATTGTGTCATTATGAAATAAGTCTAATTTAACTGAATCGGTTATTTGAAAAGTGAAATAAGTCTTCATTTCCATAGTTTTGAAGAAAAAACTTGATAAAATCCAGAGCTGGCATCTGAGACAGATATGTTGTACACTAAAGATGTACGACTAGTTGTAAGGATTGCTACGGCTTCTTAGTAAACTAAAATTTGCGTTTTTGTGATGTTCAGAACCACTTTTATTTATACCCTGGACTTATTTCTTTTATAAAATAATTATGGAATACTAAAAAATTAATTTATATTTTGGCTTATGAAAAAATATAAATATAGAATAAAAATTTAATCGTGTTAATTAACAAAGTGCACTGTGTTAGTTATTAATATCAGCATTCAATTGAAGGAGGAACGTTCCAGCGGCGTCGCGTCGGCTCCAAATATATGCCTCCTGCTCCCCTTCACCAGTGTCAGAGCCAACTCAACTACGCTGAGCGGAGTGCATTGCGCTCTGCCTCAAGTTTTCGATTCGAATGAGTTAAGCAGAGCAGAAGAGCGGAAGTGAACGGAAGGTTCCCCATCAGGAAACGCGCCTTGGAATTTGACCTCCGAACTCCTATTGCGTGTCCCGCGGTTCCGCTGAGCCTCCAACGGATGCAATGCGTCCACCCACGCTATCATCCATGTATCAAGAGTCATTAATACCCTATCGTACCACAGCGTATTCAGCCTACTAGACTGAAGTACAATGCAATTCAACAGTTAATGTTACGATATTTAATCAAATTCGAATCGAAATATATTTAATCCAACACCAATTTCTCACTTTCAAAATGTGTATTAACTAATTATAAGCAGAGGCACAAT
>BOPP01000089.1:1468735-1503789 GCA_017312745.1 Gryllus bimaculatus
GGGGGAGCAAGTATAATGTCCAGCAAACTAGACGTTTTCTTTTAAAGAATTTTTCATTTACTGTGAACATAAAATGTTGCCTTATTGATATATTTCTTGATATGTTGACCTATTGTTAATATTTATTACGGTAACAATTGATATAGTGGACGAATTTCGTTTAAATAGAAAATAAGTATAAGCTATATTTTTCAATGTGAATGTGAAGGGAGGTGGGCATGAAGGGCCCACCATAAAGAGCGACACTTGTCGACTAATGAGTATGCAATCCTTCAAGTAAAGAAAACTGGTTTTCAGGAGGCCGAAACGTTTAATCTTATGTTTTCGTTCCTACAAATTCACGCTCTCACTGGTAATGTAACTGACTGTTCAGGTAGTTTCTTTATTTCTCGTACGAAGCGTCTCCTTCTGCAGCATACAACTTCCTGATACTTTTTTACTTCCTTGCTACTGTATAAGCAGAACAGGGAACCTATTGTGATGCTGCGGGGAAAATGCGGTGAATTTTCGACGGAAAAACCTTTGAAACCAATGAAAATATTGAAAAATCCCGTCCCTTATATGTAGTAAATTACTTCGTCTAACACACTATGTAGTCAGAATCCATGTTTTGTGGGTCCTTGATACCGAAAAATCGAATTACGGCAAAACATTCGCCCGTGTCCGAAAGCGGCGAAAGCTTCTAGCGGCTAATTCCGAATTTTTCAATAGTATCTGAATACAGAAATTGTCACATTATAATATTACATAAGCGTTAACGATAAACTATTGCGAGAAAGAATGTGCTGTTGTAGCACCATTGCTTTTAATTTTCTATCAGTGGGTGAAATACATTAAAAGACCATGATAAGTTTTAGTTCTTTAAAGAGAAGGCAGGTTTCAATCAATTCAAACAATAGTTGTTACCAACAATCACGACTAATCAGAGAAAATGATATCGAGGAGGACTGGAACGAAGAAAGAATCGCTCTCCGATGACCTTTATATTAACCTTCTGATGGATAACGGAAGTCAACATCAAAATATCCGTCCTACTGCTGGACTGACTGGACTGTACCTAACTTTCAAACGCCGTTCCAATCTTAATTACCGTGGTCGCCTATTAGAAAAATATTCTTTATTCTATTCATTTTTATGAAATTTTCCTTTTTGCTCTCTAATCTCCACTCTGGTTATTCCGGTAGGATATAATTGATTTCTTAATAAAGTAAGGAATTCGGAAAAATATTTGAGCGAGTAAACATGAAACAACATTCCTGGCCTTTAAAATTAAAAGCGTTACTTGGCTCTACAAAGAATTGCATAATTGAAATTATTTATTTCGCTGTGGTTATAGATTAGAGTTGGTCATCTAATAACATTTTTGCATGAATTATATTAACTAATGTGGTTCATAAATTCGTTGTTTAGAAGCTCCGTTACAGGCCAGATTCAATGAATTTCAGAGATATTTTCCAGCGTGATTATTTGCTAGGTGATGGGATTGTCGAGTGAATTGATGACCCAGTCAAGTAGGTTTATCGTAAACAGAAATGTCATGATTGTCTCAACAAAATCTTCAGATGATCATTGCTTACGGAGGCTTTGGCCGATTCCGTGAAGACTCCCGTGGACTCAATGACGTAGGCCGCGCCGTGCTTTGCCCAAGGAATCAGCTTAGGATCCTTCTCATTGTACACGGAGATGGGCATGCCTGAAACATATGCGAAACTTCGGCTGATTCATTTATATACCATTTGTTCTTAAAACATATTACTTTTATTTAACCACTTTTGGGAAATACGTTTGTTTTTCACTCATTATTATTGTTTATATTTTAGTTATTGAAGTTTATATTTTAATGTCAGAATTTATGTTGTTATTACTATTATTATTGTTATTACTATTATTATTGTTATTACTATTATTATTATTATTAAAGCTTAAATAAAATTTTTAAGCATAATGACCTTTATGATAATGATTTCTGAAATATATTTATGACTCCAAAATATATTTTGATAGGCATGAAAAATATTTCTAATTATTTCATTTAGTTAGTCATATACATGGATTCATTCAAATTAAGGTAAGCAAGACCCTAGACACTTTTTCTTTACATTTCAACCAAACAAGATTGTTTTCACAATTTGTTAAACTTCTGTTATTATATATATATATATTGCCAAAGTGTTCGAATCTATCGAGAAATAAGTTTTTCAGTACTCAATGTTAATATTTTCATGCCAGGAATTGGGGCGTTTTAGAGGAGTGCAAAATAAATTTTAGGTTAGTTTACGTTAGGTTGGTACATTTTTGGTAAAACTTTTTTGTTTGACTGTCTCAAATTAATACCTTCGAGATTCGTTGACATAGTTAATATTTAACCTTTTGGTTTATTAAGGCAGAATTACTAAATGAAAATATGTCTCACTTAAAAATGTGTTCTTGACAATACTTTGTAGACTTAAGAGTATCGATTTGTAGTGGATGTGTGTATCATGTGCAGATTCATACAGACATCTGAGGGGAAATTTAATATAAGTAGATTTTAAATTTAAAGACACTTATTTAAAAGAGTTACGTACCGTTGACGAATAAAGTGCCATCTTTGCTTTCTACGCTGCCGGCGAAGGGACCGTGCGTAGAATCGTACTTAAATAAGTATGCCATGTAATCTGGGTTCAAAAACGGATCGTTCACGCAGACAACCTGTGAAAGAAGATCGGTATGTTGTATCATGTACTTGTATAGACTTCGGAAAGACGAACTCAAACAATATTTTGCAAAGGAAAGAGAACTTTTGTTCTGTTCAGACATTTCCAGCTTGATTGGTCGTCTAGGAAAAATATAAATCAGAAGATTGGCGCCTTTTCATTGACTCGAATGAAAGACGTCTAGAAGGTGTTTTGCGGAAATGAAAAATGGAAATGAACTTTCTTCAATTCCAATAGTTCATTCTACATCTCCCAAGGAAATTTATCCAAATTTTTATATTATAGAAAAAATAAATATAATGAACACCGGTGCTACGTATGCTGTGATCTGAAGGTGTGCGGTATTTTATTGGGTCAACAGGGATGGTAAACCAAATCTCCGTGTTTCTTTTGTGAATGGGACTCTAGAGCCAGAGAAAGACGCTGCGAAGTTACAGATTGACCGAAAAGAAATCAGTGCCAGGATCAGAAAATGTAATTGCCCAGTTATTGACTCCCAAAAATGTTGCTACCTCCCTAGTAATTCAAACTAGGAATATTAGTGTAAGCAGGAACCAGTTTTGAAAAAGCTTTTTTGACAAAACTGGTTCCTGCCTACAATATCTTATTCCATTGTTGCCAGCAAGTAAAATGAGAGAAGGCGTTTTCACAGATTCGCCAACTAATTCAAGATTCCGGTTTTAAAAGCACAGTGGCTGACGTAGAACTTTAAGCATGGAACTCATTCAAGAATATAATCAACAATGTTCTAGGCAACGTGAAAGATGTGTAATATGAACACATTGTTAAAACAATGCTCAACAAATTTACTCGGATGTAACAAGAGCTTGAAGTAACATTTTCTCCATTCCCATGTTGAATACTTCCCGGAAAACTTGGGATCATTAAGTAAAGAACAAGGAGGAAGATTTCATCAGATTATTAAACAGATGGAAATGTACCAAGGTCGATGGGATGTTTCCATGATGGCAGATTACTGTTGTGTTTAATAAGAGACAACGGACGCTTGGACCATGGAACGTCGATCAACTCAGCGTTCGTCTTCAACAAAGCGGAGGAGAAAATAGTCTTTCTGCGGTGCGTTTGAAATTTCACTTTCCTTTTTAAACTATTATATAAGTGCAATTAATGCTTTTACGCATTTCAAAATATGCTCACGAACATTATTATTATTGAAATTATATTATAAATTCAATAACTTATTGAAATTTAATTATTTATTTTGTGTGTGACACGAAATCCGTACGTGATAGGTAACTAGTAGTGCTATAGAGTGGCACAAACATTCTCGTAGTAAAACTTTTTAATTTCCTTTGTGAGGGCTAGCTTTACGGTCTTGCCCCCATCCTCTTGGCTACGGCTCCCATCGCCCCCAAAAGTACGTTTATTTGAATTTTTCTCAATCTTACTGTTTCCTAATCGTAGACTCGACATATTACTTTTAAAATATTAAAGAAGAGTGAAACTTCCTCCACTATGGAATTTTTCGTTGAAAAACTTGGTGCCGTTTTAAAGGAAAAATTGTAAATGCGAAATTTAAAGCAGTTTTTCACAGAATTCTTTTGTGTTTTCGAAAAACTTCATTTGAAGACATTTGAATAACTTTCACTCACAAATGCAGTAATGTAATCAAATTTCTAGAAATGTTCATATTAACGACGTGAGATTTATTTAAAACGTTATATTTGAGTAATGTTTGAGAAACAAAAGGATACAGAAAAATCAATTCCATATCATCTTAAAGAGCGCAATAAGCACTATACTAACGACGAGTTTTAAGAAAAAATTTGGAGCCGTTTTTGAGAAAATGAAGCCCGAGCTTTTCTGAAAATGCGGAGTGAGGTATGAGTTTTGAGCTCGTTTTCACTGAGTTTGAAAACTATTGAGTTTTCAAGAAACTTTATTAGACATGATTTAAAGCACATGTATTTGTAAATTCAATAATGTGATCACATCTCCGCTAATCCAAATATTAACGACGTGAAAGGCTAGTCAAAAAAATACATTTTTGTAAGAAAGTAAAGAAAATAAACAGCAATAGAATACAACAAAATGACATGTATGTCATCTTGTAGAGTACATTTCACACTATTCCTACCAAAGCGTTTAAAGCAAAAAATGGAGCTGTTTTCGAGAAACTCTTGTTTTTGTTATTGCACATATTGCACGCAGTAGTGCACAAAAACTACCAAAAGTGTAAAAAAAGTACATGACCTTGATGAAAAACTAATTATGAACAACAAATTTCACTTGAAAGAAAAATCTCTATCTTTAATTTTGTAGTTGTAGGAAGATGCCGAAAAAATCCAAACTTTGGCAATTTTCGAAAATTTAGAGTTAACCCTGAATATCTAACCTATGATACCTTCAAAAGTGTATTGTACTTTATTCTTACAATAATTTAAAGAAAACATTTTAGTTTTTGAGAAATTTTTTAAAAAAAAGGTTCCAGGGTCTTCGTGTAAAGCAACGCCAAATTTTAAAGAATATTTTTCAAAATAGCAGCGCCTGGAGTAGAGCCAGATCGACAGGGGAATATCCATTTTGGAAAAAAATCGTTTGTATGGGTTAGGCGCTAGTGATGTCCACAGAACACATCGATTTTTTTTTCAACATCGACTTTTTAGACTGCTTTAGAAACCTCTAATTTGTGCGCATTAACATTTAATTTGAGTGTTCTTGTTGATCAATTCGCCGAATAAGGGTACGAGAAGAAGGGTCAGACTCTACGCCTACAGCATATTTGTTGCCCATTTCTCAATGTGCGAAATGAATATGAAGAAAGAGCAAATACAAGGGCATGGAGGCCATCTCGGGGAAGGGAGAGTGGCCCATGAAAGTAGTACATACAGCGTTCCTTTGGTTCCAACACATGAACTACAGTGTTACCATCAATTATTATTTCATATTTTAACTTTTACAGTATTGTGATCACGGGGATTTTTCATTCAGAAACAAAATATCGGGAAAAAAAACATCGATCACAATACATCGATGTTAAAAAAAGGTCGGCGTTAATACATCGATGTTGGTACAAAGACATCGATGTTTTAAAAACATCGACATCCTCAGTGAGCAGCCGCTCGCAGTTCGATGAATGCCGAAATATGCGGAGTTCTCTAGAACAACACGGAGCGTCGGGGCAGGTCGAGGATCGCCTCTCACCCGGGTGTCCTTGGCGAGGGACGCTCGCAGCGCCAGCCGGCCGATGCGGCCGAAGCCGTTGATGCCCAGCAGCGGCATGTTGGTGGCGGCGCCCATCTTGATGGTGCCGCCGACGGTGATGCCGGTGTTGATGCCGCCGCCCACGTTGATGTTGCCGCCCACGGGCACCATCTGCCCGTTGGGGCCGGCCATGCCGCCGCCCACGGCCACGCCGCCGCCCTGCGATGCGCTGAATCGCTGTGCCATCGTGTGCTGCTGATTGGCCTTCGGAAGAGTGAACCTGCCAAAGCAGAATTTCGTGAAGATATGGCGAATGGTTTTCTGATGTGGGAATGGACGTATGCGATGAATGGACGAAGTAACTGGATGAGAATTGATCCCTGGCGCGATAACTACTGAGGTCAAGTGTAGAGCAGGTATGTTAAGCGGGGGAAGGTAACTTCTAGCTCACTACATTTCGCGGGTCTGCCTCCAGAACAACGGGCGGGATATTTAAGAGGAGGAGGTTGTACAAAAGCACACTAGTAGCTGTACATCACTGGACATCTGGTCCTCGACAGTTTTTCGGATTAGTTATTCGACAGTTGTTTCCCCAAATGAATCTATATTAATTCCAATTTCACCTAGTAAAGAAAAGAAATGATCCATTAAAAATAATAATAATATAGGCCCACAAGTCATATTTCAAATTGTAAATTGAAAGTAAGATTAAACATTCTGAGTCGAAATCATCTTTATTTCCTTATCTCTTCACATGGTGCAATAATTGCATTGCACATCCTACACATTGCACTTCCTACGTTCTAATTAGGAGGATTAACAAAGATTCTTGTGTTAAAAGATCTGTCCGACCGTAAGCGAGTTAATTTACAGAAACTTGTTAATTGATTTCCCATTATTGCTATATTAAAAAATAACTGAATTATTTTATAAAACATATATTCCAGTTAAATAAGACCAAAATATCATGATCGAAGGAAAAAAATCCCGGAGTTTTGCTACTTGGAATGATTGTTCGCACACTTTACTAAGAATCCTGAACCGAAAATTATGCTCTATACAAAATTAAAGAAGACGAAATTTCCTATAAAAAATCCTAAACGTCTTTGTTGAAAAATTATCCCTTTTAAAGTTTGAAGTTTAAATTTTTAGATTTGCAAAAGTCTTATTTTTATGTACGGCAAGGCCCTTTTTTAGATTTCTCCTTTATGAAAAAATGTGTTCAATGTGCACAAGTAATTTTATTTTTGTTCAACATTTATCGACAATATGTACTTCCATACTTTGCTCAAAACACTTTAACATTTTACGTCTTATCAAATCTCATTTTGTACATACTTGTAGTATCCGAGGGCCATTGGGTCCGAGATTACCTCGGGTACGAAAACTGACAAACTATAGTTTATTTGATATGAATCTATGAAAAATAGTCGGTAGTTTGTGTACACTAACAAATAAATAACAACATAGGAGTACAAGCTCGTAAAATGGAATAATCTCATTTACCACGTACATAGAGGGACAACTAAAACGGAGAATCAGTGAACGACATACACAATTTTTGACAAGTAAACTAAAGTATTTGCTTACTTATTGATACTAGCGATTTACGTATTGATACTATGAATATAGGCTAGGTTTGGGTAGTCCTGATTAACCGAGGCAGACATTAAGAAAAGCAACAAAATAATTCTTTGCAAAATAGCCGATACTGTTACTGATTTTAGAAATATTATAGATTTCCCCAACTCCATTACCGTTGTATGCCTTCATAGTTTCGATGAAGGGGCTACCATTATTTCTAAAGTAAATCTTGTCCTCTATTTCACCGATCGAATTGAGATCACAATATACATGTCACTCAATACAGAATGAAAATAACAAGGAAAGATTCCAGTTCATTGACACGAACTGAAGTGAGTTCCTTATGAGGTTTATTCCTGTTCCGTATACTTTGGTGTCCTGCATTTTGATGCTTCTCTTTTGCGCGCGAGATGAATAACAATTTTATGACCCAATATTAGAAAAAATAAATACTTGCAGACCTCGCAGATTGCAGTAAACCCACAGTTTAAAAAATCTATATATTTATTATTACACATGAACAGTTAACATTTATAACTATTATTATTATTATTATTATTATTATTATTATTAATTCTTTATTCTTCAATGGTCGTGATTATACAATGGTGGATTATTATTATAATGCTAATAAAATTAGTGAAGTAACAGAAACATTTCAATTCATATGTACTTCTCAACCAAGAAGAAGTATTAACTCCAAGGATGACATTTTCAGATCGTGCTGCATGAATATGCGAGCACTACATAACCTAACAACTGACTTATTTGCGATTCACGAACATCACTTACTTAAAATTAAATGACTACTATTACCTTTTGACTAATCTACAATTTTTTTAAACACGAATAATTACAATCTATGAATTGTTAGTCTCACAATGTTGTTAGAAATAAATTATGAATCCACCACAAAAAACAGTTTACGCAACGATATTACTCTCAGTTCGGTGGACTTATTATCAATTGTTACAATATTCAAATTACAATTAAATTCAATTTTTTAGGGTTAGCACATTTCAACCTATCTCATGAAATCTAATAAAAATATGCGATGTTCAAAATGTTTGATTAAAATGATATAATTGTTTCCTGCAGTATATTATTCATAATTTCTTGAATTCTTTCAACGGATGATGATTAAAGTGTGAAGGAATGGTAATTTCATTTTCCTACTGCGCTTCCCTGTTCAGTTCAGCCCATGCTGGAAATTATGGCTGCTAACTGCAGCATTAGACGTAAGGGGGAAATGGGATGACTAAATCATAAACAATGTCTTAATTTATAAATTAAAATGTTCCCATTAATTATGGGCATATGATATCCTAGGCTTTGTGTTACTATTTATGGATACCAATAACACAACAGAACACTAAATTGATAATCTCAACATTCAATTCCACTCTAGTTCGCTCAAGTTATTCAACCTCTATTGAAAAGTTTAGCCGTCTATGGTTCCAGTCCTTTACTTTAAGTGTGACAAAAGAAGGGATATCAGTAAAGTGTGAGTACCAACAAAACAACAATTCACAAGGAGAAAATAGATGGCCGTGGCTTTCAGTAATAGTTTGTAACCTCAAAGGAAATTGTAATAATTTGAAAGTAGACAATCCATTTTAATAAAACAATTACTTACCGACTAAATTAAAATATTTTCGCCCAGTGTAGTTTCTAAAGGCGAAATCCACCGTAAATTTTGAACTATTTTAGACACCTCATGAGGAGATGTCACATACTAGGAATTTTGACTATTTTTGTTGATTTATGTTACCACGGAAATGAGTTACATTTTGCAATAGTCCGTTTTACATCAACATAATTATTAAAGAGAGAGGGAGAGAGACCTGATTTTCTGGAGAAAGCATCGAGTGCTGACTGAAAATGATAATAAATCCGAAAAAAGCAATCATTTTCTTATTACTTTTTTGTTGGATTGAATCAAATAATTGTATTTAAACAACAAACATATACCGTATGCATCTTCATATTGCACTAAGTAGGATTCGTACATTGGTTTTAATCTTTCACATCGTAACTTTTCAGATTGATTGATTTTTGTTTAAATTATAATTGTATTTTAAAAATCTACATAAATTTTGTACGTAACCTAGGATTAACTTACGATTCATTCGGCAAGCATTCATCAACAAGCAAATAGATTGTCAAATAGGTTAAATAATAAAATGATTGTAAGTGATTCTACCGTTATCAGTTCAATTCCCACTTATGTAGCCTATGTGTGTGAGTCAGAATTAATCTGTTTACATAATTTGTATTACATATTTCTTTGATAATTATAACCACAACCAATTAAAATAGAATGAGTCGCAAAGGATAAGTTCCTTTGATCAAAGCTCATCATCGATATCATGTTTCATAGAACAGAAAACAATTTTATTGCGGACTATGACTGAATCTAAAGTACAAAATTAAACGCCATTCACAGTTCAGATTAAAGTCCATTCACCACATTTATTACTGACGATAATTTCTCCTTCCTCCTGCTCAAAATGTCATATTCAGGAAAAGAAAGTTGAATTGTTTCAGTAAACTTTTCATAATTGTGATTCAAGAATAAAGTTCTTAAAAATATATTCGATCATCGCACTGTCAGATTACTTTATTTCTGACGATCACAGACAATAAATGCTGATGTAAATTCGGAAGGAATGTTAAAAGCTTTCTACATACAAGGTTTATCGTAGATATAGAGTATGCGATTCGTGAGTGATTTAATATAAATTCTATACTAAAAGTCATTCATGTCGGAATATAAGAACGGAAGTATAATTACATTGTGTCTGCGTATTGCACGCATCCGACGACTTATCTACTAAACATTAATTTGACAGTATTTACCTACTCCTGAAATACTGTTCATATAATAGTGTGTTTAATTGCTAACCGTTAATTACTCATCCAATCTTTAAAATTAAAAAAAATACTAATGACTATAGTAATGACAAAATAAACACTCCTCGAGTTCATAAAGAAAGCAACGGAATTGTAGAGAGATGTTTAAAGGAAAATTCTATTACATCACAGCACCGCATTTGCCTATCTTATCGCTGCCCGATACGCCAACTGTCATCACGCTGTGGATGGGATCGGAACGTATCAGCCCAATCGGCCGAAGACCTGCCATCGCAACGCAGGTCGTGTTCGAGTCAACGTAGTGCGTCAAGGGCGCTGATTCATCTGATAATAAATACACAAACATGCCGTGTACAACTAGGCTTTGTCGTTGTGTGTAAAGAATGGAAATCTTAGGATAGTCACTTTTAAATACACTAGCTTTGTCTTCTCTTATTTATACGAGAATAGGAGACACGGTGTTTATTGTTTGGACTCATATTTTCGCATACGTGATGCATTGAATCGTTTTGTATAACACATATCACGCACCTCACAGTTCTTATAATTATACAATATGACTCAGCCTGTGAATATCACGGACTAGGACTATTCGCACTTCGGTTTGCAAATTTAGAATCCAAATATGTAGTTGTTCGTTTAAGTCTGGAACAGAAGTTTGCCACATTTCAGCGATTTGAATGATATTGATTGATCCTACTTATTTTATCAATTTAAATGAGAAATGCCTTCTTTCTTGTCTACCTTCCTTTCCTCCACCAAGAAAGGCTGCAATGAGATATTGTTACAGTAGGGAGCAATCATGAGTGAAAAGAAAACATGGGATAAAATATAATTCGTTCATTCTTGCAATGCTGCTCAATAGAGACGCCAAACAGATGCTTATTTGAAAAATGGCGAAGTTCCTCTCCTTAATACAGCCATATCAATATTTACACTGTTTAAACTCAGGGCAGTTCTCGAGACGAGTCACAATTCACATCAAAATCTTCGAAAATTGAAAGGTGGATTAGTCTCCTCGCCTGCCTGCACTTCCAGCGACATAACCCGATTGCTTCCCCACCCCTTCCCACCATCTCACTTTAATAAGTCTCTTTAAATCGCCGTCCCCTAGGATTTTTCTGCCGTTCACTTCAGGGAACTCTCATGTGAAAGCAAAGCTGGTTAAACGTTTTCTCTTCGTGGGACTGATTCGGCCCGCGGACAGCAATTTGGATACTTTACGTCATTCCTTCCTAGGATATTTATTTAGTTTGCCAACTTCACACACATTTCATTACATACATAAGTGTCTCATAGCCTGTCGCTGATCTCCCACGCTCAGCTGTAAGGATGGAATTGAGTCCGGATATGTGATAAAGACCCCCCACGAGCCGAAGCCCGTAAAGAAGCAGCTCTGGCATTCGCCTGGAAGTGATCAGGGACACCACTGATTACGACGGTCAGACAACGAATTCGAATTCTGCAGGCGCCACAACCTTACCAACGTTAAACACATCGAGTAAATGTCTAGCACCTGGCCGAGATCACGGCCCTCTCTGGCACAGGTGCGCTGACGCCTATGGCTGTCACGATAGGTAATATTGGTATTCTCTGTTCTTGGAGTGTAATAAATACAGCAAGAGCTTAGTAAACAGAAATCAAACTTGATATAAAGATTTTTTTATAAGAATGAGCCAAAGTGACAGTTTGCTAAACAAGTGAACATCACGTGTAATTCAGAGAAGTATCCCTCCGCCACGTCAGCTGTCCAGCCACGCCCCTTCGTAGTGTTTGTTTACGGCTCCCGCGAAGACATCACTATACAGAAGTCGAAGAGTTTCGCTGATGTATAAGAACGTACGCGAGTCCGGGAAATATTGAAGTTTAATTACGTATGTGGAAAAATGTCTTAACATCCTCTCATATTCAGTGAAAGAAAACTGCCACGAATGTAAAAAGAAAGAAAAAAAAATGATTTTTCGAGGAACGTTCAAATACCTTTTCTGGGCGTTTCGATCGGGCGAATGGATCATGCATTTGGGTAGTGAAGAGAGTAGTTTATTTATAATTATTACACCTCGACTATCAAAACTTAGTACTATGCTCTCAAAACTCAAATATGACTTGTTCTATTGAATTGCTTTATACACGTCACTCATGTTCTGCATGTTAATGCATTCCTTTCGTTCTATGGTAACTCGAGGAGCGTGGATCGATTGATTGTTTTGCATCTAACTGGCTGTCGAGAGTCTCCGCGTAGATGCCAACGTTTCGACTGTCATGATGCGATCATTTTGCTAATCTTCAATCGCAGAACCTTGTTTTCTGCCCGGAAGCTGCAAGCTCGGTGAATGATCACTACGCGATAGAAACGATCATTAGCAAAATAAATTTTTGATACAAGACAGCACCTTTAATTTACCATATGTATTTGATTTATTCCTTCCGCGGTCCGTGTTTCATCTATGTTCCTGCTCCGTCGCTCGACAGGTATTGATAGTGAAAACCAAGGAAAACTACCGAAGACTCTTCTCCAGACTCAAGGCTTCGTCGAATTCGCCCCAGCTGTGTAGCTAATGTAGTATTACTCGCGCAACTTTTCTTGAACGATGCATTGAAGAAATGCGAGTAGAGTGGGGGTATTAGTTACTAAATCGGCCACTAGATTTTATGAAGCAATGCCAACCTCTGGAGATGTGTCCTCGCAACTTTCTCAATAATTTGCGTTCTAACTTTCTCAGGAATTGAAGGTATCTCCTGTGATGGATCTTTACCTGCTTCGGACATTTGTTTAGATTTTTTGGAGAAAATCACGGACAGAAGCTCTCGTCTTCAACAGATAGGTCATATTTCGCGCCAGTGAAGACGTGTTTGGAATGTTGTAATCAGTGCACGCTGCGAGCTTTTGCCTCCAACTGTTTATTGTGCCAGAGAGGCGGAAGCAAGGGCATCGTTCAAGAAAAGTTGCGCGATTAATAAATCCGCTACCGTGAAGACTGGAATTCCCCGGTGAGACACGCTGCAATTGCAACAGTTGTTGCTCTGTGACATCCCATCCAGAAGCGGACCGCGGAAGAAATTTTTATGTTGTGACCGATAACGCAGCCGATAGAGACGTGCGGTTGTCCTTCCGCGCGGCGAGTGCGTCCGCGTGGCCGCCCGCGTGGAGCGGCGCAGCGGCCGCGTGGCGCGCGGAGGGGGCGTGGCGGCGACGTGCGCGACCACGTGCGGCCCGGCACGCCGTCCAGCGCCACGCCGCCCAGCACGCCGCGTCACGAGAGGCCGAGCGGCACCATTCGCCGCCCCCGCGCTCCTCGCGTGGAGGCCTTGGACCAGCGCGCCGGCCGCACGTTGCGCCCGCCACCTGCTCGCAAGACTTCAGCACTTCGAACTTCTTCTTCTTCTTCTTCTTCTTCTTCTTCTTCTTCTTCTTCTTCTTCTTCTTCTTCTGTATCTTCTTCTTCTTCTTCTGTATCTTCTTCTTCTTCTTCTGTATCTTCTTCTTCTTCTGTATCTTCTTCTTCTTCTTCTTCTGTATCTTCTGTATCTTCTTCTGTATCTTCTTCTTCTTCTTCTTCTTCTTCTGTATCTTCTTCTTCTTCTTCTTCTTCTGTATCTCCTTCTTCTGTATCTTCTTCTTCTTGTGCTTCTTCGTCGTAGTCTTCTTCTCCACCTTCTTCATCGTTTTCTTCTTCGTCGTCTTCTCCGTCTTCTCTTTCTTTTTGTCTTCTCCGCCGTCTTCTTCTTCGTTTCCTTCTTCATTTTCTTTCACTTCTTCTTTTCCTTCTCCTCTTTATTCCTAATATCATCAATAATAGTTTGGCTAACGTACCTTACGTGGGTACGATGGCATAGTGACGTCAGGATCAGCTTGAAGACGTCCGGATATTCTGTGGTCTGATATTTGTTTCTGGAAATGTATTTTTTCGCAGTTCACTTTTAACGCTAAACTGCTTAATTTTATAGACTTTTTATAGTGTGTAAATGTTACAGATAATAACCGGTACTTTAATAAAAAATGTTAGGATCGCCCCGTTAAATAGCAAGTTACCCAGACAGTTTGGATAACTGTATAAACGACTGTGAACGTATCATTTTGGGGTTCATCCAGATAATGTTGGCATTAGCCATAGGGTGCCGGCTACAGAAAGGTGTTTGCTTGAGTGAGAGTGACAGAATTTGCAACTACACTTCTTGTCCCTCATTACCCTTTGAAACTTCTGATCAACAGTCTGATCACTATTGATTACATACCTGACATTTCTCGTCACCGTAAAGCATTTCTCCGACCCTAGTTGCATCGGTTTGGTTACCGTCAACTTCATCCGGTTTAATTTCTAAGTATGTTCGGAAGCTAAACTGTTCCTTCTTCCAACTTCATCTGTCCATTTTGGATCATGTGAACATTATCTAACTTGAAAATTAACCGGATTCACTCATCCATAACATATACATTTAGTAATCTATTCACAAACACACACACACACACACACACACACACACACACACACACACACACACCAAAAAACTGATACTTCGAATATACATTTCCTTACTAAGTTAGTCGCAGGCACGTGACGCATAGTGGTCCCACAAGAAATCAAAAGAGAACAAACGAAAATAATAAGCTCATGACAGGAACTTTTGTGGCACAGAAGTGTAATAAACTTTTGTTGAATTTCGAGTTTTTAACTAAAAACAATTTTAAACATATCTCCTCAATGTTCTTTTTCAAGACGATTCTCAGAACTAAAAATTTTGAATTTGAAGTTTTTAAAACAAACCTACGGATTCGCAGAGCACACGTTATCTGTAATATTGCTTATTCTTGTATATTATTAGTGAATGAACTTTACATACATGGCACTGGGTCAGTTATTTGCATTCAAAGACAGAGTGATTCACATTAAATCATATTATTCATTAACTTGCATTGTTTCATTGTCTATTGATATGTACGTTTCTGGTAGTTACTTCGTTATTGCAGTTCACCCGAAAACAATAGCGCATCTTTCAAGCTTTCGCGATCAAGAACCCACAGCGCTTCCCGGACTGGAAATGAATCAAGCAGGGCATCAGTCACTGCGGTCCATTCAGCTCGACCGTTACGAGGAGCGCGCTTAAAGCAGGTGTTTCGGGCTGCGCTGACGTCATTCGATCTGGTCAATGGAGCTGCGCAATCAATACGTATGCTTGGGTGTCGCCGGCAACTACAGTTCCACCCAAGCAGGCGGTTTACATGCAACTGGAATTTTCTTTGCTTTGAACTGTCTCAAGCGAAGGGGTTTTACCTCTTCATCGTAATGTCACTTAATTCAGGGTGTAAGTTGGCGGTGCCGCTCCCCCTCCTCCGCCTCCCCCTCCCCGGTCCCCTTCCCCTCATAGTGAATGTGATGTCCTTTGTTGGTAAAGAATTCATTTGTCTCTGATAGGGATACAATCCCTTTTGAGATACCTCCTTTTGCAATTAATCCATTTCTAGGTGCTCCTATTGACAAGGCAACTGTCAGAGGCTACATATTGGAATAGAACATATATTAAGCATCACATCACCCGTTTAAAAATTCAAAACGCTGGTTTCACCATATCAACTCTGGTTTTTCACTTTTTTCAATCGTTGAAAACTCCGGGAGAAAACTGCTAACTCGCACCCTGTTCGCGTCGGTATTTTAAACTCTCGCTCGAGCTAGCGAGTGTGAACATATCCCGCTCATAAACAGTTGAGGCCTAAGGACAGCTGGAGCCCGGGACTATGAACATAATGTAGCAAATGGAGCCCCTGGGTATTTGGGACCCTTGGTAGTGTCCTTTGGAAGTCTAGGGCCTCTTTGTGGACATGGATGCCAGATAGGGAGGAATCACGCCAGTTGGGCGAAAAAAAAGCGTCGACTTGCGGGAAGAATATGCATTTTTCAGGATTCCGACCATTGGCCGTTGTTTCTCGACAGGATCCTATGCTGTTTTTGCTTAAATCATCAGTAGTACCCACCCCTTTTCATACATTGAACAAATGTTGATATCTTCTGAAAGATATGCACTAAGCAACAGAGCTTTAGTTCTTAAACCCTTGTAAATGTGCATTGTTTTTTTTAATAAATAAGATTTTATGGTGCCAACCCTTTTCTACAAATTGTACAAATATGGATGGCTTACGGTAGGTAGCCTTTATGGGCAAGGATATTTAGTTTCAAACGTGAAAGTGCAGTTATTTTCATATTTCCAGCCCCCAATGTCAGAGCTTGCTTTTTAAATCGCTCATCGTCTTTTATCATTCAGTCATTTGGTGGAATTGGGCGGTTTTTTATCCCTCCGATGGCGGATTTTCACGGAATGGTTCTGGCAACCCCGCCTATGGATCGGAAGGTGGACCCTTCTTCGGGGCAGAAGACTCTTCGGGCCTGTGTCTCAGCCCCGTGTCTCTGCGGCCGGCACTTACCTTTTACGTCGACAAAGCAGCAGAGCTTTGTTTTCATTCCGAATTGAAAACAGTTGTAATGTGCAAGTATTCTTATAGATTTTCACTTCGAGGCATGTTTATGTCCCCCCTCCCCGATATAAAATTTGTTCGCAGAACATATTAAAAGATGCGCGAACAGAATGCGACGTTGCCGCGTTGCGCCATCCTCCTTCGAATGCGATAGGCGCGGGGGCCCAAGGGCAGGGCCTCCCATAAGTGGGGGCAATCCCGACAAATGGCGGGGGCCTGCCTGGGCTTTTTGGGGGGGGATATGGAAATTATACACACACACATTTATATATATATATGCGCGCTATGTGCTGAAACGTATCCGGACACGTCCAAAATGGTGTTCTAACGTAGTCGTGTTTTTCATGGAAGGGGCTTGCATCCCTTGTTTTGTGTGGCACTATCACGGCAGAAGCCTTCGTTGATGTTTTAAACACCTTCTTGCTTCCCACTGGTGAAGAGCAATTCGGAGATGGCGATTGCATCTTTCAACGTGATCGAACACCTGTTTATACTACACAACCTGTGGCGGAATGGTTACACGACAATAACATCCCTGTATTGGACTGGCCTGCACGGAGTCCTGACTTGAATCCTATCGAGCACCTTTGGAATGTTTTGGAACACCGACTTCGTGCGAGACCTACATCGATGTCTCTCCTCAGTGCAGCACTCCGTGAAGAATGGGCTGCAATTCCACAAGAAACCTTCTAGCACCTGGTTGAAAGTATGCCTGCGGAAGCTGTCATCAAGACTAAGGGTGGGCCAACACCCTATTGAATTCCAGCATTACCGATGGAGGTCGCCACGAACTGGTACACTTTCAGCCACGTGGCCGGATACTTTTGATCACATAGTGTACAAATATACACACATCACATAGTGTATATCTTTATGAAATTGCAATTTATTATTATTGTGAATATATTAATACTAGTGTTTAATCAAATTCATTCAACTAATTAATAAAGTATAGTTCGTGCAGCATTTATTTACAGCTCGCGTGTAAAATTTACTTACAAACACCGACTGTAGAATCAATATTTTTGATCATAAAAAAAACTTCCATGATAAGATACTTTTTTGGAGGTCTCGCAAAATTTTGCCAATAAAATCTCCGTGCCCATAAAATGTCTGGGCGGCCATGCCGAGGGGGTCGCATGCGATGGGGCGTCGTTGGGTGGCCGGCGACTGCCTGGCGGGGCGGGAGCAGCTCACGTGCCTCACGAGACGGCCCGTCGCTCTACTGGCCAGTTGCACGGCCTTGCAGGCACAAGGTGCGTTCGGGATAAGCGGGCGACATCGACAAACAGTGGCGCACACGAGGCTGAGGGAACTCATGACTCCCTCCAGAATTCAATGGCACATTCATTTTCAAATGTAGGTTTTATTAATTGCAGTATGTTTTACTAAATGTGCTAGTAACACAAGTCTCAAAATCCGAGACTCATACGTTATAAAAACAAATACGTCAATAAATAAAATACATTTTAAATTCAGAATAAATGAAAAATTCTTTACAAGAAAACGCCAAGACAGTGCACACTATACCTAATATCGTGGTTCGCCACTCAGAAATTGCCTATCTCAGAAATTGCTTGAGATGACTTCGTGATTGGAGAGAACATGCTTCCAATATCATAAGATGATAGAAGATTCTGAATAAAGGTTGCAAAATCTATAGGAAATTTTATTTAAACAGCTATGCTAAAAGGCAGAACTGTAATGGATCATGGAAGATAAACATTACATTTATTCACAATGGCATTCAGGTAGAGAATCGTTAGTGAAGACCTCTTGAAAACTTTTGTTATTAATATTAACTAAGACATTCCAATTTTAATGACACTTTACACACATACATATGTATATTTGGATGAGTTGAAAACCTGTGAGCCAATGAGGAAAAGACGAAGGTATTCTCTTTAATTTCTGTCCTTCAAAATCACATAAGTATCTTACTGGAAGAGAACGTTGAACGATGATAATGTTACATGTTGCCCTGGTGTATAGAGGGAACTTTGAAACAAACGAGAAGTCCAAATTAATTAAAAATATATTAACATAAAAGTTAAATTAAATATACATGTACTCTATAATTTTTTTCTTGAAGTAAGGGCGAATCCAGAGACAAATTTTGGGAGGGGAAATTCAAAATGTTTTTGTGGAATGTATTCTATTAAAGATTTTATAAAATGTCGCAGGGTACACTCATCTCGTGCTGCAATAATATTTTATTCATTTTAATGATTATCCGAAAATATTTTTTCTTGAAAGTTTCGGGCAAGTTAAAATTAAGTCACTGAAATATTTTAGGGGGGAGAGAATTTTCCTTATGTTCCTCCCCGTGGAACCGCGCCTGTTTGAAGTGGAAAGCAGCCATAATCTTATTTCGGAAGCCCGACGGATTTCAGTGAGAGCTTCTGTCCGATAACTGTAGCGATGTGGATAATCTAAGTCACATACGTCAAATAAGTACAAAGGACAAACTGATGAAGGCTGCCTCAGTGCCAGTTGAACACAACATTATGTCTGTGTATTGAGTCCATAACTAGCCTAAAAGTGCAATGATCAACACGTACATACAGCAATAACAGTTATTTAATGAACACTTAATTATTACAAAACTTCTAGAAACATTTTAGAAATAAAATTACAAATTAGATACAAATGAGAAGAGAACGCTGTCTTGTCATGGGGACAACGATGAATTTTTATGCATTGCAGAGGCATTACAAACTATTACATAGAAAAAAATTTTAAGAATATAATTTCATTTGAGTGCAACAGAGATAAGCGGAAATTATATTTTATAATGTATTTATTTGGCAACAGTCCTGTGTGGCAGCAATAAAACTGAGATGTAGAAGAGTTCAATAGAATAAAAAATACGTTTATAACATACTATATGATACATGAATCAATTAATATAAATATATTTTTTTCAAACGATTGAACATATAATATGTACCATGCACATACGCGTTACAAGTATGTACAGTTTCAAGTGAAAACCAATCAGGAGTGAAAAACTGCCTGTCATTCATGACGGTCGTTGTCCCGGGAGCCCGAGCGTTTCCGTGTAGACGTGCCGTTCGAAGCCGAGATCCGCATAGCGCGGGCGGTGGGACGGGCGGGCGGCTCTAGGTCAGTGGCGGCGTGGCGCGCCGCACGTCAGCAGCCACCGCCTCCGCCGCCACGTCTGCGCCACGCCCCCTCCGTTGCGCCACGCGGCGCGGCGCGGCGCGGCGGGGCCGGAACTCTCTTTTTTCCGCGCTTCTGACTGCGATGGGGATCCCCCAGCGGTATTCAGCGCTGGTTTACGTATCTTTATCTTTTTCCCCACCAGTATTTTCGTTATTCAGCTGCCTTTCTCAACAAATGCCGTCTGATTTAGGTTTCTATATTGATGAAAATGATATTTCCTGTTAGAAATGAACTCATTCATTGTTTTTAGTTAGATGTACTAGTTAGAAGATGTATTTGACGTAGGAGAACTAGAAGAAATGTATTTGTAGGAATGTAAAAATAGGAGAGTTAGAAGATGTATTTCAAGTAGGAGAATTAGAAGAAATGTGAGAAGAAATAAGAATAGAAGATAGAAGAATGGCAGTAAGAATAAGATCAAGAAGAAAAAGTAGAAGTAGACGACATGTGATAAGACGTCAAAGAAGAAATAATATGAGAAGGGAATAATAGAGGAAGTAAAAGGAGAAGGGAAGAAGGAGAAAAAGTCAGGAAGAAGAAGAAGAATAAAGGAAAAAAGAAAAGAAGATGGAGAAGAAAGAGAAGAGGAGAAGAATGAAAGAGAAGAGGAGAAGAAGATAAGAGAAGAAGGAGAAGAGAGAAAGAGAAGAGAGAAGAGAAGAGGAAGAGGAGAAGAAGAAAGAGAGAGGAGAGAAGAAGAGAAGAGGAAGAAAGAAGAAGAGAAGAGGAGAAGAAGGAAAGAGAAGAGGGAGAAGAAGAAGAGAAGAGGAGACGAAGAAAGAGAAGAGGAGAAGAAGAAATGAAAGAAGATGGAAGAAGCAGAGAAGAAGATCAGAGAAGAAAAAGAGAAGAGAGAGCATGAAAGACGTCAAAGAGAGAAATGAATATGAAGAAGGGAGAAGGAAGAAGGAAGTAAGAAGGAGAAGGAGAAGAGGGAGAAGAAAGTAGAAGAAGAGAGAAGAATAGAAGGCGAAGAAAAGAAGAGAAGAGGGAGAAGAAAGAGAAGAGGAGAATAAAGAGAGAGGAGAAGAAGAAAGAGAAGTTAGGAAAGAAGAAAAGAGAAGAGGAAAAGAAGAAAGAGTAAAGAGGAAAAGAAGGAAAGAGAAGAGGAAAAAGTAAAAGAGGGAAGAGGAAAAAGAAAGAGAGAGAAGAGAGAAGAAGAAGAGAAGAAGAAGAGGGCGAGAGAAATGAAGAAAGAGAAGAGGAAAGAAGAAGAGAGAGGAAAAGAAGAAGAGAGAAAGAGAAAGAGAAGAGAAAGAGAAGAGGAAAAGAAGAAGAAGAAGAAGAAAGAAGAAGAAGAGAAGAGAGAGAGAAGAAGAAGAATGGGAGGATACTTCTTGCTTAGACGGTAGCGGAGGTAACATCTCTGGCGATCGCTGCTACTATTGAAGAGGCGCCGCATCGAAGGCCTCTGCACGGGAGGCGTGCCGTGGAGCACGTGTTGGCTCACGCCGTGTGCACGGCCGCCGCCACGCCCCTTCCCCGCGCCTCACGCCGCCGCCACCGCCGCTGCCACTCGTCCGTCTCCCATGCGCCGCCTCAGTGCGCTAAACGCGGGGGCGAGTGGAGTGCTGATGGAGCGCCAATGCGCCAGGTCCTGTGCGAGTGCCGTGTGGAGATGCGAATTGCAGTCTCTTTGTGTGATGTGGAAGGAGACGCCTGAAAGTTGCAAGCAGCAACTTATCAAGAACACGTTCCTTCTTACTTTTCCGTATACGTACGTATATACGGAGAAATATACGTAGTTTAGGGAAAGTTATATAACGCTGCGCAAAATCGATTTCGAGATTTCAACGGAAATGCAAATTTTGGGGTCCCCTGATACCGGAAATGTTCACCTGTCTGTCCGTCTGTTTGTCCGTCTATGAACACTACTAGGGCCTAAACCATGCGTAGGAGTTTTTCCAAATTGAAGAAACCCCTGTCCATCTGGCTCGATTCGAAGCTTTGAGATTTGGAAAACTTTCTTTAAAATTCGGGAATACTTTACATGAAGGCAGGTGGGCATTTTCTAAATTTTCTCAAGAACATTTCCAATTTTTTTCTTTAAATTTCTTATAAGAAAAGTCTAAAATACTTTTATCAAGGCGGAATAGGTCCTATTTTCACTGATAACTCTGAATTTTTGAAAATTGCAAATTACTGCATGTTTTCGGTGTCTTCCTACAACTACAATATTGAGATACAGATTTTTTCTTCCAATAATATTTGTTCTCCATAGTTTCATTATAGTCATGCATATTGTTTTGAAAATTTTAGTAGTTTTCGCGCAATATTGGGAGTAATATGTGAAATTTTAAAAAGTCACCAAAACAAGATTGTTTTCAAAAAACTGCTCCAAATTGTTCCTTTAAACTTTTGGTAAGGATACTGCTATATGTACTTTATGATATGACATAAACGAAATATTGCTCTATTGTTTTGCTTTTTCAAAATTACAAAAATTTATTGACTTGTCTCTCATGTCGTTGATATTTATATTAGCGGCAATTTGTTCACATTATTATATTTAAATGTTCATGTGCTTTAAATAATGTCAGAAAAAGTTCCTCAGAAACTCAACGATTTTCTGTTCTCTAGCTCAAAACTCCCCATTTTCAGAAACGCTCAAACGGCATTTTCTCATAAATGGCTCCACTTTTTTCTTCAAACTTGTCAAAGGAATAGTGCTAATTGCACTCTTTAATATGACTTACAGTTCATTTTGGGGTATTTTTTGTTTTTTAAAAATTACATAAATGTAATTTTTTTAAATATTACTCACGCCGTTAATATGCACATTTCCAGCAATTTGTAAATACAACTATATTTGTGAGTTAATGTGCTTCAAATAACTTGTAATTTAGTTTTTCGAAAAAGCAATAATTTTCTGTGAAAAAGAGCTTTAAATTACGAATTTACGAAATTACGTAGCGTTTAAGCGCGATTTTCTGAAAAACGCTCTATCTTTCTAATAATATTTCCGTTATTATTAGGAAATAGAAAAATTAAGAAAATGTCTCAAAAATGTACATTGGGCGGCGATAGATGGCAGCTGGCAAGGGTATGTGGCAAGTCCAAGTAGCTAGCCGAGGCCAAAGGAAATAGAAAACTAATACGGGAAAATCTCTGCTATTCTGTTGCACCACTAGTTCTTCTATTGGGGGCTGACAGTGTCTATTTTTAACGTTAATGAAGCATTTTCTCTTACTTACCATTAATAATGTAATGCATATTTAATTTTATACCTTTTTTATTTGTTTCATGTTTTGACACGGATGGAACCAATAATTGATTTAAATCACGACACAAAAACGACACAAGAAAAGTAACCCTGGAAATGTTAATGTATCCAGTACAGTGCCGATTTCCGTGATCATAGGGTTTCGTTTATTTTATGACACTTTATTTTTATGAAAAAAAATCCATTTCAAACAATCCTAAATCAGCTCTGAGGCAGAATATTTAAGGAATACAGCGATTTGGCAACAGTAAGTTTCTTGATCGGTATAATATTAAAATACAATCTTTCACAACGTAATAAATATTAACAAATATCCCTTAAAAATGGGGAAATTAGATTTTAAATACTGTCCGTGCAATTTCACCATAAACTTGTAAAATGCATAAAAAACTGATTATTATTTTCCGATTAATGTAACCACTCACTGTTATCTCCTAATTTGGGCATATATCTCGATGTTAGACTCAATTTGTATTTACCTTCCTTTTGTTCCCATTATGTTTTCTTCATTAGTTCATTCAAAATCCATAATATAGGATAATATAAAACTTCAGAAAGTTCCATATTTTATCTGCTTTCCTTGAAGCTTGTGACAATATATCAGAAATACATATAAGCAATCCTAAATTCAAAAATAAATCATTGGTTATTAATCTTATGATCAATGACTGTGATGATAAATGGCATTGCATAAATACTACCAAAAAATGATATAAGACCGATAAAGAATTAGTTTTATAGTGAAAATGATATCCAGAGAATCACTCGAGTTTGTTCTTGTCCATCTACTAAATCTGCGCATTCCTGAAACGAGATTCTGGCAATGTCCCACTGAGTGCTTCTTCTGGTGGGTTTAAACGATCGTATCCTATTCTAAGAATGTATTTAGGCGCTGCAATATAATCTTTCGGCGTCCCTTAAATAAAACATTTCTATTGCTCTTTTCGTCTGCGGTGGTTTGACATCCTGCAGCCAAGGCATCGTAAACTTAGCTTGACAATTCACAGCCGGGAGATACTAGAATTACATTTCTGATAGCGATTTTCGTAGTATTTTCTGATAGTTCTAGACAATTTTGGAGTCCATGCAAATACAATTAAATTTGCCATCTTTTTCTCTAAAAGTTGATTTCTAGTTAGCCGTCTTAACTTTTAACTTCCTGTGATAAACTCTCAAAAGAGAATGTGCGCTGATTTATAATTCTAGAGTCAACGAACATGTGTGCAATCAACAATATTCATCCAGGATAGAATAATGGAAGTCATATTTGCGAACGAAAATTTTTATTTTTAGTTTATTATTTAAAATTTAAGATTAAAAATTTCAGAAATGTCCAATTATGTTATGTTCAGATATGTTAATCTGATTCGCAACATAACATGAATGATGTATTGTGAACCTTCCAGATTTTGTATATGAATAATATCTTATTGATCCTGCATTTCTAACTATACTTAAAGCTCTAGTATGTCTATGGCTCACCGATTCATTAGGCACCATTTGCATTTTAAAACATGAATATATAGCTAGAAGAATGTACTATCTCAAAGTTATTTTTATAAAATTAGTTTGATAATGGAAGGACATACTACTCCCAAAGTAATTTAGTTTATAAGTGACTTAAATAAATTATACGTTGCGTCCAGAGAGATTATTGTCAAGCCTGCACAATTTCATAAAATATGATTATCTGGCAATTGCTTCGAAAATATTTTCAATGTTTCTTCATTTACAAAGAGTTTAAAATAATGTACGAGTATGAATAGAAATTTTCGTTTTGCAACATGCAATCGCCATGAAGCATCTGGAACCGGCTGCTTAAAATTCCGAGAGCAGCAAGCACGCTCTGAGACACACACTTGGGCGAAATCGTGTACGGTTGACAACTATTCGCCTGGTCCCCTGACGACTAAAATTAACGCTCAGCTTTATCATACGAGTCCTCAATATATTTACAACAATTCGGAGTAAGTGAACAGTTGGGAAAGTACGCGGGTAAGGAAGTGAGCAATTGAGAAACTGAGTGAACGATTGAGGAAACGCAACTCAAAGATTTGGTTGGTTTTGTTGATTAGTGATTTCGGGCCCGTCAACAGCTAAGGCCATTAGTTCCGTAAGTGTAGTGAATGTTTTCCTCCGGTGATCTTTCCACGCTGGATGATGAGATCTGAGACCCAACTTCGGCTAGCGGGATTTCTCCCACCAGTGGGCACCTCTCCAGCCGGGCTAGCTCTTAGCGGTCTTCACCGGTCTCGACCGGTCTCCAGGTATGTGTGGTAGTGTAATGAGTATACGCGTATGCAAGTAACGGGTACGATAGGACAATGAAGTGGAAGGAAAGATCGCGCGCGATCCGTGGCGCATTTGTTAGGGTACTGCTGTGGCAACGACTGAGAAGGATCAGTTATTGAGAGTGTGAGTGAAACCATTGAATGATAGAGAATCGCCAAATACCCTTAGAAACCCACTTTTAAAATGTCCCCAAACGCACCCACTGTCCCTGACCTTCCCTCTGCCCCTGCACACACGACGTCTCCTGCTGCTGTGGGCGTTTATCGCGTGCGCTGGACGATGCGCATGTGCCGCGCCGTGCGTGCAGCTGCGGGCGATGGCTGCGTGGGCGGGCCGGGGTCGGCGGCCGCTGCGTCGGTCCCCTCGCGGGCGCTCCCCTCGGCCGCGCTCAGAAATAGCCCTTGGGCGCGGCGCAGGGGGCAGGGCAGGCGCGGGAGCGGGCGTTTGAAGGTGGCCGAGTTATTCCAAGGCGCGGCCGGGTGCGCTGGCCCGCGGACGCCGCTGGTCGCCAGAGGACGAAGAGGACGAACCTCCGCCACCAGAAAGTAAGCGAAGGAGAAGTGAAGTGCGTCTCACAGAATAAAAAACTGGTCTGAGTAGTGCAGCTGACCGCGGAGGTCAGCGTCTTCGTCAAGGTCATGAAAACGAATGCCCCAGTAGGGAGGGTATTGTCTCGTCATGATTGTGACGTCAAGCCAAAGGCAAACCACCAGTGTCCCCTTATATTTCTCAGCATCTTTGTCATTTCATTATAGGCCGGGAAGACAGTAGCTACTCTATTATCTGTACTTGGTCAAACCAGTGTGAGATAAGACACAAGAACCAAATCAGGATTAACACTTATTCTATATATGTGTGCGTGAATGGGTGAGAATAACTGATAGTAAATGAATGAAATAGTGAGTGGATGAGTGACTCAATGAAATAGTGAATGAACGAATAAGTGATAAATAGGGGCCGGATTTATATGCAATCAATTAAATATATATGCATGTTTGCAATAAAAGCCTCGAAAAAATTCCCTAAAATATACGAATACCTTGTAAAGTACCTGCTATATTAAATCAGCAATACACTTATTTTCATAATGTTACGCACATTGGTTGGCTAATTTAAATATCAAGCATAACTCAGATAGAGGAAATTAATAATCGCGACAATGTACCAGAATAAAAAAATGTACATGACAAAATTGAAAAAAATAAATGTATTAATATAAATATAAATACCGATAAACGTTTTAAAGTAAAATAAGCGGAATAACTAACAATTTGTAGAAAGCTTATGCTTCTTAAAAATAAAAGTCAAATGTGCAAAATGGCCATAAACGCATTTCAAACAATTCGGGATAGGGAGTTTCATGTATATGCCGAAAAAGTATTTGACTACAGGAGGGAAATTGCGTTTGTGATAAATGAACGAATGAGTGAAAAGTTACACAAACATTTACAGCACTATAATTGTTGAATTTTAAAAATTCTATTTAAAAAAATTGATTATCTATTTTTATAATATCTATTACGTGTGTTCTTTCCTTCAGATGCCATAGCTTATGAACATCATATTTTTCAATTCGTAACCATGTTTTCCAAACATGGACATGTCTTCTCGTTTATTTTATGATGATAACACAGATTCAATTTTTGTGTCAGTTACGAGTAGTAATGCCAAATAAGGTGGTCTACACGAACATTAGTATAATCTCAAAGATGACACGTTTTCAACAACCTACTCATCATCAAGTACATCTGATAGGTGGCTTAACCATTGAAAGCTATTCAACTTTAAAGAACTAAAAATGTTGGTAAAGACGATATCTTGAGTTTCTACTCTTATTTCAAGGTTTTAGAACTCATATCCTACACCCTTATCCTTCTCGATTCGCCTTCGGGGATCTAGATGGCTTCCCTGGGCAAATTTGAAACAGCGGATGGTAATTTCGAGATAATATAACGGATACGTGTCGGTCAGCCTTTGCAATGCATTTTTTACATTTGTATTGTTTTATGTTTTACTCTACTTTCCTTCGTTTCCTAGACCCTGTTTCCCTAATAAATCCGTATTGCTCTGCTCTTTATGAATCCCTATCCATTCTGTTCTTTTTTGATTTTCATCTGCAGCTGCTTTGAAATTTATTGAAGATCCACGAGGAACAATTATTTTATCCGATAAAGAATTGCGGTTGAATATTATTCACAATATTATTTTCATATTTTACAATTTATTGAAACCCATCCTTAGCTCAGCTTTTACGCAATGAGAGTGAATGGTGGTGTGTTCACTTGAACTAGTGTTTATTCATAAAAACTCTTTCTCTTCCGTTGTGACGAATCGGGCAAGCAGCTTCAAAGACAATTTCAGTAAGATTCATAAATATAATGATTCATTTTTATACGTATACTGTCCTCTGTTGCATTCAAACTAAATGAGAAAATACCTTCCTTTGTAAAAGTTTGTCACCTAGTAACTTGTTGGGTGAATTTATTTTTCTTCTGACGAATGGAGTACAAGCAACTCGGTTTTTACGATGCAGCTAAACGTATGTGCGCTGGTGGTCCATTAATAAAACGCAATGTGTTATTTTATTTTTTCTGTGAGGTTCTTAACCTATCAATCTATCCTTTCTCGCCCCCCTCATGACCAACGATTTATAATCAATCAACTCTTTTTTTCTATTTTAAATTTATTTTCTTGAAGGTTCTGTTAATATTAGGAAAATAAACATAGTAAACAACATGGTGCGTTACAATGTTGTGGAAATGTGAAGCTGAAATGTCGTAATACAACGATATTTGCCGTATTCGACTGTGTCATAGAATTGCCTCAAGGTCCGAGTTCGGCTGACGTAATGGTCAGGAACAACAGACACGGGCCTATGTTTGTGGAGTAGTGTCTAACATCGTATTTTTATTTTTGGAATTGGTCCAGAATATATCGCAGAAGCATGGATGAAAGCTACTTTAAATTTTGAAATTAATTATCAACTGAAGCCTGAGCCAAATGGTGAAGTTGTTAGGTCTTAAGCTATACCAAACTTAATTGTCTGTTGAAACCTGACTTTTTAATGCAATATTACAACAAAGAAAAAAATAGAAATATCAAACATACTAGCAAAAGTACCTCGGTATTTATCGGTATAAAGTTGCCGGGGTATTTATCGCAATAATTTATTAGTCAAGAAGAGGTATTCCATCTATTCCCGCCCTGCTGCGGAACCTACTTGTATCTATTGTATTGCATCGTGCTCCATCTTACCCAACCTCTCTCTGCCTTGCTCCCACTTGCAAATATCCTGTCTTCTTCACTCACGTTCTCACTAAAAATGGTTATATTTTATTAAATCTGGGGTTACTGCCTCCAAAGTTAACTTATTTTATAACTTGAAATAATTTTAAAAATCGAACAAAAAATACATGTACTCATATTATTTTTGTGGAATTTTATGTATCATTTCCATACTTTCAATCAGTTGCCACATTGTAAAATTTACTCTTTTTTTATTATCTAGCGTATTCATAAAAAAAGTTTGAAATTGATCTTTGATCCCACACTGAAGCAATGGAAATATAAATATACATAAAGTGATTTTAATTGAATTCCAGTTCGCATTTTAGGATCCTTGATAAATGTTATAATAAAACACTTACCCACAAAATGCATCCATCTGTCACAGTTTCAGCCGAACACGTAAATCATTCATAATAAGTTTCACTTTCACTTACCCTGACCCATCCTGACCTACTTCATTCCACCCCGTCCCACTCGCAAATATGTAATAATCATATTTAATATACTACAACTAACGCAATAACTATTTCACGTAGAACTCTTGTCTGCATTTATACCGTTTTACGACACAATCAAATCTATCAGCAAAATGTCGTTATCCAAACATTTCATATTTGAATAAGTATATGAATAAGTATATGAATTAGAATATTCATATATGAATAAGTTCTCTCTTGTACACTTAATACATTCACGTCTAGATGCAATTAAAATTCAAATCCAAGTTACTTTTATAAATAGTGTGAAGAAAAATAGAATTATTATTTAATATAAACATTTCGCAATTAAAAAAATTGACGGTATCATCAACAAAGTTCTCAACTATACTACAGATATACGCAATTCTGTGAATTGATGAACTCAATCGTAGACCTCAGTTGACAACCTCTGGATCGAAGGGTTCGAATCAGTCCTGAATGTTCGTTAATCGCACGTGTGTTGTAAATTGTGTTCTCATAGACCAGGTTCGAGAAGTTCGCATCACTAATGGTGTCTTGTGAATGGTTCTGGGGTGGCGAGTGTGGTCGGAATATGTCCGTAACAAAACCAATTTGAAATGCAACATTCCATCATTTTTCATACACAGTCATACATGTCTTACTCTCAACTTCTTTGGCCTTCTGAAAATGGTGGTGGCTGCCTGAAACTACTTCAAGGCAGGCTCCGTGCACCCGCTAGTTCGACCATGCACAGCACTCCTCATAAGAGATCCAACGAATATTTGGTCGCGTAGTGAAATGGAAGAGGTAGATTTTAGAAGAAGAACAGGAAGCAATAGTGTTTTTTTTAGAATGACCTCGGGTAGGAGAAGGGACAAAGAGCTACAGCCCCTCCGACCCCACTGATGCCATGTCTATTGTTGATCCAAATATTAAATCTACCAAGTTTACATGTACAATCTCAACAATATCGAAAATCAACGGTACCCACTATATTCACAAGGCGTTGAGACGAAAATTTGTCAAACTTTCATTCCCGAGTTTCGCGAAAGGATGCGCCAAAAAGTCTCCGACAGTTCAATCTCGAATGTTCTTGGTGTTATGTCAACTGGTCACGTGCTGAGATCTACACAAAAATTCTGGCTTCGGCTCTGATTCCGCCCATGCACACTCTTAAGACAGCCATTGAATCGTTGGTGACGAAGTTGAATGGAAGAGATAGTTTCCTCAAAAATTAAACACAGCCAAGCACACAACATACTAGTTATGTGTGCACCAAGAGCGTTATAAGGGTTTTAATGATCAAACAGCTGCAAAGGCCCGATGCCTTTTTGTCACCCGAGATCATTAGAACTAGTTAACGTACGTGGTACATAAATAATTCTATTTTTTTATACTTAGAATTTAGAATTTACTATAGATGTCATTATTTACGAATTCACTAGATTTTAATTTGACTTGGTTTCTTTTCATATTTACCTTCCATAATTCCCTCCGTAAAATAATATTTAGCATCATTCAAGTGTTTTCATATTTCCCTAGTAACCACAGTCCTCTCGATCCAGGGAAGTTATGCAGTATATCGAGTTCCGTATCAAAGGCAATAACAATCTATAACGTATCAGTAAAAAATAAAGTATATTTATAAGAGGCGTGAATTTAGAAGAAGATTAGGAAACAAAACTGGAATAGATTTTAGATAATGACCTCGGTCACCTCATACGTCAGGGAACACCTCATCACTGAAGGTGCAGCTGGGAGTGCTTGGAGCCTGGACGCAGCATAGCAGCATTAACATCATGCTCGCAGCTGGGTAGGAGGTGCAACGCCTCTGTAAGATGCAAAGGTTGCCCATGGCCAGTTCGGAGCGCCTACCGGTGGACGTGAGTCAGAATCGCTGTTGTCTCCGCAACGCTGCTGACCGAGAGGACCTAGGGTTCGAGCCCTCACGATGGCGGTTTTTGGCCATTAGCTACAAACATTTAGGTCAAATTCATTCAGTATATGGAGGAGAATTCTAGCAGCCGGCTGCCCTAATCGGTAGTTTTTCATGATATCTCTGATAAGTACCAAGCAAACGGATGTATGGCCCGTGGGAGATATATCCTTCCTTATCATTGCCCCCTCCTTTCCCCTCTCATACACACACTTATACTTTCAAGCACTGCACTACAACACGCCGGAAATAAAAGTACTCCCCCCTTCTGCCGCAAAAGCAAGTGAATAAACTCCCGCCTCGCCAGGGATCCTCGTGGGGAGAACTTGAGAGGGAGAGAGCGAGAGGAAGAGGGATAGGGAGAGAGGGAGAGAGAGGGACAGAGAGAGGGAGAGAGAGGTAGAGAGGGGGAGAGAGATGGAGAGAGGGGGAGAAGCGAGAGAGATGGAGAGAGACAGGGAGAGGGAGGAAGGAGAGGGAGAGAGAGACAAGGAGAGGCAGAGGGAGGGAGACAGGGAGAGGTAGAGGGAGAGAGAGAGGGAGACAGGGAGAGGGAGGAGGAGATAGAGTGAGAGAGAGCGAGAGGGGGAGACAGGGAGAGGGAGAGAGCCAGAGGGGGAGAGAGACAGGGAGAGGGAGAGGGAAATAGAAAGAGAGATAGAGAGATGAGGGGGAGAGAGAGAAAGGGAGAGAGAGGGAGAGAGAGAGGGGGGGAGAATAAACGGGGACGAAGCAGCAGCCTCGAGAGCGCGGCCGTGGCCGTGGCCGTGCGCGCGGTGCGTTGACAGGAGGGAGGGGGGCAGGGTCACGGGAGCGCGCGAGCTATTCCCGGGAGGGCGGCCGCTCCCCTCCGCTGCTTCGCGCGCAGCTGCTCTCGCTCACGCCGCGGCCGCGTGCCCCTCCGCCGACGCCCCTCCCGCCGCCCCCTCCCTTCCCGTCGCGCCGTTCACCTAGCGCACGCCAAGGGCTCAATTCAATGGAGCCATGACCATCGCAACCATGCATTCGGAACCAGAGACGCATCCCGCAAGTATTTCAGGGCGGGCGAGGGGGAGGGCGGCACTACCCTCCATCGAATTCTTTCTGCAAATAAAAAAGCTTGAAATGACAAAAAAATCTACTTTAATAAAAGGGTAAACTTCTTTGTATATTATGTGATGAAATCGTGGTAAGTTTTTTCAATAAATTTAATATTTTCTAATATATTGGGAGTGGGAGGACATAGCTCATATTGATCCTCTGCTCTCTAGCCTACAAACAAGCCAAGCTTTGGCTCCTCGCAAATTTTTGACGGAGAATACGAATTCTTAGCTACGTGGGTGCTGCTATGTTGTGAAATTTGTACGAGTTTTCATATTTCAATTCGAAAACGTATTCCAATTTTGAAGCTCTGAAAATAAAGTCAATATAAATTACATTTAACATTGCCGTTGATCGTACGTATTTCAAATAATACGATTAGAATTTCAGTATCAATAATTGGAGTTGGTCCGTTACTGCCATACCAAGCATAATCTTTGGAACATAAAAGTTTACCCTTGGCGTAAAATATAATTCTACGGTATGTTCTGTTGGGGATTCCCGTACATGAAGATTAAGTAAGAAAAAATATATTAGGCTGTATGATCAAGGAAAGTATATACGTTTAGTAATGTAATAAGTCACTGAAAATGAATTGCTACAACTGTGTCAGGTCAGGTGGTTTGGTGTCCATTATGTAGAATAATGTAAAAACTGTAAATATACCAAATTCAATTTTGAGAATTTGAAATCAAATGTTCTAATCTAATTTCATTGAATCTAAAATATAAGTTGTTGTTCGGGAAGTAAAATGAGAAAACAAATAATGGTTTTAATTGTAATTTATTAACATTCAAACTGAAGGATCACATTAGTACAAAAGAAAACTTTGTTAGAAAATTGTCCTTGCGCAAAGAGAAAACAAGAACGAGAGTGCGTTGTCATTCGACCAATCAAAGCAATTATTTCAAATGCACACACGTACAACTCAGATGGAGGTTAAATGATTTCAACATAAATGTTATAAGAGTAAAAAGGAGATGCGAACATGTTATTTATCCTCTAAGCTTTCAAACCCAAAGGGAATCCTCTAAATTTAATTTCTTGTTTATAAGTTTGTCATGTTTTTATACGGTTGTTATGATCAGTAATTTTCTAAAGTAAGCTGACTATGCAATTACAAATTTCATTCGTTTGATTCTCGGTGAAATTAATTTTTAATTATTATACATCGTTTTATTTTGAGTGTGCATTCTAAAATAGGCTTTATTAGGCAAGAACACAGGTAGTATAAGATTCATAGTAGAAGCGTTAGTCATTTATGTAACTTACTTTAAGTACGTAACTTCACACAGTATCACGAATATATTTTACGTTCCTTTACCCTGTCGCTTCAACTCAAATGTAGGTGGACTCAGATGGTCCACAAATCGGTGTCAATATTCAGCAAGCTCTTTATCATTCCGGAATGGTTCCCGAGAGGGCTTGGTTTTCAACCAGCAGAAGCATCGATTTTCATCGTCTGAGTGGTGCAGACGAGTGAGCGACAAGTACACAAGCAAACCACATCACAATGCAATCGAGAAAGCCGCGTGATGGAAGGGCTCGTCAACCCTCAAAATTGTAGTTTTTTAATACTATAAATTTCACTCCTTCCGTTCGTTGTCCATGCAATCTAATTCTCAAATAGTTCAACTTACTTAGGTGGCCCTCGATTGTTGTCATTATTATGTAACCCACTAGAAATCAAAATGTTCACCTATATCTCGAAAGTGTTTCTGTGAGGTTTATCATGATTTACACTTGAACACTCCAACTGTTCAGAAGAGGACTGTCAAGATGGTTGACGTCGAGAAGAATGGAATGAATTTTGGGAGAAAGCTGAATAGCGAAAATTGGTACTTTGTACCCTGTAATTAGCAAGATGAGTTACGAAAAGAAAGCCTCTCCCGAAATTAAAAACAAAGTTGCTTCATTTTGTGCAACTAGACGTACATAGTTACGTCTTACAGCAGTTGTAAATGTTAAATAAACTATTTTTTCTAATGGAGTCTTTAATTTAAAGAAAACCTCAATTACAAAGTTTTATTTTGATTGAAATAAATGGTAAACAATGTAAGGCACTTGCTTGATGGTGAAATATTTCAACACTTCTCTCCCTGAAAAGTTTAAAAACATTGTATTCACGTCGCATCCAGTAGTTTACAAGAGTGAACTTCCAACTTCTAGACGAGGATTACTTTCATTCTGTATGTTTCTTATTGCATTTGAGTGAGTCTGTTGTAGGCAATGGCACGTTACTCGTAGCTTGGTACGTAGCAGTAGATGAATGTGTAGTTTATAATGGCATCCACAGATAGATATCAGGCTGGTGTTTGAAAAAGAACGCAGAACTCTTAACATTCAAAATTCCACGACACGAACTTGTTCTCAAGTGTTTCAGACAATCTATTACCAAGAATAGTATCGAACTTCACGTATACAAACAAAAAGAACTAGCTTACTGAAAAGCTCTAAAATTGCGTGAGATATGCAATATAGACTATTTGGAATCCTTCTACCTTTAGAAGGGGCCAGAAATTTTATTTCCACCCTTCAGATAACACTTTACAAGGAGTCATTAGCCCTAATAGGGCCTAAGCAATGTTATGTTTCGGAATTTTGTATCTTACATTTGGCTAAAAGGCTGTCATAACATCTATCCAAAAGGAAAGAGATTAACGTAATGACAACGATGCAGATGCTTAACACTTCGAAACTAATTACAGCGTTTATATTTCTTGTTTTAATGATATATTTCACTCCAATATTGTCAAACAAAATATTTCACTAAATGTCTTTCATGATCTCTTTTTAAAATTTATTTATTTATGGTCGCTTT
>BOPP01000089.1:1515335-1547197 GCA_017312745.1 Gryllus bimaculatus
CAAGCAAGAAGAAGAAGAAGAAGAAGAGAAGAAGAAGAAGAAGAAAGAAGAAGAAGAAGAAGAGAAGAAGAAAGAAGAAGAAGAAGAAGAAGACGAGAAGAAGAAGAAGAAGAGAAAAAGAAGAAGAAGAAGAAGAAGAAGAAGAAAGAAGAAGAAGAAGAAGAAGAAGAAGAAGAAGAAGAAGAAGAAAGAAGAAGAAGAAGAAGAAGGAAGAAGAAGAAGAAGAGATGAGAAAAGAAGGAAAAAAGAAGAAACAGCAAGAAATAGAGAAGAAGAGAGGAAGAAGAAAAGAACAGAAGAAGAAGAAGAAAGAAGAGAAGAAGAAGACAAGAAGAAGAAGAAGAAGAAGAAGAAGGAGGAAAGAAGAGAGAAGAAGAGAAGAAGAAGAAGAAAGCAAAGAAGAAAGAAGAAGAAGAAAAGAAGAAGAAGAAGAAGAAGAAGAAAGAAAAGAAAGGAAAGAGAAGAAGAAAAGAAGAAGAAGAGAGAGAAAAGAAGAAGAAGAGAAGAAAAAGAGAGAGAGAAGAAGAAGAAAGAAGAAGCAGAAGAGGAAAGAAGAAGAAGAAAGAGAAGAAGAAAGAAGAAGAAGAAGAAGAAGAAAAGGAAGAAGAAGCGAAGAAGAAGAAGAAGAAAGAAGAAAGAAGAGAAAAGAAGAAGAAGAAGAAGAAGAAGAAGAAGAAGAGGAAGAAGAAGAAGAAGAAGAAGAAGAAGAAGAAGAAGAGAAGAAAGAAAGAAGAAGAAGAAGAGGAGAAGGAAGAAGAAGAAGAAGAAGCAGAGAAGAAGAAGAAGAAGAAGAAGGAAGAAGAAGAAGAAGAAGAAGAGATAGGGACAGAAGAAGATACGAAGAAGAGACAGAAGAAGAATGAAGAAGAAGAGAAGAAAAGAAGAAGAAAGAAAAGAAGAAGAAGAAGAAAGAAGGAAGAAGAGAAAGAAGAGAAAGAAAGAAGAAAGAAAAGCAAATGAAGAAGAAAAGAAGAGAAAGAAGAAGCAAGAAGAAGAAGCAAGAAGAAAGAGAAAAGCAAGATGTATAAATATAAAACGATTTCTATTAAATTTAATAATTAATTTGGGGCATATCGTGAGAACGCTAAAATTTTATAAGATCAAGGCATGGGTTTAATATAGACAGATTCAAAAAGCTCACTTGAGAATATGAATTATCTGTTCTGTTTATTATTCCACATATTGATATATTTATAATATAATTTAATAATTATTAAAAATTATTCCTGAGGTACCAAAACACTGTTCCATCACATTCTGACAGAAATCAAGCCCTAATTATAACTATACCCTAATCCTTCCACTGGCCTCTTGGCAACTCTTGGCCTGACAGACAACAGTGAGTGGAGTTGAACTGTATCCCTACTCCAAGAACAATGATACCAAGCACCAAGATTAGGCCAAGGAATACCATGAGAAAATCTGTAAAGGTTCAGATCAGAGAATGTGGGGGTGCTTGTTATGAGGAATGTGATAAGTCTTAGGGATGTAGGTGTGAAGGCGGAGGGATGTAGTGACCCCATCGCCCTGCACGCCCTTACTGAAGGGTGGGGAATGCAGCTGCCAGCTACCTTCCTATAATGGAGCAGTTGAGTGCTGTTTTTTGAATCCGTACTATATTAAAACCAATGCTTGATTTATAAAATTTTAGGTCCCAGAACATGCCCCAAATTAATTATTAATTTAATAGAAATCGTTTTATATTTATAATATAATTTAATAATTATTAAAAATTATTCTTGAGGTATCAAAACCTTTTGAAATATCCATCTTTCTGTGCCCATTATTCCTTCCCTACCGTCGGGTCCAACAGGTGGATTGAGTAACTTGGAGGCTCCCTGTCCTTAGGATTTCCTCTCCATTCCCTTTATACAGGGGTGGATAAGACTCTTCAGGTGTGGTGAAACCAACCCGTCTAGGGGAAAACAGCATAAATAAACTCTGCAAGTTCGGAGCAGAAAGGAGGCAGCGCCTTACCGAACTCAACCTGCACAGTGCTTGTTACGCAGCCAGAGGATGTTTTCTTCTACTGACAAGACTCAAGGAAAGAAGCTGGACTGATATGATAACAGCCAGAGCAAACAAAAAAGGTTAAAGCACATGGGAATAACGGATGTACTAAATGTAGCAACATGGAATGTTCGCAGCATACAAAATAAAGAAATAGACCTGTTAATGATATTAGAAGAAAGAAAAACCAACATTGCTATAATAACAAAAGCCAAAAAGAAAACAAAAGGAACAAGAGAGATTGATGACTGGGTGAATATCTACAGCTTTAAAGAGCAAAAGTTGGTGTAGCTGTGTGGAAAAAGTATTCCGAGTTACACATACATCAATGAAAGAATACCAAGAGCAGATTTTAAAATGAGAAGAGGTAATGTTACAGTAGTAGGCATTTATGCCCCTGAGGAAGGTAAGAAAGAAGAAACCATAACATTTTATGACAAGCTGCAGACAGAGGTAAAAAAATGAAACCCAAATATCTCACTTATTATAGCTAGAGATGTAAATGTGACAGTGGGAAACATGCCTATTCCCAATGATGTAGGACTGTATGGAGAACAAGAAATGAATAAAAATGGAAAAGAACTTAGAGAATTTATAACATACAATGGACTAAAAATCACCAATACATTATTTAGAAAAAAGAACCTCCATAAATATACTTGGAGTACTTGAGGACAACACGCAGTAACAGATTATGTAATGGTTAATAAAAAGTTAATATCAGACATGAAGAATACCCATGTTTTAAGAGGATAGACACCTATTCAGATCTAGTAGAAACAAAAATAAATATAAGAGCAAGATGGAAGAGACAAAATGCCTCAAAAAATTAACCAGTAGATGTAGGGTATAAAGTGTATTTTCTAGAAGACATTAGTATAAGGGAGTTATATCAGAGACTGTTGAATCAGTTCTTGAGCAACATCACCATATCAGCAGATATGAATGAAGAATGGAGAAACATTAAGGAATCAATAAGAAGAGCAGCATATGAGGCATTAAGAACTCAAAAAATTAGGAGAAAAAGGAAAACTTTGAAAATATAGAATGATAGTGTTGCAGAGGCTGTGAAGGAAAAAAGGCAGCAAGATTGAATATAATTGTATAGGTTTCTATACATATGTATATGTTTCTGGAAAAGAGTGGTTGAACTACTTTGTAAAATAATGGAGTGGGAAAGAAGAAATTTATATGCCAGACAAAGAAAAAGGAATCAAAAGAAATGTAGATATGTAGATAGAAAATGTAGATATGTAGATATGAAAGTGCTTGCCTGTGCATAAAAATCCCCAAAAAATAGGAAAGCTTGTGGTTCTGATAGGGTTAACATAGAATTAATGAAATATGGAGGTATGTTACTGAAACTTTGACTGCTCCACCTAATGAATGAATGCAATACCAGATGAATGGTTAGATTTGTTAATTACTCCATGTTTCGAAAGAAGATCAAAGTAAATGTCACAACTATAGGGGTATTTGTCTACTTAACTCATGTTACAAAGTATGCAAAAATTGTGATAAACAGAATAGCTCCAATTGCCGACTACACTCTACCTCAGGAAAAACAGAGGTTTAGAAAAGGTTGTTCAACAACAGATGACATTTACATTAAAATAAATAATTGAGAAACGAGTGGCGTCTAATAGAGAAGCATGTCTAGCCATCGGAGATATTGAGAAGGCTTTTGATAATGTCAACCATGTAAAATTATGGATATATAAGAAGAAGGGTACCCAACTATTCTAGTGCAAGTGATGAAAAGTATAACACTAAGATTTTAGGAGAATTGAATCAGTTGAATCAGCAGAAATGAGATTTTTGTGAGGAGTAAAGAGCTGTAAAATAAGGGACCAAATAAGAAGTGAGAAAATTAAAGAGGAACTAGCACAGAAAGAAACAGTACATGACAAAATTAAGAAGTACAGACAGCAATGGATGACCCATATTTGAAATATGCCATAAGAAAAACTTCCAATTCAGACCCTGCATTATAAGGTGACAGGAAAGAGAAACATTGGAAGGCCAAGAATGAGATGGAAAGAGGCTGGAAGAAGCCAATATGCCTCATCCGTAAGGAAGATGATGATGATAGGTCTTTTTGTCTCTTTTAGATAGCAGCTGGGAATAGGGTGGGGTGAAATGGAAAAATTAGCCTGGAATTCAGAGTTATTTTTGTTACAAAACTAATATTGATTAGGAAGATGTCACGTACAGTTTCATGAAATAAGCTCAAGTACAGTTTCATGAAAACAAAAGTAATTTTCATGTAATTTTCACTTGAAGTGAAAGAAATTTTAAAAATATTTTCTCAAAAATGGCTTGAAATTTTCTCTAGAATAGAGCAAAGGTTGCTTATGAAAATGACATAGGTTCCATTTTCTGAATTTTTGAAAATTGTGAGCTACAAATAATATGCGAAAAATTTGTGCAATGCTAGTTACTATATTTTTTTTGGCATTTTGGAACAAAAAATTATTTAGTTCATTCTTTCATGACTCCTTCGTAATTAGAAATAGATCATCATCATCATCATCATCATGAACTGACCAGAAATTAGGTTTTACAGCCTGTTTCTATTGTTGGTAGATTATTAGTCTTTCAATTGTTCCTGCTATTGCCACTCTTTAGTGGTCTTATCTCTGATCCCTATTGGTTTGTACTTCCAGATTAATTTTGGATATCTGTTGTTATGCATTCTCTGCAAATGTTTTTATTTCTCAGCCTGTCTCTTCTTGTGATTCCCATTTGTGCTATCTGTAGTTTTTGTTTGTCTCTCTCTCTTTCATAACCCATGTTTCAGAGCCGTACATAATTCTAGATTTAGGAGCTATATTGTGGAGTTTCAGTTTTGTTTCTGGGTCCATGTCTGTGCCAAAGTCCATGTCTCTTAATACATATTCTAGTATAGTTATTAAGTTTGTTTTCTATGCCTTTGTGAGTTTGGTGGTATACTGTTATGCTATTTCCAAGGTATGAAAATTTATTTACTTGTTCCACTAATTTTCAATTTATTACTATTTTGGCTCTTCTTTGTTTCTTGCCTTGTGTTGCCATAACTTTTGTTTTCTAAACTATCTTCATGAAATATTCTTAGGCCACTTTTGTCAATTCAAAAACTGCTTTTGTAAATTATCTTCAGGAACAGAGGATAAGAATAGAAATATCTGGAACTGTCTTTTTATTTTCATTGATGTCAAGATCAAGCCAATCAGTTTACATGAGAATCCATTAGGTTTAGAGCATTTTTTACCTTTGTCAGAAAGAATAATTTTCAAGTGTTTTGTATTGTTAAAAGAACATATGCTCTAAGAAAATTTTAACATTGCAATATGATAATTAAGGAATTGTTCTACTATTTTTATTCAGTGATTCTGTTACAAAAATTAATCACTGAAATTAAGCAGTGACTTCTACATTTTTTCTTCTGTGACATTTTTAATTTATCATGAAAGTGAATCTTACATTTAATGCCATTTGACGATGATTTAGAAAATGTCACTCTATTCGCCCAATGTAAAATTTACTGCAAACATTTTATAATTTTTCAATTAGCTCCTATTCTCAAGGTTAAAATCATCATGTAATTTGGATTTCACAATCTACATCAACATTTAACACAACTATTGTTATTGAGGATATGAAATTAATATTTGTTTCACTAATTCATTGTATTCGAACCATTTCCAATTCTATCATGTGAACTTAAGCATGAAATAAAATTTATCACTGATTTCACTGATTCTGCACAATATGTTTTAGCTTGATAGAAGATAGATAAACTGCAGAACAGTCTTTATAAAGACCATCATAACTTAAAAATTTGGTTTGTTGTCATTACTTGGACTAATACATGCTAGGGAAGTGTTATTAAACATCTACCAAAAACTTGAAATTTCAATGAAATAAAAAAAGATCACTACTATTTAGCAACCTTGGCAAACATTTCTCACTTTGAAAATTTTTGTTTTAAAGGTGAAAACGGTTTATACTGGACCCTAATTTTGAAAAGCTAGTCCCTGAACTGTGCTTTAGAGCAGTGCATGTCTGATATTGTCCATGACACATTCTAATAATGGTAATGTAGAATTTCAACTTTTCAGAAAAACTCTTCAGATTTTAATTTTATCATGAAAAATTATTTCTGTTTCTATTCTTTCAAATTAATTTTACATGGTTTCCAGATACTGCACTACATATCTGACCACCTATGCTACAAGGAAAGGGTACCCAGAAGAGTGAAATCTCCAAATATGTAATAGAAGTTCAAAAAGGAGTACTAGTATGCAGAATGTTGATTAAGAATCATCACTCGGTTGTTTTGCACCCCCTCAAAACTAGATGGGACTCTAAAACCTGATTTTAAGGGTCTACCTTTCATTGTTTTCACCTTACGATTTTAATGTGTGTTACAGTAATCTATGTTATAATCTGCAAACATATATTTCATATCTTAAATTTTTTTGGTTATTCTTTGAAATGTTGCAAGGTACCCTCAAAGTTTCCAAACATTCTTGATTAAATCTCCAAGCACTGGACACTTCTGCATCAGGAACACTTCAGTCATCAGAAGAGCGAATTCTGTGTGATGCCAATGCAGAAGCTGATCATACAGTATTGGAATGACACTCCAAAGTTGGTAAAAAGGCATATCATGATGACCTCATAATGAACCCTTGTCAGGATCTGTGCTTTTACTACAAGAGTGTATGCAGTCTTGAGAATAAACTTGATTATCTTCTTTTCTTATGATACCAATTGTTTTGATTTTATTTTCATTACTGAATCTTGGCTTAAGCCTCAGGTGAGTTCTTCTCACCTGAGGCTTAAGCCAAGAGTTTATTTATACCCACTATTTTGATGTTGTGCACTGTGGCCGACTGATGAAACATGCTGGCATAGTTGTTATTGCTGTTAGTAAAAAATATTCCTATTTTATTTTCAATCTAGATTAAATTACGATGGGCATTCCTGCTATTTATATAGTTGGAGTAATTCTCTCAATTTTTCAAGTTAAGCTATTTTTAATTCTTAAATATATTCTTCTGGCTTAATATTGCAAATATTGAAACTTTATTCAATAAATTCATGTCATTAAATGAGGTGTTAGGCAATAGCTTGTTATTCATTGGCAACTTTAATATTCCTAAGTATTCATCATAGATTGTGAATTATATTTCTTCGAATCGGAGAATTGAGTTCCTTTTAAACTTTATGAGGACTATGATCTTTCATATATTAAGTAATGGTAGAGATACATTTGCATATTGCATTGGAAATTTTGAATGCATTGTTGCTGAAGAATATTATCCAATTTTTTAGTAGATAGCTATCATCCACCACTATCAATTGATTTTTCTATCTTGAAACATACAAGACCTGATGTTTTTGGTTTCCCCCAGATCTAGTTGACTTAATTATAAAAGTACAGATTACACAATGAATAACAAAGACTTGCAGGCTATTAAATGGAATGAATTATTATTACTAGATTATTATCCTGATGTTGATAAGACTTGTCATTTTACTCAGCAAATAGTCAAATTATTTATTGTCATTCTCCAGATCTTATTATTAAGAGCAAATATCCTCTATGATGTGCTAAAGAAATTATTGACAAAATCAATCTTAAAAATTAATTGAAAAAGCAATTGAAAAAGGTAGTTGATATTAATAGTGATCATAATAATTGTCTAGTTTTAGCAGTTATAACTTGAAATAATGTCCTGAAGAGACTTATTAGTTCTGAATATAAATTGTATTTTGATGTAATTGAACATTCTTTTGTTAAGTAACTCTCTAAATTCTGAGCTTTTGTTAAAAAAAACTATAAAACTAGCAGAATTCCACAGTATCTTTCACATACATTTTTTTGTATCATTCAATCCATCTGTTAATATCAATAAAATATTAATAATTTTTTAAAATGTATTTCAATATTGTAATAGTAATGCTGGAAATGTTTCTATCATTGACAATAGAGTTTAGGAAAACTTGGGCGATGTAGTATTTATTTAATAAGATTTTGTTTTATGTAAAGTACTGAAAATACCTGATAAAATGCAATCTGGTTCTATTTTTACTGAAGTGCTGTTGCACGGCACTTGTGCTATCATTGTTTCTTACTTTTTTGTCAACTCTGTATTTATATATTCTAAAGTTTCCAAATGTGCAAGATTACGTCCTGTTTTTAAGAGGAGTGACTCATTGTGAACAACCAACTGACTTTGTTACAATGTATCTTATCAAAAATCTTTGGAATCATTTATATGATATTTTACACTCTGCTTTTAAGCCTTACATTCCTGACATTGATCATGGATACTTGAAAAGTAGATATCGAGCCTTATGACATTTTCACTATCCATTCCTAAATATTTAAATGAATGTGGACAGGTTGATGTTTTCAGATTATAGATTATCTTTATGATTGATTATATGATCGAAACTTTTCATATCATAGCTCATTTTTTGTTCAATCATGATAAATTATGCAGGATACTCTTGTGACTCTTTCTCATCACAAACAGTTATAAAATTCTCCAAAATTTAGAAAATAAAATTCTCTAAATTTTTAAACATGTAACTGTTTTTAACTTTTGAAAAGTGCTTTGTAAATCCAACAGCTGTAGTAAATCATTTAAATTTTTTTCCAAACATTTTTCCCAAAATAGTGTTTTCTAAATTTGAAAAGTAAATATTTCAACAGTAATACAAAAAATATATTTTTAACATGTGGTTAATTTTTATTTCAAAAATTTTGAAGCAAAGAGTCAACAATAAATTAACCTGAATTAAACTAAAAACTTTTTTTCTTTCCTTAATGTCTACATGAGCTGGGAAGGATTTGAAATCAGGTTGCCAATTAGTTGATAATTCACAATTTAGAATCTTTGTTCAAATAATTTTACTTTTCTTTTAGAGACATTTATTACAATCTTATTTAGCTATATAGATGCTTTAAGGAAGTGAAATCAGGAATCTGTATGTCTGACAAATTACATTGTCAGTCATGTAGTCTCCTGATTTGTCTTCCCGATGAATGACTGACAATGTTCAATGATAATTCTCCACATTCTACACCAAAAAAGGCTTGGGACATTGTTATGTAAGTAACAGAATATACATTATTGTTACATCATTGTCACAAAACCCACAATAATCTAAGATTTTTGAATTTCTTCATGTTTCAGTTTTCTATAGAAAGCAATGTTTAGCAAACATTAACATTGTAATTGAGATATTTTCTTAGCAAGAATATTTAAAAAAATTCTAACTGCTATGACTTTTTGTTCAAACAGGAAGAGAGTTAATTAAAAATAAACTTTCTCCAATACTTTTTGTAATAATTAGTAAATTATTGACTTCTAAATATAAATGTTAAAATTAATAATATTTGTGTTTAAAATTTAGAAATTGTAAATAAATGTACGAAAGTCACAATTTTTAAAGATGTAGGCTACACAATTACATTTAACATGTAATTTTTAAATGAAGTATTCAAAAATAAAATTTTATATTAATATGATCAGGTTTAACATTTCTCCCTGTAACTTCAAAATTAGGTGAACACTTATGGTTCAACAATAGAGGGAATGTTATGAGAAAGAGAAAACAAAATTTTTAACTGCAACAATTCTTTGTCCACCACCAATCTGTCAAGACAAACTCTTGTTTGACTGCAAATACACTGAAGTGGAATGTTACCTCATTGGCTTCTTTTTGTTATATGTAGGCCTACTTCATAGGACGATCGGAAAAAGAGTGATTATAAGATTGCAATTAAATTTTAATTTCTTCAAATAAAAATAATACATACTTTTGGTTCTTACTGTGAAAACACAAAGGATACTCATATCAACACTTGTTTAAAGAATATTTAATGAGAAATAAAATAAAAGAGATATAAATATTTGTATTCAATGTGAAGACCTTAAGAGGCAGATTGCGTGGAAGAGGCGCTCATTCTTCAGGGACACATCTTCGGGGTAATAAGCAGAAAGTCCTTAATGGCTAAAAGGGGCATGAGGCAGCCTTTCTTATGGGATTTATACATAAGAGAGAATGCTGAGGTCCCCTAAGAAGGCAGTCCCTTCACCCAGCACATCCAACGTAGGGTTGGTAGCCTGACTTGAGGGAAATTATCTTATTCACAAATTCCAATGGAACTGCTGGACAAAAAGGAAGACAACCTCAGCAAAGGACAAATGAATAACGCAATCTCGGAAAAACTACATATAGCAGCATGGAATGTAAGAGGGGTTATAAATAAAGAAATAGAATTACAAAAACAGTTGAAATGGATGTAGATTTTGTAGCTTTATTGGAAATTAAAAAGAAATTTAAAAGGTACAATACAATTAGAAAAGTACATAATTTGATCTTTTTAGTTGGTGTCCCAACAAGTAGACAGAGCCTAAGTAGGAGCTGCTATACTTATGAAATAGTATAGAAATAATAGTATTTTATCACGTTTATAACGAATAATAGTAACACTACATATTAAGTAGAAAGAGGATACATGACATTAATAGCTAATGTGCCTCAGAGGAAGGAAGGTAAGATAAAACATTGAATTTTAATGAAATATTGCAAGTGGTGATAATCATGTTGAACAAGAACGATTATCTGATAGCTTGGTAGATTATAATCTCAGAGTCGAAACAATCTTATCCTAATATATTGTAAACCGGAGGGTGAACACATTTTAAATAAAAATGAACATACATTAATAGAATTTGCAGTATTTAACAAATTAAGAGTAACAAATCTATTTTACAGACACTAAAATATCCATAAATATACATGGACTGCAAGAGGAAGTGCTTCTCTTATAGATTATGTACTGGAAAACAAAATAACCTGGATTCTAATAAACAACACAAGAGTGTTTAGGGGTCCGATATATCAACAGTCCATTTCCTAATCAGCTCAACATTACAACTACCTAAAAGATGGAAACACCTTACTAATAAAAAAGAAAATACTATTGAAACTTTCAAAGTACACCTTCTTCAATACCAAAGCATCAGAGTGCTTTAAAAAACAAGATTGAATATAAAATTACAATCTACACCAACTAGTAACAACATAAATGAAAAATGGAGAAATATTAAAGAGATATTGACCAATGCTGCAATCAAATCATGAGAAATTAAACGCTAAAGCTGGGAAAGATACATAGCACATTTAGAACATGACTTAAATGGAAGGCAAGATAATGTGTATAAAATTATAAAAGAATTAAATAAAGAAGAAAAAGACCCTCATAGAATTAATCCCATAACAGAAAAATAATGGCTTTTGTTATCCAAACATAAATTCTCACAGCATTTTCTTGTAAATAATAACCCTATAACGATATCTTATAAAACTATTTTCTTTGGTTTAACAATTCAAGAAAACCTAAAATGAAATGCTCACATCTCAAATCTTAACAAGACGCTCACCAAATCTTACTGTGCCCTACACACCCTCAGGTCAAGCTCCAACACTGACACACTTAAGACAATGTACTTCGCAAATGTGCACTCACACCTAAGATATGGAATAATATTCTGGGTAAATTTCCTTGAAAGTACTTTTACATTTATTATCCAAACAAGAATACTGTAAACAACGACCAGCACTCATAAGCTGGAGTCTTGCAACCCCTTGTTCAATAAAATAAGGATTCTTCCACTACCATGCACGTATGTATTTGAAACAGTGGTCTTTGCAAAGGAGATACTCATGGACAACAAAGGACACATTTACTTTAAGTTCTGAGGTACACTCAGAACTTAATTAACTACAACTACAACACTCATCAAAAGGATAACCTACATGTTCCTTACTACAAAACTACACTTTATCAAAAATATAGTACCCTAATAGAGAGCATTACACTTTACAACGAACTGGGGAATTATATTAAAGACATAAACATAATTCATTCATTTAAAAGTAAATTGAAAGCTTTCCTGCTTAACAACATGTTTTACAGTATGAAAAATACTCAAATTACAATAATACTTCCCTTAAAAAAATATAAATAAATAAAAATTCTTATTCCATTTGACTTTCCATTTGACTGTTTTGAGCTGAAGCAAAGGAAAAAGAAGTGGCATATCCTGTCCTGCCTATGTAAATTCCAGTTGGTCCAATGTAGAAGGAGAATGCTTGACCCAAATTTCTATTTCCTTCATCCTGGATTTGCTAGATGCATTAGGTGCTGCTGTCGACTAGGTGTAAAAAAAGAAAGAAAAAAAAATGGCCAAAACCTGCCTCCTACTCCTCACAATTTCAAGTTTTAAATATAGAATGTACTAATATTGCTAAATTATATGTAGTTGTTACCATGATTGATATGTACTAATATTAATATTGTTATTGTTATCATTCTTGTTATTGTTGCTGTTATTGTTATAATAATAATTATTATTATATTTGTTATTATTGTTATTATTATTATTATTATTATTATTATTATTATTATTATTATTATTAAAGTTTCAAAATCATAGTTCAGCCACAACACTGGCCAAAACATCAGTGCGATCGACTGGATAGTGGAGACGCTGGCCACCCCGGACAGACAAGTACCCAATAACTCCGGCCGTGGAAGCCTACGAATACAACACAAGTTCATGCCCAGATACAAATGAAAAGAGCAAAAACTGATCAAATAGCAATTCTTCTGAGTGCAGTAGTGATACAAAACAAATTTATATCATACCATGTTATTTAAAAAAATATGTATTAAATGTTGTGTTGGGTTGTGGAATGTTGGGTCTTAATCTTCTCAACATTGTAAGTGTAGGAAGACTTCAAAAACAATTTAGTACATATGCAATTTTCAATGGTAATGAGATTTGCACTATTCATTTAAGCATCCTTTTCAACATTCAGCTATAAATAGAAACAAGACTTATCCACTTTTTTGATGCAGGGACTGGCAATAAGAGATTTTCTATCGAAAATTCAGTTTTCTGGCACACAATTACAATACCGTTTTCTCATAAAGTAAGGGCTAGAAAGTAAAAATTAACCTTTTTTTTAATATTATTTTGCTTTTACCCAATAGTAATGTCACAAATGTAAAAATTGAAATAAATAAAATCGTTCATCTGAAAACATACTTTGTATTATTTGATTACATTACAAATGAAAACAAAAATCAATTTTTTCTCCTCCTTGAATTGCTTGTTCCTTGGATCTGTAAGAAATGTTATTTTTATTAATTACTCATTTTTTGTTTTTTCTAGTAGAATATTGAATTTGCATTATAAAAATATTTGTTTTGGAAATATGTTCAAATTGTTTGGCTTCAGGTGAACTCAATTTGAGTAGATTTATAATTTTATTCTTGTCTATGACTTTCTCCTCAGTTCCATTATTAATACCCTGAACACTTCTATTCAGGGCAATTAATTGGAGTGAAATCTTATTGGATTTGCTCCAGTAATTTGTTACAATTTCCTTGCAGAACTTTTCATTTGTCATGCTCCTCCAGAATAGACCAACTATTAATTACTTTGTTATTCACATCAAATTTGGAACATGATTAGTAGTTTTCACAATACCAGTTTGTGTGATATTAGTTTCAGCTCCTTGCATGTTGAATGCAACACATTCTGAATGGTCTTTGTTTTCCTCCTTTTTTTATATATTTTACAGCTTCTCACTAACACGAAGTAAAATGTACAATTCTGTTCCAAGAATACGTGTCATTAAGCGCATAAATTAAATTGCATTCAGCTCCACACAATAAATCAAATTAAAAAAAAAAAATTCCTCTGCCACTTGACACCAATATATTTCCCAGATCTGTTTCTTTTTTAGTACTTCTGTCAATTAATTACAATTCGTCATTACGGAAAGATCAATACGTGAATAAATATAATACAAGAGTGAAAAGGATTTTAGGCTAGTTAGTCAAATTGTACAGCGGGTGGCCTAACCAAGCTGCAAGGGGCTGGCTTCATTTTCCATAATGGGAAAAGTCGGCAAAGCTACCTCCATATTATAACCTCCTTTATTCAAAACCATAAAAATAATAAGTGAATCTGTGCTTGAAAAAGTTGAAAAAAAGTGATGGTTTTAATACCTGAAATATTAAAGTCACATTTTAATCACAATGAAAATAAAATAATAGATCTGCTTCTTCTAGATTACAAAATATGTTTATTGTCTTTCTATTTCTATTAGGAAGAAAAACACACTAGTAGTTCTAAAATATCACACACGTTCTCCAATTATTTCTAACTTTTGCTTTTTTCGAAAATTCAGAGTTTAAGGATAATGAAACCTGCTCTTTTTAAGCGTCCTTTAAGTTCTTTACGCTCTACAAAGACATAGATTAATCAAATAATTGGGAACAATTTTGCAAATTTGAAGCTTACTGCAAGGAACCCCCCAAAATTAAAATATCAGTTTCAAACTTGCAAGGCCTTGAGTTCGTTGAGATCAATCAGGAACTAGAAATATTGGAGAAAATCATCTTATAGGGCAAGTCTGTACAACACCTGCTTCCGCGGGCATTCTGCACTCAAAAGCCCAACCGCTGCCCACCAGAGCTGCGAAAGTGCAAGTGGTGTGGGGTAGGCAGCTTTGCAGGGAGGAGAGCAGCGAACAGGGGTGGGTGGGTGATGCAGCCCGTAGATTGATGTCTGAGTGCCTAATGTAATGATCCATTCTGTGAATAATTTGCATATTTATTTAAATTGGAAATGTTTCGTATTTCTAGCTACAAGGACCATAATTCACTGTTTATCTTCTTCTTTGCACTCCTATGTATCGACATATTTTTCTTTTTTTATTATATTTCTGATCACTTTCCCCCATTATGAATCTGAATAAGAGCTACCTATGAGCAAACCTCTTTGACCGTATTGTTAGGCTTAATTGATTGATTGATTGTTAGTGATTCCGGGCGCGTAAACTGCTAAGGTCATTAGACCTGTAAGTGTAGTGTATATTTTCCTCGGGAGGTGGCGCTGATCTTCCCGCGCTGGATGACGTGATAACGTGAACTATATGTAACAGTCCGTCATGTAATCGCAGATTGCTATGACAATTTACGCGCTACGGTTCGAATTGCGCATTTTTATTGCTGGTTCCTACTCCTAGAATGGGTCTCACCCCACCCTTCTTAGTTTCCTGAATTTGCACGCGAGTGGTTTGTGCGCGGCACCCAAGGTCAGCGAAAGTGCAAAATTCCGTGCAAGCCTGGATAGCTTTGACCACAGACGTACGGACAGGCGTTGTGCCATCTATCGTCTTTCCAGTATCAAGGATCCACAAAAAATGTAGTCTGTTTACACATTGAGTCAGAGAAAGTAATTACATACATATGGGGGAAAAATTACCAACTATTTTGTTACTAGAGCTCGGTAATAAAAGTTTTCTGTCGAATATTCGCCGTCGTCCGGTGTACGATTGATTGACTTTCTATTCTTAAAAAGTAAGGGGAGAAAGTAAAAGTGATTCTAGGAGAATTCTATAGCAATGAGGATATAAGACAAATTGGATCATGAAAGAAAACAATACATTTTTTCAAAAAAAATCATATTATTATAGAAAGTGTCATAATAGTATAAAAACATTAAAAAAATCTCGGCAGCCAATATTTTCTATAAAACATTAAAACTGTGGTGGTCCTCTTTCAACATTGTGTATGTATTTGACGAGATCAACAATTCTGTTGGAATATCCATACTCATTATCGTACCTGAAACATAAAAAGTATACAGATAAGTTCAAATCCAGGATAAATAATATAATAACATAGGACACAGATAATTTCAAATAAATAATAATAAGAAACTAGTAGTGCTACTCAACGGAACACATTCCCGTATTAGTTTTCCATTTCCTTTGGTCTCGGCTAGCTACTTGCCACTCCTTTCCAGCTGCCATCTATCGCCGCTCAAAGTACATTGTTTTGAAATTTTCTTAACTTTTAGGTTTCCTAATTGTTAAACGGAAATATTATTTTATGAATAATAAAAACAGTAAAACATCGTTCTAAATAAAAATTTTGTTTTGAAGCTCTTTTTCACAGAACTTTTTTTTTAATTTTCGAAAAAAAAATGAAGTTTGATATAATTTGAAGCACTTTAACTCACAAATACAATAGTGTATACAAAATAATGTATACAAAACAATCTGCATATTACTGGTGTGAGATATCTTAAAAAAAACTTATATTTGTGTAATTTTTCAAAAAATACCCCGAAATTAACTTTACCCCATATTAAAGAGTGCTATTAGCACTATTATTTCGAAAAGTTTCAAGAGAACATTTGGAGCCATTTTTGAGAAAATGGCGTTTGAGCGTTTCTGAAATTACGAAATTTTGATCTGGTTCCCCTAGAATACAGTTGAGTTTTCGACAAACTTTAGACGATATTATATAAAGCACAATGACTCATAAATGTAATAATGTAAACAAAATGCCACTTTAATAAGTAAAAAAATACATTTTTCGTAATTTTTGAAAAAACAAAAGAATAGAAAAATATGGCGTTTATGTCATCCCTTAGAGTGCATTGAGCACTATTCCTATCAAAAGTTTGAAGAAAACATTTGAAGCCGTTTTTGACAAAATCTTGTTTTTGTAATTTTTTAAAATTGCATATATTGCATGCAATATTATGCGAAAACTACTAAAATGTTCAAAAAATAGTACACGAACCTTCTGAAAGAATTCACTATGGAGAACAAATTTTATTGGAGGAAAAATCTCTATCGCCAATTTGTAGTTGAAGGAAACCGCCCAAAAAAGTTCAACATATCAAAATTGAGAGTTAAGTTGATAATTGAGAGTTAACCTTGAAAATCAAACATATACCACCTTTATAAGTGTATTTTACTTTATTTTTACAAGAAATTTAAAGAAAACATTTGGAGCCGTTTTTGAGAAAATATGGAAAATGTCCAGGGGCGTTTTGTAAAGTACCCCCAACTTATGAAGAAAGCTTTTCAAAATCGCGGCGTCTCGAGTGAAGGCAGATCTACCGTGGAATATCCATTTTAGAAATAATAGTACGCGTGGTTTAGGCGCTAGTGGTGTTCACAGACTAACAGACGGACGTTTTGGAAAAAAACAACAACACTTTTTTGGTATCAGGGGACTCGAAAACGTGTGTTTCCGTTGAAATGTTGAAATCAATTTTCCGGAGCATTACATAACATTCCAAATACTATGTTTATTATATACGTACATATACGGGAAAGTAAAAGCAAATTAGTGCTGCTACAGAATGGCACAGACATTCCCGTATTAGTTTTCTATTTTATTTGATCTCGGCTTGCTATTGGGACTTGTCACATACTCGTGCCAGATATGTCACTTTAACGACATATCTGGCCACGAAAAGTGCATTTTCAATTTTTCAGTTTCTTAATAGTGGAACAGACATATTAGTTTAAGAATATGAAGAAAGAGTAAAACCTTGCCCAAAATGGCAATTTTGTTTACACCTTAAAGTGTGCAAATCGGAATACTGTCGTACCAAGAGATAAGCTTGACAAATTGTCTGTTGAGCGCCATCCCGGCCTTGGCGTCGAAGACCGAGGAGAAGGTGCTGCTGTAGAAGTCGCTGGACACCACCTCTTCCTCCGTGTAGCCCATGATGCCCAGCAGCGGGCCCTCCGCAGCCTCGCGAATGCGCAGTTTGATCTCGTCGTAGGAGGCCTCGCGCGCCAGCCTGCGGGGGAGGAAGGAGATTCAAGCAATGGTCACAGGCTCTCGTGCAACCGGTGAAAATGGTCACAGCGCCACGTGCAATCGGTGTAAATGGCATCGTAACCGGAAAGATGGTTACAGGGCCTTGTGCAATCGGTGTAAATGGTCCAAGGGCCTCGTGCAACCGGGACAAATGGTCATAAGGCCCTGTGGAACCGGTGCAAATGGTTACAGGATCTCGAGCAACTGGGACAAATGCGAACAGTGCCTCGTGCAACTGGTGCGAGCCTGCCTCCGAATTACGACCACCGCCGTCATCCAATGAACCTAAGATCCTGTTTCAATTCTAAGTACACCAAAATATATACAATTTAAACAAATTATATTGTAACCGAATATTTAATTAAGGTTATTCCTTCGTATTGCTGCAAGTGCATGAGAGGGAAATAAATAAAACCAAGAAAACAAGAATGTAGCTGAGTGGCAGGACTGGTTGAGGTGGGGGATGGATTGGGTTGTACAGAGCGCATCTGCGTGTTTACTCTTTGGACAGTTTGTTAAGTAACTCGACCGACCGGAGCCCATATTCTGAAAACAAATTTGTAAAGTTTTCGTTGACAAACTAGGCGAGTTTGTCAGCTAGTAACTATAAAGAATGGATTAATGGACTTTTCTCACGAATTATGCATTTGTTGCCAGTTTTGGAAGTTTGTGAACAATAATTTGGAGAATGATTAAAATGGAGAATGATTTCATCCTCGTCTACGTGCGATAGGCAATGACATTAATCAAGAGCTACTACAAATACTACGTATTACATATTCAATGATATCTCGGTGATGGCACTGTCGTCCACGCATTTTATAGTTTTAAATTCGAATTAAACAGTGACCGACCATTGAAAGTCTTGGAGTCACAATTGCTTGTTTTTTCTCCTGAGTCGTAAAAGTTTAAAGTTCCGATACCGAATTGGAGTCCCTATAATTATCCTTATTTCGAAGTTTAATTTTGCATATTTCAGGATTATCCTGAAGTGCGTTGCATATTTTAAAATTAAAAATCCATTGAACTGCAATACTTACAGTTGGGATTAATTTCCTTTTGCGCCATTTCCTCATCTTCATGAAACTATTAATTAAACATTAATGGAGAATATCAAATTATTCAAACTCTGACTTTTCTTCAATTTATGTATTTTTCCTTTTTTTATTCTACGGACACAACACAATTTTTGTCGGGACATTGCCTCTTCCGGGAATTAATTGTAACGATAATTGGACGATTAATATTTTAGACAACAATTTTAATAAAAATACTAATATCTAATTGTTTGAACATAATTGATTGATAGTTATTCTTTAAATTTGTGAAACCAGTTATTACGTATGCAAAATAGTTTACGTGTTGTGAAATTTATTTTATAATAATACGTACGTATAACGACTGTTTAAAACCACTGTTGTCAATCGCAGTGAGGGGGCTCATTTGGACACTGTAACAGAGCCTCAAGACACGTAGCGACGCCTCTGAATGCTCAACCAGTGCTCGACTGAGCTGCGCAGGAGGTACTACCACGTCATCGACTCATCATTAGACATCGAATTTTGAAGCAAATGTTTAATTTAACGAATTCGTTCGAAATTGATTTTAAACACTTGACTTTGCGATGTTATAGGAGAAATGTTTAAATTGTCTAAAATGCTGACGAGTTTTAAATGCAAAGAATAGTGAGTTTTCGTAACCACAATGTCCAGCAATCGTCGGACACGTGTGCTTTTAAGAAAAATGTTGAGTGATCGTAATTATAAGTGATCCATTACATTTTAAGTTATGGTGGGGAGCAGAATATCGAGAATATGTACTGAACAAAATGAAACATTTTTGTGTTCTTGATTTTCCTTATAGTGCGTAAATGCAGAACTGTTCTGTAGTAACATTTTATCGCTTTTCCTTTTGGACGATGTAAACCCAGGGGTTCAGCTAAGGTATCAATAAAACACTTGAAGTAAAATACAATTCATTCTGAAAGATATTTTAATATAATTTTATACTGCTTATTTAATTTATTATGACGCTTTAAAATTCGTGCAACCTTTTATGAGCCCAATTTAGGCGCCTAAAATGGTGTGCTTTTGAGAGCCTAAAAATTCCTAGTCTACATGTCACGTACTCCACTAACTCTAAAACAGTCATACTAATTACAAACACATTAAGTTTTGTGAAAAAAATTGAAATCTGTGAAAAACGTGTTTTTTCTAGATTTTTGAATAAGACAGAAATGCCCACTTTTAGAGAAAGCACATTTCTATCCCAAAAAAATTATACATTATATTTCCTACGAAATATGTGGGAAGCACCCCTTTTCTGTTGGCGGAATAGTGGGTTGGTGTTTAGTCTACATTAAACTGTGGATAACGGATTGATTTATTGATTAGCGATTCGGGGCGCGTCAATAGATAATATTATTAGTCCCGTAAGTGTAGTGCATGCTTTGTCCTCCGGAGCTGGCAGTGGTATTTCCTGGATAGTGAGACCCGGCGCCGACATGCCTGTTGGCTAGCGGGGTTTTCCCTAACCAGGTATCTTCCATCAGCTGGGCACCACACCTGTCGGGATCTGCTCTAACCTCCGACCGGTCTCTCAGCATGTCCGCTAGAATAGTGTATGTAAGTGTAAGTGGTGTAGAGGATAGGACAATGACGAGAAAGTAAAGATCGCGCGAGGTCCGTAGCCCGTTTGTTAGTTACTGCTCCGGCTGTCGCCTGGTTTTGTTCGAACAGAACACTGAAAACGACTTATCAGATCAGCCGGCCACTACAATTATTCTCCAGACAGCAACTACATCCGATCTAGCTCTCTAGCTAGTGTCGAAAATCCTGTCACCGTCGGGACTCGAACATAGGGCCTTCCGGTCAGAGGTACTGCAATGACATCATAGGTGCCCTGAGCCACCTCACTCGGTGGATAACAGAGATCGGACTCTTCTATTATTCGCAGTGACATATATTTCCTGCGAAGATTCGTGGGCAAATAATTATGGGCGTGACAGGTGCAACAATAAAATATGCGTTCATTGTTAATAAGTTACAACTTGCAATTTTCATTAACCAGGAAAAAATGCAGCTGTACTTGGTCTATAACCTCACTAAATTATTTCCTGCCAATGATTTAATAATTAGTAAAAAATTAATTTCACAGGGTTACAGGTGTGCCAGAAAAAACTACATGATTTCCGTATCTGCCTTCATTGTATCGCAGTACTTGTTTAGAATTTCCAAGATGTTATCCATAAAACTGGAGAGCAAATTAATGATATTTAAAATATTGGTAAGACTACACTTTTGCCCAGAATACACTAAAAGAGATTTATTAAACAGTAATTGGAAGTACTTCAGCTCTGACACAAGTTGGCCAACGCCTGTTAAATGAATGAGAATCATTTCTAAACCGACGCCGCCTTCCAGATGATTTGGGAGAAATTAGTCTCGCGAGTCTGACCCTTCCCTACCTGCAAGTGAGGTCGACGACGGACACGTCGGGCACCGGCACTCGGAAGGCCATGCCCGTCAGCTTGCCCTCCAGCGCGGGGATGACCTTGGTGACCGCTTTCGCTGCGCCTGTCGCAGCCGGGATGATGTTCTGCTGGGCCCCTCTCCCGTCGCGCCAGTTCTGTCAATTGAACGTACCGTGAAGGAAGAATTAAAAGTTAAAAAGGCCGCCTAAATTCAAATTGAAGAACACTTTACATGATCACTAGGACTGGCATAGTTATGTAATAACATTTTTTCTATTACATTTAAATATTTGCAAATTGTAATAGGTCCACCTAGCAATGTTCACACATTATAAAAATCCAATTGTTATAGTGCCTCTTTTTACAAATTTTGTTGGTCTTAAAATTGCATAATATTTAGAGCATATTGTTAGAATGATACATATTTTGCTATTTTCACAGGAAAATGTTTACAAAATGTAATTACTGTATTGATTTAGTTACCACTTTTTACTAGCTATGGCATTAATAATAATAATAATAATAATAATAAATAAGAAGTTAATAACAATACTTTCCACTAGGAACTGATTATAATTTTAGTAATATATTGAAATGTCGGTCTGAAAATTTCCCCCAAGATGGAAAGTCTCTTCAAAAAGACTGATAGGCAAGACCTTCAGGGCAAGAGAAACTAGTATGTTCCTCGCGCGCGCAACGGAGGACAAGCAGTAGGGGCGGACAGAAAGAGAGTATACTGTTTGAAACTAACTGTAGCATCTGCATCACAGTTCAGTTTTGAGTGTGAGCGTGGTGTGCCCAGGTGTTACTTTTCGGTCTTGGTACCACTTATCTTAATACCACTTAACTTGATTCGTAAGTAGTATTGTGGTTAAACAAATGCGCTCGCTTTTTCGCAAAAATGTCACCAGTGAGAAGAACATTATCTACTCAACTCAGTTTGTACGTGCGTGAATATGAATGTGTGTTAACTACTGATGGGATTGTGTTATTTTGTGTTGTGCGTGAAAAAACTATGAGTGCGGGTACTGGTTTCCAAGTGACACTACATTTAAAAAGAGCAAATACGCGTAAAAAATGTCTCTTACCGGAGCTGAAATTTGCGTTACGAGAAATTGCAAAGGTTGTTGTAGAAAAAAATTAACTACCTACTAGAAAACAATCTGGATTATCGTAAAATCCAACATATTGCCGGTAAAACGGAGAGCAAATTGTCAAACATTGAAGAAATATAGCCGCTGGAAGAAGAAGCAAACTTTAAATATGCACCAATAACATCTGGTTAGCGTGAACGTTTTTTCCCCCAGTACAAATCAATTTTGAAAAGCAACAGAGAATAGTTTCTATTTTCAAACCTTAACATGATGACTGTTATACACTGTAACGGAAAAAAATTCAGTGGCTTTCAGCAACAGTTCCTGTCCTTAAGTCAGGTGAGTTTTGTCAGTTGACTTTTGTATTGTTTTGGGAGACTGCTATTTAGATAAATATAACGGAAGAAAATAACAAATTATGATAATTTCATAATTTTTATGATGTTTTATATAGTATATGTTTTCTACGCTATTAATGCAATATAGCTGTTTAAAATCTCGTAATTACATAAATATTTTACATTTTTAATGCATAACTATCCGAGCCCTAATGATTACAAACATAAAAGTATGAGTTAAAATTTCAAATTTTCACAGTGGAGAAAAAAAGATCAGGTAGGCTGATTTGAGAACGTAGTCGAAGTGCAGTGCAGTCCAAGACTCGAACGTCCTTGTGTGTGCTGCAGAAGCTACATGAGCACAAGGAAATTATTTAATCATTATACATTTACATTCAGAAACTATGTCATCATTACACATTTCACATTTCGTGCATTACAGTCTGAAAATGTTGATCTTATATTACATTTGATGGGTACCTATAATACCATCAGATATTACATTTACTGTGTAATCGTCAATTATTCTAGCATAAAAAGTGACTAGTCCCGCTTTGATCGACAAACGAAGAATAAAGCTACGCCTGAGTGAATCGAGAATGAATTCCTCCTTTTCTCTCCAAAAGTACATCGCAAGGCGGCAAAATTGTGCAGTTAGAAATATACAGATGTAGTGATAAATTAAATGTGAAAATAAGAGACCATCATGCTTCGTATAATATTTGTAATATTGCATAATTCCTTTGCCGTTTTGTCCAAAGAAGGGTCGATTCAAGTAGAAACTGTTTTTTGTATTTTTCCAATTTTGTCTCAGCCGTATGTCATCGGAACTCTGTGAATATTTCCAAGACTCGAAGGACTGTCGAAGTCTCTGGAAGTAATATGTAAACAGCGTGTGTACTGTAATTCTGACGACTGGCTGATGAGGTTGGGCGGGTTTGCAGGGCCGCGCCCGATGCAAAAATGTCGCAACATGCACTCTAATTCCTTTAATTCACGAGTTTAGTTTATTTCGTTTGTTTGCGAAAAAAATATTTTTCTTCGGAAATACTTAAAAAAATATCCTCAGCCCTTCGAAAGGACGACCTTCTAGACGTTTTAGAAGAGTGATAAGCAAAATAAGATCGTTCATCAGCAAAAAGACAGAAACATTTGTTCATATGATCGGGCAGAAGACGGTTATTTGTTTTTCCACCTGAAAAAAACTCATGTACACACACACACACACACACACACAAACAAACACACTCCCCCTCTGAGTGACAGATTTTAGACACATATCACATCAATAAGGTATCTCAAAGAACTAGTGAGCGTTATTGTAAATACTACTGTAATATAGTGAAAATGTATCAAATAAAATTTTCGACGTCATTACAGGCTCGTTAGGGGATGCTCAAGGATTCGGTAACCGTGACACTTACGGACTTTCCACGCGAAGAAAATATAGTCAGTTTCTTGTTGCATATCCCTTGAGATAGCTGAGCCCCTTCTGACGATTTGAGTGTGATTTCTTACCTTGCCGCTGGGGCCGTCCACGGTCTTCTGCGTTGCGGTGGTCGCGTGAATGGTGGTCATAAGCCCTTCTATCATTCCGAAGTTCTCGTTTACCACCTTCGCGAGCGGTGCCAGGCAATTGGTGGTGCACGACGCGTTGGAGACCACGTTCATGTTCGGGGTGTACATGTCGAGGTTGACGCCCACCACAAACGTCGGAGCGTCGGCACTGGGCGCAGATATCACCACCTTCTTGGCGCCTCCTTCCAGATGCGCCTAGCAATATTCACAAAGGGTTTAATTGTATATCTAGTGTGAATGTGGGAAGTGTGTGTATTTACACAAAGTGTGAAATAAAACCACAAGTTGTCGTGGTTGAAATAGGTTTGCTGAAGAGTATTAAAATGTTCATTTTAATGAAAATAACTTTGTGGGTTTTCAATATTCAAATATCACATTTATACGACAATTTTATTCATATTGCTATTCAGAAATAAAAACAATGTTCAATCTAAGAAGTCTCAGCCAAACACGTGTGTGTCATCATTATAAACGATCTTTCTTTCTATCTTCTATCTTTCAAAATTAGTGACTTTCAACCTGAAAACTGGAATTCGAAACATTTCAACAGCTAAAAAACAAATAAAAACTCTAAAATAAACAGCTGAAAGTGAGAGTAGGTCTAGATGGAGTAGAAATACAGTAAACAACTAGCAGAACTTTGACACTCAAAGTTTTGAAACTAATATACGAACCGCAAACTTAAAGGGAGATTATTAATTCAAATCTTTAAACAAAACCTATAAAGAGACTTAAAATAACATGTTGATAATGAAAATAGGTGTGAAATAATAAATGCATGTTCAAGTATCCAAAGTTAAGCCCCTCAGTGATCACATCGGAGGTCGTTTATGGGTTCAAAACTATCATTTTAAACCGAATGAAAAACCGTTTTGATATGAAGCTAAAAGAATACAATATTTTGAAGAAACGAAAAGAGCCAAACTTGGGAATAGGGCACTAAATATGTATTATTTTCTATATAGTATGAGGACATATGCTATTAGGAATCTGCTGCCTTACAGCCGCTTTGGCTGCTTCCGTGAACACTCCAGTGGACTCCACGACGTAGGATGCTTGATGTTTATTCCATGGAATCGCCTTGGGATCTTTTTCGTTATATACAGCAATAGGCATGCCTGAAAAATAAACACATAAGTTTCATTCATTTCGTACTCTACTACATAAAAATGTATAACAAATTTTGGAGGTTAATCATTGAACATTACGTGTTTTACGTTACGTGAAAACTGATATTCAACAATTCGAAATACTAACTTATATCACACTAAAAGAACATAAAATGACATTTAACCCTCTAAAACTCCTATGGGTAGTTGTATCTCGGAAGTTTTCCAATTAGGCAAGATATAGAATTATTAATACTGTTAAAAATTAACTATGTTGGCAATAGTCTGGGGAATTTAGTAGAGAGGGAGTAGTAGAGGGAGAAGATTGAATTTTCAAGTTTGAAACCAGTTGTGATCGGCTAACAAAAGAAAACATCTGAAGCACTACTGTTCCAAACGCGACCACAGTAGTGTAACTTGTTCTTATTTACCTCCCGCTGTATTTTATGCCTTGAACCAGAGCGCATTTAATGATTCAAAGAACACACTGTATTACATTAGTAATTCTAGCTTAGCGTGGAGACACCGGCGTGTATTTTCATGTAAAGAAATTTTATTTGAACTTTACATGTTAATAATAAAAATAATTTTTAAACATATTACAGTTGGCCGACTCGTTTATTTTCGCTCATAAAAATGTATTGAATATGACAAGAATCGATTAAAATACTTGTTAAAGTGGTTTAAACTTTTTTGCTTCGTCACAAAGTTATATTTAATTGCAGTGCTTCATTAAAATTGTATTAATTATGTATAATTAATACAATTGTAAAGTTTCTTGTAAATGACGGAAAAATGTAGAAAATCCCATGTGTTCTCGTAGGTGCATTGAAACCATCAAAAACACGTGTTTTTTTCTAGAATTCTTCCAAAATATTCTGGAAGGAATAAACTTGTCTAAGAGAACTTTCTTAGACTTTTCTGAATTCATTCTAAAATAATGATAAGTTTCCTACCAGGAGACAGAGTCGTGACGAATAACTCCTCGTGTGTCTCGACTGGCGGTCGGAATAGGTCTAAATGTAAGTGACGGACTAACGCAGGTCACAGGATTGCCAAGTAAGGAAGGATCAGTTTATTGAGCATTAACTGCTTCGTGCATGAGTAAATAACGATGGATTATCTTAACCATTATGCAAGAACTGGCCAGAAACAATACTATGACTATTCCACACGTGAAGGAACAAAACGAATAGTGTTTAACTATACATACAAAATGCCCCAATCAGGACTGTGTATCTCAAAAATTTTATGGTTTTTTCTATCCGATTTTTCTTACCGCTTCTAACTATTGGCCAATCATATACTATGACTCATCTATCTTAGCAGGTGGTATACATGGATTGCTATGTCGATGTTCAATAAACAGCGTATGTATTATAACATAACCTCTGATTTTAACATACGCTTTCAGTTATTTTCAATATTTGGTGCATTTTGGAACTCTGTTGGACATAATTTCACTTGTGGAATAGTCCTATTAAATACCACTTGTGCTTTGAAAACTCTCAGATAAATCCTCTCTCTCTCGGCAATTAATCGACAATTTCCAAAGCACTCGTATTACATATGATAAATTTCAAATAGTTCGTTATTAAGACGAATGTCTTATGTGAAACATCTAATTATGTTGAAACCGGCCGAGAAAGCCTGCATTTTACGTGAATTAGTTTATTTTTTGAAGATTTCAGTTGTAGTGGACAATACATATTTTGAAACATGTTGGAACTATAAGGGAGAAGTGAAATGTAAAATATTGGAGTGGAAACGATTGGACGATTCACATACCGTTGATATACAATAAACCATCTTTACTTTCCACGCTCCCCGGAAAAGGACCATGGGTGGAATCGTACTTAAATAAGTAGGCCATGTAATCTGGGTCTAGAAACGGGTCGTTCACGCACACAACCTGCATCAGAAAGCAAATGCGAAGGTATTATTATCTCTGAGAGAACGTAGTAAATCACTGCAAAAAATCAAACACGTTCTATGACGCTTCTTTATCAAAAAATTGTAAATCAAAAGCATAATTTTCTTCTCCTTTTCTAAAAGCATATAATTAGTAACAAAATTGCTCACAATTTCGATGAGAAAGCGGAAAATCTTAGTTGTTCAAGCGCGAGTAAGGGAAAACAAAGGATAATTAAACTCCAATTTTCTCTATCCGAATATTATTTCCAAAGTTTTGAAGTTTTGTAATTTAAACTAAAAAAATATTTTTCCTCCACCTTAATCACTTTTCATAATGCTTCTTGGTATGTTTTGGTAAATTTGGTTAAATTTTCAAAAATAAATGCTATAGTAGTAATTAATCTTTAATATAATAGTAATGATAAAATTTCCTATTTATTAATTAAATTTACCTATATTACCAATTAATATATTAAATAAATTTCATAAAGCAAGTGGTATGTATGTAATTACAAAATTCTGCTAATAAGTCACAATAATTAAACTTTATGACGTTTTGAACGCAATGAAATATCACATTTATGTCTGGAGATTCAAAACAAAATGTCAAAAGCCCACCTTTATTTAAAGTTCGTGGCCCGTTTCTTAAGGTGCGTTTACACGAAGAGACAAAGTCTCCTAACTTCATGACGTCACGGAGATAAACTCTTCTCCAGGACGGCTTTACACGCGTTCGAAAATATCTCCCCGAACGCGAGTCTCCCTACCACACGGAGAGTTAGTTCCTGAAGGATATCTCCGGAAAAAGTATTCTCCTTGCCTGTTAACACTAGATACAAATTCTCTCGCAGTCTTCTGGCGCAGCCATCTTGAATAACCAGCAGCGAGCAGCTTGAGCGTTAGAATGCTGACAAGCTGTTTCAGCTGCCTGTTGGCACTTTCACAATTTGAAGAAGCGGAGGAAAAGAAAGAGACAGTTGTGAGTGATTTTTGTTCTTATTGAGGAAAAGAAGAACTGAGTTTTTTAAAACTTTGATGCGGCGAAATGCAAGATTTATGATTTTTTTTAAAAATACTTATTGCTACCTTGTTCAAGCCATAACATCTTTTCAGAGAACAATAAAATGAAACAAGTTTTAATTTACGGACGATTAAAAATTATATTTGGAAAACGTGGTCGGAGTCCAGGCAGGGGTAAAATAGGTTTGACCTAATGTAAAAAAGTTTGAAATCTGGGTGGAAGTTGATAATGCGTTTAGCAAACTTTTAGTGAAGTTAAGTATAAACGATTTGAAAGAATCAATTTTAAGTTATCTGCTAAATTGTGTTATTGATATAAACTAGGAAAGATGTAAAATGTTGCGAAGGAGGATTATTTTTGAATTATTTGAAATTTGTTAATTATTGTTAGAGAAGGCATTACAACTAGCGGCCAGGCATATAAAGAAGAAGCGGCCTAATTATGGTTTTATATAAGAAATATTTTACAATGTTCCGTAATTTGAAGTTTTTAATTTATTAGAAGGATGTAATAAAAATAAATTATAAACGCATAATGTAGTCATGTACAAAAAAACTCGTATAATTCAGAAGAGATTGAATTAGTTTAATTAAGACAAACTATCTCACGCAATGGGCAAAAAGCAAGGGAAAGTTGGAAAAAATAATTATTTCGGAAAGAGACTTGGTTTGACGGCTACGGCGGTTTTTTTGCGCCACAGGAGATACAGTAATTTTATTCACATTTGATATTTATAATTCCCCAGTATATAATTATCCACAAAGAAACGGAAATTCACCCGAATCACGGTTGGAACGGCCGCACAGAACACAAACAGACGCAAGAAAGGCTAAATCGAGCACAGTGCGAAACCACTTGCAAAGAGAGCAAAAAGTCTTCCAAAACTCTCTCTGGAATAACTATTTATCTCCCAGAGAGATACGATCCTCATCAGATACCAGAGACCTTTACACTGCCTCCTAGCGATTCAGACTTCGAAAATCTCTATGCTGACGTCATGTCTCCGGAGAGAGATCGCCTTTCCTGAGAGTTTACACGTGTCTCCTAACCAGTTCCGGAAAGTTAGGAGAGAAAACTCTCTCCGTGTAAACGCGCCTTTAGGGTACGCTCCGCCATTCGTCTGGTGTTGAGCGAAAAAAAAAACACGGAAAACTACCGATCAGAGAAGCCGGTCGCGACAATTCGCCTCCAGATACCTAGCTTGTATCTACTTAGTGTCGAAAATCCTGTCACTGACTCGAACCCCTAGAACTGGGGCACTGCAGTGACATCAATTGATGTCATGCCTCACCTTAGCTGGCGCATCATTTGGATATGGTGATTGTTTACACCATATAGTCTGAAGTACTTGCCAGAATAATTTCGGAAAATGAATAAAATGATTCGTATAACTACTTTGCATACAATTTTCTTGTAATTATTCCATTCTCTTGAGTATCTTGTAAAAACGCACATGCGTTATTACAATATTTAGTTATTGCAATTTTCTAGGAAACATCTATGATATTCTTAGTAAAACCAATGCTAAAGAAAACTCATTTTACAATAATAGCAGCTTGTAAAATTACTTATTTATTAATTTAATGGAGTTAATTTTAAACCTTATTTCCTAGACAAAAAAGAAAAATATGGCATACGATCTTTGGTTCTCAACGTGACATATAATTCGCCAAGGAAAGAAGATTATTTCATATAATATCTAAGATGTCATTAACAAATTACCCCTAAACGTACTACTACTGGACAAGGAATTTTCCCCAGGGGTATATCAAACGTATTTAAGACGAAAAATGAAGAATGTTGTCGAATCTACAGTGACGATTGTAGGAGGCGCACATACAAACCACTAAACATGTTACTGAAAGACGGACTGATCGACAGACTGGCGAATGTTTTAAAAATAACACTTTCTCGGTATCAGGGGATCCCAAAACGTATTCACGTTCTGTTGAAGTATCAAAATCGATTTTCCACAGCATTACATAACTTTTTTTCTTTAAAGTTTTGTCACGAATAGAACAAATGGCGTCCGAAATAGCGCAGGTCTAATTTTGGATGATCTCCTTGAATTTCCGAAAATTGCAAAAGTAAGGAACAATGCGAGAAAGTGAGTGCTTTACCCGGGCGTCCTTGGCGAGCGTGGCTCGCAGCACGAGGCGGCCGATGCGTCCGAAGCCGTTGATGCCCATGATGGGCATGTTGGCGGAGGCGCCCATCTTGATGGTGCCGCCCAGGGTGATGCCCGTGCCCATGGTGCCGCCGACGTTGATGGCCCCGCCCACGGGCATCATGCCGGTGGCGCCCAGCACGGCGCCCTCCACGGCCACCCCCGGCGCCGGTCCGTTCATCTCGGCAGCTCCTCACGTCTCTTCGCACCTCTTCGCACGCGGAATCGGAAGAAATACAGGGTGTCTCATTTCAGGTGAAATTAAAACGTTTTCCTTATATTAGCCATAAATAATAATTACTTTACAGTTTTTGTCTGATAATCTTAGATTCCCATCGAAGGTGTTTCGTGTAAATTTCCGATTTGGTCGCAGCCTGTACTGCAACTTTATGGGCATTTCCAAGATTTGACACTGCAGTAGACATGATATACAACGAAATCTCTCAGAGAGAACATTGTCTGTAATTGTAAATGGGAAATCACTATTCGTGGTTTATCGTGAATGTGGTGATGTGTTTAGTTTCGGGATGTTTGTGATATTGTAGAAGCATGTGTACGATATTCATTAGTGAATGGAGTTCAAAACTCTCAACTCTGCGGTAGGACGTCGACAGGGTTTTAAATCTAGAGTGACACATAGAAAATAAATAATTGTGAAGAAATAAGTTATGTTAACTTTTGTACTTGATCATTCTTGACTATACGAAGGATATAACTGCACGTATACACCACTAATATTTTTCACAATTTGAGGCTAAATCACACAAACATTAGAGTTACAAAGTAAGAGGACTCAAAATATCTTGGTTTAAGTCGTTCTTTCATGAATAACGAACTTTTGTCTGAACTTTTAAATAAAAATACAACCTGTTTCATTCAATTTAAAAATGAATTCTTAAAGGTAAATACAAAATTGTATTTACAAGATTAATTGAAATAAATTTAGGTAGGAAAAAGTTATTTGCCTTAAGTAACTGCTAAACGAAGCCACACGAAATGGTTTTTCAAAATGTAGCACGCACACTAATTAATAACAGCAAATATAATACCATCTTATAACATTGTTATTCTTCTTCTTCTTCTTCTTCTTCTTCTTATTATTATTATTATTATTATTATTATTATTATTATTTTTATTGTTGTTGTTGTTGTTGTTGTTGTTGTTGAAGCTATCGCTTCTCTATCCAGAGCCATCCTCTCTCTGGCGAGGTAGCTCACAAAAGAACTTACTAAGTGGGCTAAAACATGGCGAAGTAAAACTGCTTTTCCTAGTTATAAAGATATATAAACCTATAGTTAACAAAACATGAATTTTCCTAGAGCACTATTTTCACCGTCAAAACGTAGTTTGCTAGTCATATGAACATGTTTCACGCTCACGTATCTTAAATGGATTATTTACACTTCTATTTATTTACACGCATTCACACCTACACAAACACACCCATCA
>BOPP01000089.1:1564329-1604991 GCA_017312745.1 Gryllus bimaculatus
TGGTAGATAAATATGTAGAACATTATTACGTGACACGTTAACTTGGTAATACTCTACATTCTTTTATATGATAGGTGTATGCTAGGTATCGTAATTTTCTTATTCCCATTGTTTTATAACAAACATTGTTCTCCACTAAAAAATGCAAAAAAACAATAACATGTGTGTCTTGTGTTTTGTCTCGGATAGCGCTGTTGAAGTAAGGTGCTTGGTGAGTTTTGAGAGCAGGCTGCAGGGTGCGTCGTCAAAGAGATCAGCACTCGAGGGACTGTGCCTGTCCACTACTCAGGTTGACGCTCTCGTAACATATGGCTCTGGGAAAGAGGAACCGAACACTTGGACACTTTGCTCTTTCGAACACTTTGTGCCCTATTTTTTTCCTCATTTCAGATCGTAGTACTTGTCGTCAAGTAACACAGAGAGACGAGTGAAGCCCTTATATTTGGGAGCCCAGATTGATGCCCCATGAATGTTAACTAATATTAATATTAATTGTACACACAGCTCGCAGTTTAAATCGAGCATGCAACGTATCAATCAATAACAGGGAAATTATCATATCCTTTTTATTTCCAAAAGTGTTATGTAAGTATCCCTTTTTTTCGGACGAACTACCCAATCTATCTCAGCATATAAGATGTTGCTTGAAAGCTAGATGTCACCGATGATTGCAGGTTTAACTTACGTGTTTGTAGTTCATGATATAAATATTAATAATATAAAGAATACTTTTTAGAAATGCCCACATCCATGGTTACAATCTGGCGGAGACGTAAAGTAACCAGTTCTGATGGTACTTCCATGAAAGCGGATGTTTTGAGCGCAGTTTTAGATTGTACAGTTTAAAGTAGTTTCAAGTCGCATTTACGTTTTTCAAAACGATTTTCATTACAATTTTGAACTTGCAATTTGAATTTTCAATTTGATGCAATTTTCATACCGTCGACAATCGCTGTGAATATAGCAGGACAAGCTAGGGAGGGTAGGCAGCACAGGCGTAGAAAAAAGCAGTGTGGATTGGGCAGTTAGGCGAAGGCAAAGTAAGCCAGGGTGGGGATACACAATGGGCAGAATTCATTCCTTTTCCTATCTGAATAGATGAATACAATAAATAAACACCCGGGAAAGTAAAATTGAATCCGAATTGTAACTCCTCGTGCGATTTAATTGCAATGGATTCCTCTAGTACATTTTGCAATTTACTGCTAACTCGAATTATTTTTTTCCCTATTACTTTGAAAGACCTTAGTGAAATTCTCAAAGTTATGTGTGCTTGTACTATTATATGCAATAATATACTTTTTTTACAGAAGTCAATTACCTCTTTTTAAATTTCTAAATTATGGTCAAAACGTTTTGATATTACTTTTCTTAAGAAATATTCATGAAGTGCAGGGAAAACGCAAGAAACTCGAGAATGTTTACCAAAACTCTTCACCTATTTACTTATAAATGAGTGTATTAATTCATATGCAAATGTCTTTCATCCAAACTCAATTGCCACAAGACTGAGAGGTGCTCAATGCTATCAAAATGATGTGCTAAGAGCGAACGCCTTTAGAAAAGTAACAACTCACAATGTCCGACACTCTAAAGAGTGTGTGAATGGTCATTGAGAACACCTGCGGACCGAACTGTAACTTCCATGAGTGTGTGAGGAGGGTGGAGCGTGGAGGGGAGAAGGGAGGTGGACAGAAGAGAGAGGGGTGGGAGAGAGAGACAACTGGTAGACCACCCGTGCGACGCGGTGGTGAGTCCACATTGCTCCCTCAACTAATTAATGGTTCGGGCGCTCCGGAATATAATATTGCGTCCTGCGGTCGCTTTTTGTTTTCGTTTGTTTGCTTAACAGGCGCGGCAAGAAAATACCTCCCTGCGGATAGGGCTGTGTCCATCTATACAGCGCGGGCTATAAATTCAGCGTCGGCTTTGTTCTTTCTCCAGACATGTAATGGAATTCAAATTAATATGTCTGGATTAGGGCAGAGACTAGCATTACATTATAGCTGTCTTCTACATGGTCAAATGCGGTAAAAAATACGTAACAATAGCAAACGACAAATAAATGATAGGGTAATTGTCTTTAAACGATAGCGTTAAAACTTGTCTCCGCACAGAAATTTAAAAATGATGATGAGTGTGGAATTGTCAGACAATAGACGACAAATACCTTATGTAGGCATATTTACTTTTAATTTCCAAAAGATTGACAGATTGACCTTTCAATACGTACAGATTTTTCGGATGTCACCTTTTTCATTTTACTTTTTCTTAAATTTACGTATATACGGTGTTATATTTGTAGAATAGAGAAAGTGATGTGATGCTTCGGGAAAAAAAGACAATATTTTGACAGAAAAACTCGCCTTGTACGACCTTGATCCTGACAAAGAGGATAAACCTTGTTCCAATAAGCAAAAAACTAATGCCCCTAACACATTTTGTTGCCAGGTTCATGGGTCCTTGATACCGAAAAATTGATTTAGGAGAAATTGTCCCTGTCCATTCGTCTATGAACAATATGAGGATCTAAACTATTAGTAGGATTTTTTACTAAGAGAATATTCCCCGCTCGATCCGGACTAACTCATACCAGACCACTTAGAAAAATATTCTTTACATTTCGGGTGTACATTACATTTAGACTCTGGAACATTTTCAAACTTTTATCAAAAATTGATCCAAATTTTTTCTGTAAACTTTGGATGAATAGAGGGATATACACTTATAAAGGGTGGCATAAGTCCAATATTCAACTTTGAATTTTTCGAAAATTACAAAAGTTTTAATTTTTTGGTCTTTATAAAACTACAATATTGAAGACAGCAATTTTTTTCGTCAAATGAAATGTGTTCTCCATAATTAATTCTTTCATTCATGTCATGGTTATTGTTTTATGACAGTATTAGTTATTTTAGCGCAATTGACAGTGTAATATGAGTGATATTAAAAATATTCAAGAAAATAGTTTCTCAAAAATGGCTTCAAACGTTTTTATTTCAACATTATTTTCGGATAGTTCTAGATGCTCTGATATCCACGACATTTGTACCAAATGTAATGTTTTTGAAATAGCTGTAATATAGTTTGTCTTATAACTATGGACATTTTTATACATTATTTCACAAGTGCTTCAAATTAATTTTAAGAAGTTTCTCGAAATATTTAAATCTTTCTGCTAAAATAAGGAAAACATTTCGCCTTTCCAGAAACGCTGAGACATTTACTCAAGAATATTTCCAAATATTTAATGAAAAATTGATTATGGTATAATGCTCTACTCTAATATTCTTAAAATCATATTTCAGTTTTACTGTTATGGGGCCGAAAGAATGTGGTCAGGCGGCGATGGATAGCAGGGGGAAGGGGGTGAGCTTTGAGAGCTGCAACAATACAATTCCAACGTCTTAGCAATATGAACTCCAAATTATAATAATAATAATAATAATAATAATAATAATAATAATAATAATAATTCATTTTTTAAAAAAATAAAAGTAGACATTTCGGTGAAATATAGGGATATACAAAAATACTTACATTTTGCTTGGGTTGTATGGTTCATTTCAGGAAATAGGCGCGCGGCAATGTTAAGACGGCTTCTGCAAGTCGTTCACTCTTCAACGAAATCTCGCTCCACACACGAAAATTGAAGAAATCTTGGAAGCACTATATGATGAATAAATACCTGGCCTCTCACTGGAAATACCTGCCATCTCACTGGCTAAATTTAGTCGACAGATTTGCTGGCCAAAGTGTTCAGAAGGCAATACAAACTACGGACCGGCTAGGGGTCGACAACGGCTACGGAGTGTGGATTATTACTTTGCTAGCAAAACTATAAAAGCAAATCTCTAGTTCGTTTAACCATACAAATACATTTTCTATATTTTGGGAGCGAAATTATTGATTTTGAAATGTTGCTCACCTCATTTTGTTGGTACGATTATTTATCATAAAAATATTTATGTTTAAAAGATGGGGAAGATATTCTGAAGCATACGAAATCGTCCGTAGGTTGTACTTTCTCCCATATGTCAGGTTAGGTTTTGTACTGTCATTTTCGAAAATAATTCAAATCAAGTCAATCGTCCAGTATGAGGAAATGATGTTCCTAGAAATAGTCATCGTCACATGCTCTTTAAAGGCGCTGATTTTACATTCGATTTTTGTATCTATTATTACGCAGTGAATGGAAATGAAAATGAAGTTTTTAGATTAATTTAACTGCTTAAAAAGAGAGGTGGTGTTTGCAGCGCTACTGCCGTGAATCTTGTGAATTGGTTTACGGAGCAGGTGCCTGCGCAAACGACACTCTTAGCACGAGGACACACATTCAGGGGCGCTCTCCATCCGCATAACTCTGTCCACGCTGGCCGCGCCAGGGGAAGGGGTTCGACGCACCAAGTCCCCTCCACAGGGCGGCGGCGGCGGCGGCGGGAGACAAAAGCCGGCAGGCAGACAAGGGCGGCGCGACGCCTGGCGGTGGCACTTTGTCGATTGCGCCGCATCCCTTGCGGTCGCACCCTTCCCCGCCCCCCCCGGCGCCGCGCCTCCCACTCCACGCACCGCATGCCCTCGCCCCCGCTGCCCGCTTTCCCCGCTCCCCCCCGCATCGCTTTTCTCCTCCTCGCTCCTGCCCGCCTCCCGCTCTTGGCTCCTCCGCGACGAGCGGCTTTTCCCGATAAACAAATGTCAAACGTTCCCATGACAATCGGATTAATACGGATCGAGAATTTTGATGAAGGGCACCTGGCCTGGAAAACGATTCTTCGAGAGATGAGATCCCTCGCAAACTAGCGAACAGTCCTGCGATGCGGGAAGCATGTGAAAAGGCTCCGGTAAGTGCCGTTGTCAGAAGCGGATGTCGGAATTTTCCGGTTTAGAAACGTGCGTTTGGAGTCCATGTTTTTGAGACTCACTTCATGAGCCTCACTTTCGGAGAGAGGACGATCCGAATTACGCACGGGCCATTCGAGTGACCTTCTGTCGCTTGTCCCGTACGTCTAAAGCAGACGAGCTTGTGGGGATGTGCAGACAAGAGGAAAATAGCCGAATGACATGACACAATTCACGCATGCGAGATTTCGTTAATTCATTTTCAACCCTGTCAGATTTTTTTTGAATTGACGCTCCGTCACGGCCAGAACGCGGAAGTCCCCAAGCTTTGCGGCGTTTACGTTGTTACCTGGACCTTTCCAGAATCTCCTAAGAAATTCTATAAAATCCACACCTTCAGTGGGCTATGTGTTTGAATTTATTAGAATGTTGTTGGTCAGGAACTTACACAAAATCGACTTTACCAATTAAACTCATGAACATACATCGAAGGCTTGTAAATTACGATCAATAATTAATACAATTAGTGCTGGAACATTAAACAAACTTTCCCGAAATATCTGTTGCGTTTAGGGAAAATTATTATGAATTATATAGAAAACCATGCATTACTATTTTTTAAACAATTTTTTGAATAAGTTTCTACAACAAATTGGTTGGAGCTCAACACAAACCAAATTTCTTACATGTTGAATCTCTTGATATTGAAAAATTGATGATAAACAAAATTACATTAAATGCATTTTTAAGTAGTGTTTTGCCGACCTGGATAGCCAAGGTGGGTTAGAGCGCGTACCGACCAGCGCTTCAATGCGAAGGATCGCGGGTTCGAGTCCCACCTTGGGCGTGGTTGTTTGTGTTCCTTGAATGTGTTGTCATCGCGAAGGGCCTCGCGTTGTGCTGACCCCAGTTCAGACGAGGTTGGTGTGAGTGAAGTGAGTGTGAGTGTGAGCCCGTTGGTGAATGGTCGAATTTGCGTCCCGCGGGGATGTAAAAGTTAACCGGCTGTCGCCTGGATAAAAGCCCTAGAAAAAAAATTAAGTACTCTTTCTCTTATTTGCTCAGGAGGCTGGCCGGGCGTGTTCTCAAAAACCTACAACTATTTTGAAAATTCGTAATGTCAGAAGTTAAATCAAATAAAAAACTTCCCCAGGGCCCTCCTGCTTTTCTCCCTCAGGGTCCAGCTTCAAGCTGTGCCCCCCTCCCCACCTCTTAATACATTCTCTCTTTGCAAGCAGTATCTGGGTTTTGGGAGGGTGTAGTCCCCCCCACTTCCTCGCCATTTTACTTCTCTCTAGTTTTCCAGGCCGGACTCTACCGATAACCCGTTGAGATAGCCGCAGCCCTTCTCAGCAGCTAGTTAGTTCTCAGCGCCTAGGTGCCGCTGTGCTCCATACAGCCTTAGCGGAACGATGGTTAATGACAGGATAGGGTAGACAATGCATCATGGAGCGATCCGTAGAATGCATATTGGCAGGGGAAATGGAAATACTCCGAGAAAACCTGTCCTAAGTCCGCTTTGTACAACACAAATTCCTCTTGGAACCGCCTGGGATCGAACCCAGGCACCAGCAGTGGAAGGCGTACAGTCTGACCACTACGCCTCCAGCCACCCCTAAGTTGAAGCAAATATAATTCTGAAAATATAGATTTCTAAAAAAGCAAATTTTGTATGGTTAAAATGTTAGTGTGTTTTAAATACTGATAACTAATTATGTATAGATGTTAGTGAAGGTTCCGTCCATTAGCATTCGCTCTTACCCGATCAATGCGTATGCTTGATATGTTATATAACTTTTACTTTTTACTTTCTCGCTACTGCCACTGCGGTAGAGGGAATGTTATATAACGCTGTGGAAACTTAAGTGGTGCTAAACCAGCGCATACTTCCTCCTCCCATTTTTTCACCCAAAATTAGGCGAAAAGTACTCAATTTTACGAAAAATTGTACAGGCCCTTATTTCAAAATCTATCTTCAAGGAACAGATTTCATTGACAGAAAAATCTCTATCTTCATAATTGTAGTTGTAGGAAGACGCCGATAAAAATTAGAATTTTCTCAATTTTGGAAAAATTAGAGTTTTCAACAAAAATGATACCTGCATCATTCACTTAAGCGTCCTACACAATCAAACAACAAAAATGAATAAAAAAATTGAGCTTTTTTTGAAAATGTCAGGGCTTCATGTAAAGTACCCCCAAATTCAAAATATCAGTTTCAATCTCAAGGGGCCAGACATCAGCCAGTTCGATTGGGGAATATCAATTTTCGAGAAATCAGCTGAACAATTTTTCCGCTAGCGTTGTTCACAGAAGAACAGATAGACTGATGGAACGAACGGACAGATAGACGTTTTGCCGTCATTCGATTTCTTGCCATCAAAGACTCATAAAACATGGGTTCTGGCTACTCCAGCTGTTAGAGGATTCGCTAAATAGTAAGCGTTTGAGATGTGTAAGTGAATAGCTCCAGCGGTTCACAGTGTATGCTGAAGCTATATTTTTCGATCACCATTTTAATCAGTTTGTAGTTTCAAGTTATATGATAGTAAAGGATTTCCCCCTGTTTTAAATGGTCGATGCGTATGACTAATAAAATATCAAAATTTGTGAACTACAACTATCACACACATTTTTCACACTCTTCACGGTATCACCCTGAAAAACAATACTGCAAGAAAACGTCCTGACGAACTTGAAATTAAATTTTACAAAGAGATGAGCAGAATTGGATTGCGTCTTAAGAAGAACGTATCAGTCGTGGGCTGCAATATTGGCACAACTAAAACAATTAGGTATTAAAATAAATGAGTTTGAAGTTGTCACTTTGTATTGAAATGCATCATTCTTGCATTCACACGTCTGACATTTGTTGGTGAAATACTGTGCTGTAAGATATGCTGTTGCTGCTAGAAGGTAGATCAATCTGCAATTTTGGAGAGTGCATTAATTCAAAATTCGTGTTTTTTGAGTTGTGCCACTACTGCAGAATATGAGCAATAGCTTATACAATTTTTAATTTTTTGCGTCAAATTATTAACTAGTGGTGCTACAGAATGGGACAGACTTTTTCGTATTAGTTTTCTATTTCCCTTGGTTTCAGCTAGCTACTCGAACTTGCCACATACTCGCCAACTGCCATCTATCGCAGCTCAAAGTACATTTTTTTTTTAATTTTCATAATTTTTCGGTTTCTTAATAGTGGAAAAATATTATTTTAAGAATATTATAGAACTTTTAAACCGCGTCCTTATGGCGATTTTCTTTGAAAAATTTGGAGCGGTTTTTAAGCAAATGGCGCTTAAGCGCCACAAAAATTGAAAATTTGAAGCTCCTTTTTAAAGAAACTTTTTTAGTTTTCGAAAAACTTCGTTTGATATCAATTGAACTCACAAATACAATAGTGTTTACAAATTACTGGAAATGCGCATATTACCGGAGTGAGAGATATTTAATAAAATACATTTGTATAATTTTTTAAAAACAAAAAAACTCGAAATGAACTTTGTCATATTTGAGAGTGCAATTAGCACTTTCTGTTCAAACGGTTTGAAGAAAACATTTGAAGCTGTTTTTGAAAAATTGGCGTTTGAGCGTATCTGAAATTACAATATTTTTATCTACTTTTGACAGAAAATGATTGAGTTTTCGAGAAGCTTTATGTGGCATTATTTAAAGCACATATACTAATAAATATAATGATGTGTGCGAATTGCCGCTAATGTAAATATTAATGGCGTGAGAGCCAAGTCAAAAAATGATATTTTTGTAATTTTTGAAAAACAAACCAACAAGAGAATAGAGAAATATGGCGTTTATGTCATCTTATAGAGTGCATTTAGTACAATCCCTATCAAATGTTTAAAGAGAAAATATTGGAGCCTTTCTTGAGAAAATATTGTTTTTGTAATCTTTTAAAATTGCACTAATTGCACGCAATATTGCGAGAAAAAACTAAAATTTTTCCAGAAAGGCACATTACCTTAATGAAAGAATAAATAATAGATAACAAATTTCATTTGAAGGAAAATTTCTATCTAAAATTTTGTGGATTTAGAAAGACCCAGAAAAAAATTCAAACTTTTGAAATTTTTGAAAATTCAGAGTTAATTGTTTGTATTCAACGGTTTGTGTTGAATGGTGTGCTCTGAAACACTCGCACCTGTATTATCACTGTATTCGGCTGTCAAACTAGCAAACCCCACATTACAGAGAGTGTAAGCCTGTGGTTACGGTATTCAAATAGCGTGTGCTGGGACATGTTTGAAGAATGGCGTCGAAACAATCCATTTAAGTAGTGATTCTATAGAAAGCTCGTTTTGAAATTCTTCGTTTGATGTATAATGTGGAACATTTATTGCGTTGTGAAGAAATTTATCTTTAGTAGAGTGTGAGATGGGGTGGGCAGAGCGGATGGAACTCGAGGGTGGGCGGGGTGTCAAACCGGGTGCAGTTGGTGGAGTGGGCGCCACTGGATTGGTCGATTGGTCATTCTAGGCACGTCAAGCGCTAAACGTCATTAATCCCTTAATTGTAGTGCATATTTTATCGCGGATATGACGATGATCTTCTGCCATGCATGGCGAGATCCGACGCCGACCTAAAAGGCTTGCGACGTTGTTCACAATCAGGACGCTTCCACCTGCGTGGTACATCCAACCGGTCTCCCAGCATGGGGGGTAGTATAGTTCATGTAAGAGTAAGTGTGTGCAAGTAAAGGCTGTGGATAGGACAAGGAAGAGGAAGGAAAGATGGCGCGCGCTCCACGGCCCGTTTGTTAGGGTCTCCTCCGGCACTCGCTTGGTGTTGATCGGAGAAACCACGGAATTCTATCAGCCGGCTCGTCGCCAGAATTCTCAAGATAGATTAAATTAGACCTAGTTATGTAGCTAGTGTTGAAAATCCTGCCACCGTTTGGACTCGAATCTTAGGAACTCGGGGTGAGAGGCAGTGCAGTGACATCAACTGCCTGATACCCTGAGATACCAAAACCGGTGGCGTCACCGGAGCGGGCGGGCAGTTTTGATAGATGATTCTCGCTTCAGCTGTGGGCCAGTGCAGTCGCTTTGCTAACAGCAGCTAGAATTGTTAAGTGGGAAGTGCAACTCAACATCACGCCGAACGTTAGGAACTTTGTGTTCTAAATAGTGTTCAGTGGTCTTAATTATTCACTATTAGTGCTTTAGTAGTTGAATGAACAGCAATGATTTATTCAGCAAAGGGCGAATGGTCAGTGAAGCCCTAAATTCGTTATATCATTGGGAAGAGTCATTTAACGTGGTTACCTACAAAGGCAAGGTGAATCTCACGGACATCATGCAATTCACCGAAATACCGCCTCAACATCAACACATTGCAAGCAACAACATCCAATTCGGGGCCGGATCATCAGGCCAGCCCGAAGAACGAATGCATTCACAACAGTCAGATGCTTCAGCCCAACCGCATCATAACAAGGTAATGTCGCAAGGAAAGCGAGCCAGCGATAACGACAGTGATAACAGAAACCTTAAACGTGTAACTACAGACAGTCAGCCTCCGGCAGGGTCGAACCTACAAAGTCAATACAATGTAGAAATCAAAAACAGAATTAGTTGGCTAAACGAAGAAATCCCAGATGATCTTAGTGACGAAAATAAAATCCCACAAATTTTTGTTACTAATTTTCAAAATCAAGTTTCTCTCGCGAATGAAATAAAATTTAACGTCTCATCCAACTTCACTACAGAATTCAAAAATCAAAAGTTTCGAATCCAATCCAATCAGTGACCGACTTCCGAAAAGCGGTTAAATATTTTCTGGCCACCAAAACAATTTCACACGTATTCGCATAAAATTAGTAAAAAAATACTCAGTAGTGATCAAGAATATTCATCCTTCAAACTCAGAAAATGAAGTATTACCCGAAATCAATAACAAATTCAATTCTACTACAAAAGTTACTCGACTATATAAAAACAATTCCCCCATCCCAGTAGTGGCAGTAGACTTTAATGGAACTCACACAATCGAGGATGTGTTAGAAATAAAACAAACAGGCAATAATATTGTGAAACCAGAGGAAACCAAGGGCCCCCTACAATGTTACCGGTGTTTACCAATGTTACAGGACTTTGGACACAGTAAAAATAATTGCTATCATACAATTTCATGTGTGTTTTGTGAAGGTCATCACCTATCAGCAAACTGTGAGCAAAATAAATCCACTCTTACATGTAAATGTTGCCTCGGGAAGCATAGCGCTGACCTCAGATCAGTTGAATGTCCATATTGTCGAAACATTTTAGAAAGTAAAAGAAATAATCCAAATGACAGACTTAGGAACAATCCTATTCCCCCGCAATTCAATAAAAAAAACTTTCAATACTATCTCCTACAACAACATATCTAATTTCTCACATGCAACATATATTCGACCATCAACAAACACAACAAACACAAATCACCAACAACATACAAACCTACCAGGCCAATATAGAAACTACAACAATTTCAATATTGGTAACTTATTCATACAAAAAACATCACTCAGTTTATAACCAATCACATCATTAATTTTATAAATGCATTTAAAACCAACAATTATACTGAATAACCAACAAACAATTGATAGCAAAATTATGGATCACCATAATGATATGATTATATTAAATTGGAATGCCAATGGCATTATCAACAAAAAAGCCGAATTACAACACTCCTACATGCTAACAGAATTGTTATAGCATGCATCACAGAAACACATGCCAAAAGAATCCTCATTTTTATTCAGGGATACACAAACAATTCAAAGCAGGCAGAGCAAAAATCGAAAGGTGGAGGAGTATTAATACAATAAAATGCAGGTATACCACATCACCAGAGTACTCTACGACACACGCCTGGACTCGAAAATAGCAGCAATATAATGTAAAGTATAATAATAATAATAATATAATAATAATAATAATTAATAATAAGTCTCCCAAAGCCCAGCCCTACGTCCGAGCAATTGAGAGAACTTAGCCACGTGGGAGACGGGCAACGTCAGAAAATTTGGCGGCAAACAGGGCCGATGGCACACCCATAGAGATATGGAGACACGGAATATGCGTCGAAGGCCTCGGAAAAGCAGCCGCTGCCTGGGGAGCGCCGGGGCACCTTCGGAGCCACCGCTGGAGTGACAGCATGCGAGCCGGGGGTGATCAGGAGCTGAACAGGCGGGCCCTGATCGGGGATAACCCCGAATATACTACAGCCGAACATAGAGCACCCATCCATCTCCACTTATAGCTGCACTGCCGCAAGTGCTTCCCAGAGAAGCAATCTATTGCTTCCAGAGACCACTGCCGCAGGCAGGCAACGCAGAAAGATGAAGTGGACTATAGAAAAAATACCTTCATCATGCGTGAATACTACACCATTACCAAAATGGAGACTGACACTACGGCCTACCCGACAAAGTTACATCAAAAGATTTCTTCACCGTTTCCCCTGATTCTGAAGTTAGTGGCAAAGAATAGCGAACCGGCGTCGAGCAATTGTTCAGAAAAATCTCCTCTCTGCACCCAGTTTTGGAAGCAATCAAGGAAGAAGTGAGAAACATGCTAAACTCCTAAGAACCTAGTAATCTGAGGGCAGTGTGAGACATCAGCTGTGCAAATCCAGAATGACAAATGGGACAAGCATGTCAGAAAGTATGGATGATAAGAGTAGAGAAGAGGTGGAAATTTGCAATGATTTGCAGTCGCATTTGCGGAATTTGAAGAGAACTGACCCACTGAACGCTATCTCATTCCCAGACAAAATTGCTCGAAGAAATTAGCCAAGAGCAATCAGCGTCTTGAATGAGAAAGTACATCTACAACAAAGACCATCTTTCGAAGAAGTACACACCGCAATTTATTGTGCTGCGGTTGTGGCTTTCAAGATGTAACGTTCAAGCTTTTCAGCGCCGTAGCAACTCCCACAATGTATCGAAGTGAAAAAAGAATGCCACCTTGGGAAAGACGGCTGGTGAATCGTATAGAAAGCACTAGGAGAGATACTGGAGACTCACCAATTTAAAAAAGGAAAATACCTCAGAAAAAACTGAGAAGAAAGGTGAATAACATCCTCATCAATACGAAGAATCATACGAAGCACGAGCCTTGAATTCAACAATAACAGAACATCTTGACACCCTACGACAAAAGCTTTTGGCGTTAACAAAACGCCTTCGACGCTACAGAAATTTGCACTACGAGGAAGCAACAGAATTCTCTTTTTAACAGAAACCAGAAAGCATTCTACAGGAATATGTCAAAGGCAAGGGCTTGTAAATGATATGGAAGAGTCAAAGGCTCCTCAAAGGCACAAATTAGAGGACTTTTGGAAGCCTATCTGGTCATCTGCTGTGTCCCACAAACCCAGATATGACGTGGATTGAAATGGAATATGACAGACACCGAGATATCCCTCTAATGTGTGAACCAATCATCACCGGGGAAATGGTCCAAGCAGCTTTGAGCAAAGCACATAACTGGAAGGCACCAGGCAGTGATGGCCTCCACAATTATTGGCTCAAAAAATTTACCAGCACTCACCATCATATAGCTAATATATTCAATATTTTTCACAATCCAGAAAATCTACCTCACTTCCTCACTGAAGGTAGAACATTTTTGTTACCAAAGGAGGGTGACACTAAAAGACCCCTCGAAGTACAGGCTATAACCTGCCTTCAAATTTCTACAAACTCATAACATCTTGTGTTTCGCAAATGATGATGACACACATTGAGACAGAACATCTTAGCAAATGAACAGAAAGGATGTAGACCATGGATCTCAGCGATGCAAGGAGCAACTCATTATAGACTTGTAATTAGGGGCAAATGCTTGAAAAAAAAAAGAAACTTTACGCATGCTACATAGATTACGCTTAAAGCATTCGACAACCGTGCCCATTCTTTGGCCCTTCATGTTTGGGATGTATACAACGTCCACCCGTTTATCCAAAATTCCTGAAAACTTGCGGATGAGTCGATGGAATACAAACTGTATCTCTCTAATGGAAAACAATCGTCCACACAGATACTATACACATCCACCGAGGATTTTCCAGGGTGGACTCTTTAAGCCCTTTATGTTCTGTTTAGCCTTGAATCCCCTCTCTACTCTACTTAATTCATCTAATTATGGAATCGCCTCTAAAAAGGGAACTCAACTCTTCTTCGTGTCCTCACATCTCCTTTACATGGATGACTGAAGGTCTATGCAGACACTGAGAGTCATATGCGGCAACTAATAAACGTGACGGAGAAGTTCACTGACGACATTAAGATGGAATTCGTTTGGATAAAGTGCAGGAGAGTGAATATCATTCGCGGGTCATATGCAAGTTATAAATTGGAAACTGATTAATGAACCAAAGATTACCTTCATGGAACCCCATGAACCTTACAAATACTGGGTTTCCAACAGTCACTCCGAATCAAACACACTGTTACTAAGAATTATACTAACAAATGAAGTGTGTAAACGATTGCATGGGCTCTTAAAAACTCAACTCTCTGCTAGAAACCTTGTGCAGGCCATCAATTTCATTGTTATTCACAGTTGCTGACATACTCCTTTGCGTTATTAAATGGAGCATTACCGACTCGACAACCTCCAGAGAACAATTCGAACCGCTATGACTCAACCGAAACATCACCCCCATTCAAGTACTGAGCGTTTTACCCTTCCCAAGGTCCGCAAGGAGGGCGAGGTATTGTAGATCTCATAAATCTACACAGCTCTCAAATTGCTTCACTCAGAAGGATACTTTTGGAACATTGTGGGAGAGTTCAGCAAGCAGTGAGCGCAGTTGATAACTATAGTCCCTGAACTTGAAAAAGCTTGATCCGCCTGTTCAACCAATCATTGAAACGGGAAGAGAAGATAACCTTATGGAAAGCAAAGGCACTGCCATGGAAGGTACCCTCACGAGCTGAGTAAACCAGAAGTCGACATCTCTGCGTCGCACCAATGGCTCCACACGGGGGATCTCTTTCCGGAGATAGAAGCCTTCATGATAGCTATCAGGACAAGTGGTACCAACATTGACTACAGAAAACACATTCTGAGAGATTCTACCATTCATTCCGGACTCGTTGTAGAAGATGTGAGGCTGCAAGCGAAACTATCCAAACACGTGACAAGTGGATGTAGCAGCCACGCACAGGTGGGAATCAAAAAGAGGCATGATGAAGTGGCGAAGCAGGTACACCAATTATTGAGCGTTGAGAACGGCTTACTCGACACTTCCGTGCCGTATTATAAATATGTGCCTCAGAATGTGCTTGAAAGTAGTGAGCACACACTCTACTGGGATCGTTCCATTATCACTGACAGACATGTCGGCGGCAATAGACCAGATATAACGTACATTGATAAGAAAACCAACAGCAGGTTTCCTTATCGATATATCATACCCAATACCCACAACATATCGGAAATATCAAGAGAAGATTCCAGAAGTATACCAATCTCGCCTATGAAGTCGCAATCAGTGGAACGTCAGTAAAGTGACGACTGTGCCTATAATAATATCAGCTACGAGAGTGATCCGAAAATGACACTTCGGGCACTGGAGTTGTCTTCACTGGATACCAGGAATGTATATAATATGCAAAAGACAGTAATTTTGAATACATGCCGTATTGTCAGAAGCCATCTGAACCTTCAGTAAAGCAATCACACACCTGGTCATCATACCTGTGTGTGTTGACATACCGACCAGTAGATACTGTGAATAATGTAAGACATCATAATAAAATAATAATAATATAATAATTAATAATAATAATAATAATAGGAAAATAACAATAGTAACGGCTTACAAACCTACAAATATAAAAATCAAAAATAGCGACATCTCCACATTATTACAACTACCCAATCCATTCATTATTGCAGGCATATCCATGCATATTCATTATGATCTAAACTCTAAACACTTCTCATGGGGATGTCGGGCTACGAATCCCGCTGGTAAATACTTATACAACATAAAAGATCCTGAATCTCAACATAATATCCCCAACCGAACCCACTTACTTCCCATATGATCGAAACAAAAGTCCTGACATACTTGACATAGCAGTCAAAAATATTAAAACTCTATTAATTTCAACAACGAACCATGAACTAGAATCAGACCACTTACCGGTAATAATATCAACTCGCGTAGAAAAAGCCTCCCTCAACTCCCCACCCACTTTAAATACTTACAACATTAATTGGAAGTACTTTAAAGGTTCTATAAATGAGTCCTTACCCCCATTTCACATCCTGAACTCTACCCACGTAATTAACCTTGCCATCATGACCCTCAACAATATAATAATTAGTAATATTAACAACAGTCATATTGATAAAACTTCGATGTTAACAAAATAGTGCACAATCCGCTTTCAAGTAATATAATTAACTTAATCCAAATAAAAGTAAAACAAGACTTTGCAATTCCTTAAGAAAAAAGTTCCTTAAAAAAGAACTAAATCTGCTAAATAATATTTGTAAAATGGTTCTAAACAAATATAAACAAGAACAATACAATTCCTATATCAGTAGCTTAAATACTAAAAACAACTCTCTATGGCAGTTTCCTAAGAAACTCTTAAAAAAAGAACACGTATTTCCTCATTAGCGAGTAGTGATGGTAAAAAATACTCCCCAATGGAAAAAGCTGAAGTACTGGCCTCACACTTTGACACTTTCACCTCTAATAACTCCCCCAAAGATCCAAAACACGACGAAATTATGTCAATGTTCAATGCTCCCCTATATAACGTTCCCCGCCAAATGCAATTCATATCCCCTAATGAAATAAGAAAAATAATAAAGGATATGCCAAATAAAAAAGCACCAGGCCACGATCGGATCAACACAATCATTTTAAAAAACCTACCGGAGAAAACCATTGATTTTCTAAATAACATTTACAACTCTGTATTGAGAACAGAGTACTTTCCTCAAACATGGAAACAATCAGTCATTCACCGAATAGCAAAACCAAACAAGAATCACTCAAAAGCACAGTATTACAGATCTATCAGCCTGCTACATATAATGTCAAAAATCTAAGAGAAATTAATACTCACAAGATTGAACAAACATATCAAGAAAACAAACAATATACCACAGCACCAATTTCGTTTCAAGTCACAATACTCTTCCACCCACCAAGTGCTAAGGATTACGGAACACATTCACTCTGCATTCCAAAAGAGACAACATACCATCGCTGCATAGTAGACATTTCGCAAGCATTCGACATGGCATCCATCTCTCTATTTTAAATTAATTTCAATAGTTACACGCAAATATCTAGAATTTGTTAACCATAGCTATATAACTAATTGAACATTTTCAGTTTCACTCAAAGACCACTGCTCCAATCCATAGAAAATTTCTGCTGGGGTTCCCCAAGGTTCACCATTTTCCCCCACGTTGTTCAATTTATACACAGCAAATATTCCTACTTCAGCACATATAAACACTGCTCAATTTGCCGATGACACTGCTCTGTATATTTCAGGGAACTCTTTAACAACTATTCAAATACAACTTCAAAACCACCTAAATTTACTAGCAAATTGGGCTAATGTCTGAAAAATAAAGTTGAACCCAACAAAATCTGTAGCAAAAATATTCACATTAAAACTATTCATACACACTCTTCCATTCTTCATAAATAACATCATCAATTGGACACCAACTAATAAAACAATAAACTACTTAAACTTCGATACCCGACTCAACTGGAAGCAACATATAGAGGTAAAAATTCAGCAAGCCAAAACTAAACTAATTCAACTCAGACCCTTACTGAATCAACACAATCAACTCTCCAAATCCAACGCTCTATTACTCTACAAAACAATAACCCGACCGACATTACTCTATGCTTGTCCCATCTGGACCAATGCTGCTAATTCCAACCTAAAAAATACAAGTTATCCAAAATAAATTTTTAAGATTATTTACAAAAGTACCATGGTTCATGAGTAACAACCAATTACACAATGATGTCAATATAAACACAATAAAAGACCAAATAGCCAACCTCACCCACAATTTTTACACTAACCTTTCCCTAATTCAAACATCATCCTTCTATAAACTAGGCAAAACCCCCAATTATTAAACGAGAATTAACAACAGATATCCCCTCCATTCATTTTATAAAATGTTCGCAAACTTGGAATAATACTAATCATAGGTGCTTCCTGCTTCCTCTCCCAGTATATTTTCTACATAATTGTAATGTATAATTTTAAGTTGGTGTAAGTTTGTATAAGGTAGATTAAGACCATCAAACATTTGCACAGTTAATATGTAAACTGAACAATGTAATGTCTAACAAAAATAAAATCACAATAATCATAAAAAAATTTGATAGATGATAGGGATAAATACCCGGCCAATGCCGAGTAATCAGCACGTGGTATCTAGTGAGATGATGGTATAACAAGCGTGTGTAATGAAAGGAATGTGTCTTAGATTGAAATATCTCACATTGGCAATGCCCTAACGAGATGTCTCAATAGAAACTAGGAAGGAGAATAATGGCTAACATTGAAAGATAGGGAAGTTAATTGAAATATTTCTCTGTCCTGTAACATTACATTTTTGATATTCGTTGAAATGATTGTCTATTTCTTGACAATGGAGGTTCCAGCTCGCTTCACAAAAGAACTTTCTGATGCCAATAGTTCAACATTTTTGCAAAAGGTCCGTGTTAAGCTTGCTCAGTCAAGTAAACGTGCTCTGTTAGTAGGTCTAAATTTCGCCTTATTTCGAGAATGCACATTTTATAATTAATGTCCAATGTTTAATGTGTATTAGTAACAACAAAACTATATATCTTCAGTACTACGAAAATCACTTACACGATCTTAGTTTCGTCCGCATAAATTCTTAATTTTTAAATTCCTTTCAAAATAACTTGCGAGGAAATGACGATTGTCAGTAACATGTGTGTCACAGATATCATTCATGCTATGAAAATGAAGAATCCACTGAAAACAATCTATGAAGTACGGGCCAAAGTCGGTGCCTGGAGGTTATCACAGTGTTGTGCAATATTTTGGGTAGGTCAATGCCTATGAATGCAGAATCACTTGGTCGGTTCTTCTTTTCCTACAGTCTCTAGTGTTCATAATGGTACTTTTTACTTCGACTAAAATATGAGGGAATGAGTATATGCAATGTTACAGGTAATGCCGAAAAAAATAAGTTTCCAATAACATTCTAGAACGGATATTTTAAATCTTGGGGGTTCTTTACACAAATCTAAAGAACACTTTTTTAAGTTTTCCAAAAATGGCTCCAATTTTTTCTGTGATTTTTTACTCGAGTAAAGCACACCATATTTATGGAAACGCCACTGGCCCGAGTATTATTAAAACATTTAATCCACAACTAGGAGTTCATGAATGAAGAAAGAGATTTTTTCAATGAAATCTGTACTTGAAAATTAGATATTTAATCAATGGCTTCTAACTTTTTTCAAAAATATTAATAGATTTTACGAAATTTTGATTGAAATCACGACAGCTTAAAACATTTTTTTTCAAAAACAGTTCCAACATATTTCTTTAAACTCTCAGTGCAAATGGAGCATAATGAATCTTGTAATTTATGCGCCATTTCCATTGAACATTTTGATTTATCAAAAACTACACATGCAGAAAATTTTGAGTTAAAACAACTTAGATGGAAATTTAAAAAATATTCCTTACTTTAAAATTCGCATTTCACACGTGTTTCATAATTTAATTCATTTTAGGATACAAATGTTTTAAATAGTCACTAATGAAGTTTCTCGACATCTCAAATATATTTTCGCGTGTAAATCACTCGAAAATGGCACAAAATATTCTCTTATTTGGTTTTTGAGTCTCATACATTTAAAAATTATGGAAATGAAAAATTGAGAAAATGTGAAAAAACAGATTGTTATATAACTCAACATCTTTAATTTATATTACGAGAAAGAGTACTAAAACATTGTGCTACTTTAGGTCTGTAAATATTATGTTTTTCATTACCTGTAAAGTTATTTAATTTACACAAAATTGGTCATTAATGAGTGCGCGAATGAAAGTTTTTAAAGCTAAGGAAATTTCCCAACCTTGTTGCTAAGGCAAAGAATGCTGTTAAATGTCATTGAGATAAATATATTCAGTGTTGCTAAGCACATTTTTGGCAATGTAGGAATGAAAAATATTAATTTTACGTAAAAAATGGATTGTAGGAGTAACTTGTGTTCATGGTTTTTTATGCAGTTGAATAACTTGCAAACAATAGCTAAAACATTAGAGTTTAATAACTACCTACTTAATACAATTTTAACTAACAGTTACAAATTGTACGAGAAATGTGTCATGTTGTAGAACAACTAGTAGTTTCATAAATCAATACATCGGAAACATCGTTAGTCAAACACCCATTTAACAAACTGAAGATACATCGTTTAAAATATTTGTAAATACTATTTTCCGAAATCTCCATTTAAGCTATTACCAATTAAAATTTTAAAAAAATCTTCATATAAATCTCTTCCTAATTAAAAGACGATTTGCAGTTTTTACATGGCGTTCATTCACGTTACCACTTAGAAGAAAGAGGATTGCAAACAAAATTCATCAAATAACTTAGCACGACTTTTCAAACGTGATGCACGAGTAAGAAACAAAACAGTACGATACATCTGAAGGTATGTGATGGTACTCTTTTATTTAGGAAGTTACATAAAGTTTTAACGAAAATATTCCATATATTTCCGATAAGAAAATAAGAGTATTCAATTACATCTTGTTTTCAAAATCGAATTTTACAAGAAATAAAAATTGAATGTATTCACAAAAATATAGTCGGCACATTTTAGGCGTAGTTTTAAAACCTTCGTACGCGTAATATATCATTTTGTCCCTCCTCGTGTGAGTGTCAGGGGCTCCCTGGGGTGCACCTTGAGCTCGCTTTCTGTCAGTGTGTGAAGAACACTGGCCGACATTCTGAGGAGTTCCATCGATAACCTCTGCCAGATGAGGGGGCGCTCGCTATGCGTGATTTCCTTATCGAGATTGACGTGTTTTCTGGCCGCATGGCCTCTGTTTGGAAGTTCGGCAATCGCCAAAGCCAAGTCTTCACACAAAGGAAGTATATAACTTTCTTAAGTCACTATAAGTTGAAGTAATGAAGTTTATGAATGTAGTATATTATAGTAATGTATATATTTAATGGAGTCATTTAAAAGGTCTCATTCATTCTGACACATTGCATGCAGTTCAATGGTGCTCAAAAGTTTATTTAAGAAAATTATTTTAATCTTCGAGTATATTTTTTTTTAAGTTATGAGATTAATTTTCAATATGGTGGTTACAAATAGGAATGGTTGTAGGACATGAAAGGTCACTGATCATAATTTTAATGACTCATTTTTGCAAAATATATTTTATTTCTAAGACGAGAAAATGTTTTCCGAAATGCCATTAGCGTTTAGAGAAATACTTTTCAATTCAGGGAAATATATTGTATTATTACTTTACTAATATTCTGCGTATGCAATGTATGAAGAACTTCAACAAATATCAGCTGTCTAACAGGCAGAAATTATTAAACGTGTCAGAGTAATTCACACCACCTGCACCTGTTCGTCTTTCATTAGTCACTTGTATTTATTAATGTGAAAGGAATCTGGGATTTTGTGAAGGAAAGTATGAAGTTTCATCACAAGAACATCAAATGAAGAAAGCTCAAATATTTTGAAATGCCTGGACTAATGGTATTTCTGTTTTCAATTATTGTACATTTAATTATTTAATGTTCTTTAATTTATATTTCTAGAGATGTTGCTTGTTTCTTTTTCCAAAAATTTTAACATTTGGAAAATATATTTAATTAAATGTAATTCTCCGTGTATTTGGGCTGCGTTGTAGTCGGCCAAGGGGGGGGCTGTAGTAATCTAGGAGCGCGAAGGGAGGACGAAGAAGCGAGTAAAGGTGGAGAGAACAGCGGATCGATTGATTGAATATTTCATGTTTCCGGTCGCATCATCTCTATGGACTAAGTGCACGTAAGTAGTTCAGTACTTGCTTTGTCCCGGGTGATGATGTGGTCCCACCTCCTAGATGGTGAGATCCGACGCTGACCTTCAGGGCGACTTGCGGGGACTTCCCCACCCAGTATCTCCCTCCAGCGGGAACGAGGGAGCAAAGAAGAGGGTTGAGCGAGCGGAGCGACGCAGAAGCAAGGCTCAAAACGGCCGAGCCCAGAAAATGGCGATACGCACGTAGTGGTGGTGCAGGTAGAGCGAAGGAAGGGCTGGATAGGAGGGGTGAGTGGGGGCCGTTCGGGGGGGCTGGAGGCGGCGAAACGTACATGATGAACTCATAGCAGCAGATAACACTACGTAGCGAACCGTGCGGGACGGGTCGTGCTGCTTAATAGATGACTGTGTTAAATAAATACCCGAGCAACGTCGGGTAATCAGCTAGTGCTTGCTATTGAAGAGGGAGAGTAATTGGTGAAACATGTTGCTCGCCGAAGCGGGGATAGTGAACGGGGCGGGGGTAGTGGACACAGGGCGGAGCGGAGCGGATGTCCAGGCAACTCCACATAATCAGTTGTATTTCTATAAAATCTTCTTTATGTATAAGCCATGATTTAATTTATTTTATAACATCAAAATTCAAGAATTTGGTATTCACACAATTACAGTGAAATAAAAGAAAACACCGTTGCGATCTCAGCATATCGGTATGTCGTTCCGTACTTCACGAGAGCGAATCACAAGACCAATCTTTCCGTAGTTCAATTTAATCGGTGCAATAAAAAAAGAAAGGTTCCTTGCCGCACTTAAACCGTTTTGAGTTAATGGTGGGAAACTGTTCTTAAAATATAAATTCAACTTTCTATGCAGAAAAGTTTGTTGTCCGTGACATCTGGAACATCTGAAGAGCGCCCTTCACTTATTAATGTTAAGAACAAAATGTTCGATGTCCGAAACTTTGAACCTTTTTGTTTCTCTTCTAAATTTGAAGCTCCTGAATATCGAACTTTTTGTTTTCTCCGATTTAATTGATTTTGATGTCTCCTTTTCCAAGTGTTTGTGAAGTGTTTGTCGTTGTTGAATTATTGTTGAAAACATAATGCTGCCCAATTCGAAACTAACAATGTGCGGCTAGTCCATGTGCTGTGCTTTTCACATGCAGGATCGTGTGTATGGGAATTCATTCTAATATTTCTAAATGTATATTAACAACTTAGACCCATTATTTAATTCGCAGACAGTGAAAGAGTCCGTTTAGTTATACATCATATTAGGGATTATGCTTTCTGATCATCTGAGCCACGGAGTGAGTGTGACCAGAAACTAAACTCCAAAACAAGTAAATGTATGTCCAGGTAGATCTAATTTTGTAGATTACGATTTAAGTTACACATCATTGTTCGGGACCTGAAAACTAGATTTTAGGGACCAAGGACGCACATATTCTGTGTTATGAATGGCTGAGGGCCTTGGAACATTTTCTGAACCCCTTTACATAAAAACGAACCAACTTAATGTAATATCATATGTAATTTTTGGTGTAAAAATCAACACAATCCTGCATTTTATATCACCATAAATAATGCCTTTATAATTTCGTCCAAAAAAGAACGGATAGCCTACGAAAAAGGTGGAGTAATTTTTGAATTTTGTTGCAACCTGAATTTCATCGAATAGGTGAATTTTCTCCTCGATGGTAGTTGGCAGTATGTTAAATGATTCGAGTAATAATAATCACAATAATATAGAGTCTGAACATTACGAAACAAATGAATTCGTCACCAAAAGAAGCATTTTTGAACAAAATACATCAGAAATATTTGTTCATCTCATTGTGCAGATCACGTTGGAGTTTATTCACACCTGAAGGTCGTCAAGATATGTTTAAATGTTTGTCAAAAGCTCGAGAAAAAAGATTTCTAAAGACACTTCATTTCTCATCACGTGAAAGGCAGGATTAATTTTAAAATTGACACCTGCGTAGAGTAAAAAGCAACTTACTTGATAATTACAAAGCAACTTACCATCAAAATAAAAATAAATGTATCGGCAATAACAGTTGACTTGAAAATATTCGTAAAATTACACATCATATTTCTCTATAACATTGATCTGTCGTAATCACTCAACGTAGGGATGTTGCAATATTTGGTTCAGTCTACAGATTATTGAATGTGCAAAATCATTATCATTAACTATGAACTATTTGACTTACAATCAAGGTATTTCAGAAAACATTGTTTGGTTTGAAATATTTTTATATACATTTTTGTCTGAACTTTGAGATGTTACTGCGAGAACCATAGTCGTGGCTGCATCGTCACTTTGTGTTGTCAGCAGCTCGTTTTATCCTAGGATGTGAAAAATATTGTGCCGCACAAAAAATGACGCGCGTGTATTTCTTCAAAACCATTCCAGCGTCCGTCTAACACGGAACAATCGTCACGAGGCCCTAGTGTCACATCCCGAGGAACATTCTGCGGGAAGGTTTTCCCTGATTTTGAAACATTGTACCGGGAGAGTTCCTCTTGCTTCATAGCGGATTAAACATTAAACGAATCTAATCTCCTGTGAAACGGCTTCCTCACTCCTCAGTCCCCTCCTCGGAAAACGCAATTATTCAACTCGAATCAGCTCCGCCCTCATAAATCTCATTTCGCCAGCTACCGGAAGCGGAGTAAGGAGGTCCCGGAAGAAGCAGAGTGACGTCAGACCACCATCTCAAACAAGAGGAAAACAAAATACTATCGGGGAAGTTAAAAGCGAGCACGAAATGAGTTAACTTCTTCCGTTCTCGATATTTGTGTCGTGTATCAAAGGGCTGGGTTCAGTGTAACAAACCATTTTAACTGCGAGTTTAAAATGCAATATTTTAAATATGTCAATATCCATAAAGGTTCATGAAAAAAAGTCTGAAGAACGTTTATTATTAAGATTGTTTTGATTAGTGTTGGTTTTCAAGAAAATGATTCTTTGAGAAAAAATAGAATGATCTAAATTGTTATTATTATGTAACTCGTTAATTATGAAGGTTTATATGAGTCTACGAACCATAAGTTTGAAACTGATCTCCTTTTGGAGTTCTTACTTAACGATTTTCCTCTCAGTAATTTTGTAGTAGAGCTGCTTCGACGTGACCTCGAAGTCATGGTCTGTTTGTGCTGCAATGGCTATTCTAGTATACACATATTCACACGCAAATTTTGTCGCTTGTTCGGATGTTCGCATAATCACTTTAATACACGCCCCTGAACTGTATTTACTATTAGCGACACTGCCCTGGCAACCTTCGATAAGAATACATAGTCCTGACACGATGCTGTTCGAAGATCCAATCCCAAAGCCCTTGAAGTGGATGAAGGTTAATGCTTCTTTTTTCTGTTGACCAAGATTCTAAAATGCCGCGAGATTAAAGATCCTATAATGCACCTTGTTTTCAGTGATTTAAAATGAAATAGCGTAAATTGTGTTATAGATTGCATGGGCATATCAGTTCTTTGCAGCACTGTCTACATAATTCTATATTTTCATTATTTCCCTTTGGGGAGTAACTCTAGCAAATTAACGGAATTCTTTATTTATGGCGTCTTACAAATTATTCTTCATGTCTTCCGGGCTGATGAGCCGTGGTCCAATTGGCTTTGAGCTACCAAATGTTTCGACCACGACTGCGGGCGAAACGTTTGGTAGCTCAAAGCCAATTGGACCACGGCCCATCAGTCCGGAAGACATGAAGAATATTGACTCCGGCCGTGAAAGCTTACAATGCTTTCTTATAAATTGTTCAAAATTTTCGAATTTCCTTAGCGTATTAAAAACACGGTTTGTCCCATAGAATAGGTGACTGATTTTATTTTCACTTGATCACTCGCACAGTTAGGAATGGATACATAAGTTAACTGGTTATTTACATTATCTTCTGTAATCAACTCAAAGCGTTGATACCAAAGACTTTCTTTTAATAACAGAAACATTGACAGCATTTTTATGTTCAGTCGGGAAAGGACCAATGAAGCAGAGTGCGAGCATTACGTCTTGTTTTAAATGGTCTGAAAGTACAACTGAAACGTTTGAAATTATACAAACTATCTACATTAGCGAAGCAATGGGCCCCCAGAACTTCCTTTTCTGTTTTGCGTTGGTTAGTGATGGTAGAAATAGCATTGATATTGGTCACCGGTCAGAAGTGTCATCGACAGTTTGAGAGTAAGAAGAATAAGAAATTATAGAATTTATAGAATTTCTATGTACATTATGAAAAAATATTTCAGACAAAGTAGGGAAAATTTACGATTTAAAATAAATGAAGAGTGTTTTTGTTATTGGCCACGATTGTCAGATGCAATAGCGCGAATTATGGAATGGGAACGTAAAATTATGGTACAGTATGTTACGATGGAAATATACAAAATTATGGTACAACTATGGTACATTTTGTAGTCGTATATTAAATAAAACTACTATAAAACTATAAAGGTTTATACTATACGATAAATGGTGTATTGGGAAACTAACGCAAGCATGTAAATCAGGTATAAGGGACAAGATACATTTCGTTCTGGAGCTTTCGATACCATATTTCACAGCGGCCCTTATCCATCATTCTCATTTTTTTAGTTTTGTAATAGTTCTGGCAAACATGTTACGGAAAGAATTGTTGGTCAAGTTACGGCAAGTTACTGTTTATGTTTTTCAATTGTAAATAACCATTGAAAACGGACAAAATTTCATAGGTCGCGAGGTCCTTTCAATAAAATAGATAACATTCAACAGCATTGTTTGAGTTGGCGATGCTGCATGGAGAGCGCGTGCAGATGGAGCGCGGGCGGGCGTTGAAGGAGCGCGGGGATGTTGGCGGTGGCGCGCGCGGCGTTGGCGGCGGCGCGGGTCGGTAGGGGCGCGCTTGCCATTGCGCTGCGCGCAATGGGCACGGGCGGGGACGCACGCGCGCGTGCGTGGGCGCGCGGGCGGCGCGCGCGGGGGCGGCGGCGAAGGCGCGCGGTGAGGGACGGCGCGGCGCGCCGCCGTAGTCAGTCTGCGCCGCGGCAGCCACTGTCGCAGCTTCGAGACGCGGCGCTCTGCGACGCCCGGCGCTCGACGACACCACGCCGCCCGCCGCCACTGGGCCTGCAGGCGGCGCCTGGAGGCCTGCAGCGTTGGCCGCTGCCGGACTCTGGGGAACGGCCCGTTCCAGGCCGCCCGCGTCTGCGGAGCACCTCGCCGCGCGGGAACTAGGAGAGGGGTTAGCTCCGCGAGTGACGCGCGCCCGCGGCGACTAAAAGTCAGAGGTCGATCTAAAAACCGGCGAAGCGGGTGGTCTCTTGTTTGGGCTTTCTTGGCTATCTGGTTCGCGTGGGCACTTGCCTCAACGCGGTTTCCCTCTCCAGAACACGAAACGAGGGGTGTCAGCCGGACGCGTCGGAACTCCGAGTGACCCATCGCATGGTTATTGCGGGAGAGGAGCGGTGGGCTTGTGCGTGGTGTGCGCGCGGCGGCAGGTGCGATTGCGTCAGCTGAGCTGTGCCGGGGGCGCGGCGAGGAGAAGGCCGGCGGGGGCCGGGCCGAAACGGCCGCCGCGCGCGGTTATCGCGGCGCGCCGACCGCCACTGCGCTCAAAGCCAGCGACGCAGACTTGGCGCTGGAGGCGTACCAGGGGCAGAGAGAGCAAGACTCCCAGTGCGAGCCACGTGGCTCAGGAACATCGGATCGACTCCGCCGCTTCTCGGATGATCCAAGCGCTGGGCGCAGTGATCTGAATTGTGAGTCTGTTGGCTGAAAGGCAAGGATTCTGAAAACCGCTTATTGGGTTAACCAACAACATGTGTGAAACATTTTTGGACAGACTGGTAAACGGCTTCATATTACGATCCCAGAAGCAGAGCTGGAACCGGTGCACGTATACTTTGCAAATACGCACAGTGCGCCGACCTGGGAACCGCGCGTGGCGGATGTTGCCGAGCGCGCTCATGCGCGCCGCTGGCGTGGCTATGAAGACGGGGCAGCGGGCGCGTTGTGCGATAGTCGGCGAGTGCGCGTGTCGCGCGTTGGAGGTCGGCGCGGGGACGTTCGAGGCGGCGGGCGCGCGAAGGCGCGTGGGCGCTGCCCTGCCGTTTGGGTTGGCGCTGCGATGGCGCTGGAGCTGGGGGCGCCGGCGTGGTGGCGGGGCGAGCTCACCGCGTTCGGAGGCCGCCGTGTCGCAGCGTGTTTCGCGGACGTGCTCAAGCTGCAGCGGCCGGGAGGCGCGGATCCGCCCGCCGTCGCTCCGCGCCACATGCTGGAGCTGTACCGCCGCTACGCCGCCGGAGGCGCGCCCCGCCGCGCCGCGGGCTCCACCGTGCGCAGCATCACGCCGGCCACCGCTGACGGTGAGTTCCCCCTCCCTTTTTTGTTTTATTTTTTCATTAACTGATTCGTTATTTTGTACGCGTCAACTGCCGTGCTTTAGTCACGTAAATGGAGAACATTTTATATCGTGGGAACTTTCGTTCCCCTCCCGCTGGAAAGTGATATTCGGGGCCGACTTACACGTATGTGTCTCAGGTTTCTCCCTCCACGTATCCCCCAAAGCGGGGCAGCGTCTCTGCCGAGACAAATTCTAAGCCCCTTTCTGGTCTTCTGGCGTGTGCGGTCGTGTAGTGTATCTTTACACTTTGCTCCACATTTCACTTGGTATTGATGAGAGACAGTAAGTGATACTACCGATAGGAATAGCCGGTCGATATAATTCTCTTCCTGACCGTGGATGAGTTCGACAAAGGCGATGAAGGTAGAGTCGAAAATTAGCCACCATCGAGACTGAAACCTTGGAACCTCCTGATCAGAGATGCTGACGAGATAACGGTAATGCTGCTTGTCAGCTGTCACCGCCGGTTTTTGTTTTTGATGTTAAACTTCTTTTCCCACAGTTTATACTGCAGTACTAAAAGAACAAAATTTAAGGATCAATTAAAAATAATTGTCGCCGAGCTACGAACATTCCTCTTCAAGAACAACGAATATGAAACTTGTCAGCTAGACTCGGTGTGCATTGCTAATTATCAGACAAAAGCAGTAAGTCCTTTACACGCCACATCAACTTCTAGTACAAACTGGTACAAGAGAGCACTATTATGCCAACTAGTACGTATAATGATAAGTAGCAGTTACAGGTTCTTTGAAATTATTTAAATGTTGATTATTTGAATGTTGTATCCGATGTTGTCACCGAATTATCCAATGGCATCGAGTCCATTTATACCTATTTTTACAATGAGGGAAAATAAATTATAATTTGGAACTGTTTGGTAAAGTAAAATACTTTTAATTGTTGCAGGATTATAAAAGTCCCAATACTAAAGAAAAATATAAATAAATTGTTGTAAAACAAGGATATCTAAATATTCAGGCGACTTAATTTTTGTTAGACAGCAGCTTAGTCACATTAGATACATATCACGAACAATACATTTAGGTACATACTAGATTATTACCACATTGGCGTCGCAAAAAGAAGATAATTATCTGACTATACTACGCGACGGAAACAAAAAAATATGGTTTTCCTTTTGTATTTACCTTGGAATGACTAAGAAATAACCATATCTGCAAGTAGATGTGTCTCATTGTATCCCGAAAATTAAATAGCAAACTTTCAGGAGTTAGTGTTGGCGTCAAGCGCCTACACTGTGGGACTAGGAATTTATTTTTTTTTCTGCTACCGATTATTAATAATGCTGGAAATATTAACCAAATACTAAAGGGAGTGCCATAAAAGGAAGATTGCAAACGTTGATGCACTACGAAAAAATATTTTTCTCTTCCTACTCCAAGCTATCTTTCTAGATTCACTGTTAATGAACTTTTTAACATTCAAACACATGATGAGCTGATTTTCTTAAATAAGAAAGTCTTTCCATTTAGCATTTTTGAAAGTAAATAAATTACACTGACACTTGAAGTTATTATTAAATAGAAATCCTATAAGAATATACAAACGTTCCAATACACAACAGTTTGAATAGCGTATATTAATGACGCGCGGCCTCTTCCATGGAGCCTTGTTGTCACGTGGCGTTAAGCTGTGTTGTAAGCAGTGACTCACTCACTGCTGAATGTGAGAGTTCAGTGAGAATTCAGTTGGGGCGCGAAGAATGAGGAAAGGCAGCATAACAAATATTTTCAGTCAAAATCGAAACAGATTTTATACTTTTCCCCAGGCCCCCCACTGGTTATCTAGCGAAACCATTGATATCTTTTAAAAGACCGGAGTGGACTATTTTTCTTTCAATTTCTGGACGCCTTGGAAATTAGTAATATACTAGATATTATCCTTATTCACTGCATCCGATAGTTCCGTACTGCATATTTTAATGGTTTAGAAAGAATTTCCGACCAATTTTATTCGTCTAACAAAGTCGTTGCCGCGTAGTTCTCTGATGCAACAGTGGCTGATATCTTACGTTGTTTGTGAACACAACTGGTAATATCTGGAAGATAACTAGATGTTTTGAAAACTGCCTTTTGTCATTGTGAGTAGAAAATCGTCCTAGAGTTAGAAAGAAAATGCGTTGTTTTTGTATCCCATCATTTGAAGGGAATGTTTAGTTGCGGGAGAACATCATAGATAGCCAATAATAATTAAAATATCTACAGTACATCACTTTAATTTTTTGTGTTGGATAATGTCCAGAAAATGCATTAATTTATCTACATAATATTCAATGGATATTTTAGATCATTTACATATTTTGTTGACACTCTTACTGCCAGAATGTTCAATTTTAGTATACTCCCAGAATGTTCAATTTTAGTTCTGACCTTGCGTCGACAATAAACATTGGATGTAATCATTAGGTAAGCAAAAGGCACACTTATTTTTGTCCTCGAGTGTCGTGAAAAAGTTGGTGAAACTTTTTTTACACATCGAAGACGAACCATCGAGTGTTGGTACTATCTTACTCACTTATCAGCTTAAGGCAATATTTGCAGTGTCAGGGCGACGTAATGAGTCTTCTAATCTCATGATACATCGCCTAATCCACAAGAATGGTTGAGGAATGTATTGATTGATGATTCCTGACTGAAATATTTCGCAACTTGGATAAGAAATAATACTATAGGTTAGATCCGCCCAAAGTACTAGATTCAGAGCATCGTGGCGCGGCGAATGCCCGGGGTATCGCTAAGGTCAGTGCCTCCCCTCAGGCGTTCGCTGTTCCCGAGATCAAGCTGGAAGAGATTGTACCGAAAATCCAGCAAACGAAACAGCGTTTCCAATTTATTTTATTCAGGCATAATTATTCTATTGCAAAACGTGAGTGGTATATATTTCTTATTTTTTTGTTTTTAAATCTAAGTTTCGTTTGGCAGAATAACCATAACCATCAAGGAAAAGCTGCTGACACACAAAAAGAAGAATCTTTGTTTCCTACAAACATTAACCTTCTGGCGTACATTATCCGGCTACTAAAAAATATGAAAACAAAACAAAGGTGTTCTCTGTCTGCCCGTCTGAAGGAACGGTTTGAGACGAATGTGCTATGTTGGACGAACTGTATCGACAATCCCCATCCACGAATCAAATCTCAGAACTGAGCTGGCGCTACACGTAGCCCGGGTGGCAAACTTTATGCTCGCAGTTGCTCTGGCCTCTGGGCTACTGCTTGAAGTAGTCATTAAATTATCTTCCTCGTACGTTCGAAAATGAGAGTATCAGTGTCATTGAGAAAGAATAACTTACTTCAAGTATAATGTTACGTCTGCCTCGGCACGGGGTTGTCCGGCTCTTTGGCTTTTCTGTGAGACTACCCCAGGGCAGAATGCTTTCGTAGTAGAAGAAAGCGGTGGAGAGTTGCGGGAAGTTCCTGCCGGCATATGTTACACATCTGCAGAAGCCCTTTTCTACTTTTAGAACGTTTTCATTGAAACTTGCAACTTCAACGTTTTCACGCTTTCATTGTAAGCGTTTAACGTTTGTTACGTTGTTAAAGTTTTCATTGTAACTCTTAACATTTTTTACTGTGTACATCAATAGAATTTTTATTGAGAAAATCCTCACATTTGAATAAGAACATTTCGAGAGTGGATACCTTTTTTTGAAAACTTGATAATTACAATAATGAATCTATGGTATTTCTGACGTCGATCCTCGATAAAACATGAGGCATTGAGAATTTTCTAGATGTATTTACTTGTTGTTGTGTCGGAAGATATGTTTATGCTACGTTTCTACACTTATGGTAATACTCGTTTGCCATCTAACACGTGTGGAGTGGTGTTACCGATAATCGTGTCTTAGTTCCTTTCGTCGACTAACAAACGTATTTTCCAAGCATTCAAGTGTGTCGTAGTCTCCATCGTACATTAAACTTTCCATTTCGCGTTTGAAAGTCTTCCGACGGTTCCGCGTCTCGCCAAAACGAGCTGCCGTGACTGCGAGGGGCGCGGGCCGGGCCGGGCCGCGGCGCCGACCGCCGACACGCCCCCGCGCGCGCAGGGCGTGTCGCGCCGTGTGTCACGCGCTCATTTATTCATCGCGGAGGGGGAGCGCGGGGCGGCGCGTGTCGCGCGGCCCTCAGCCGCCGGAGAGCGATCGCCCGCGACGGGCCCTTTCCCCTTGTACCCCTCACCTCCTCCTCCTCTTCTTATTTATCTCTCCGTTTTCCCTTACTTCCTTTTACTCTCCTCCTCCTCCTCCTCATGTTCTAATCTCCTACATTCCTACTTCTTTTCTTATTTGCTCTCCTTTTCTCCTCGATTCTATTTTATTTTCCTGTTCTTCTTCATCTTCTAATCTCCTTCACTCTTCCTTTTATTTTTCTCTTCTTTTCTCCATGCTCCATATTATTCTCCTCATCTTCTTCGTTTTCATCTTCTTCTAATCTCCTTCATTCCTTCTCCTTTTCATATTTTCTCTCCTTTTCCCCCTTGCTTCTATTTTTTATCCTTCTCCTCTTACCCTTTTCCCGATTCTTCTTCTTCTTCTACTTCTTTCCTATCTTCTCTTCCTTCTCGTCCTGCAGCTTCTCATTTTCTTTCTGCATCTTTTGTTCCCCCTTCTTCTTCCTCTCTGCTTATGGCATCTTTTGCTCCTTCTCCTTTTTCTTTTGGTTTCTTATTTCGCTTTTGCTTGTTCTCTTCTTTATTCTCGTTTTCTTCATGCTTCTTTCCTCCTCCTGCTTTTCTCTCTCCTCTTCCCCCCTCCTCATCCTTTTCTGTTTCTAATTATCTTCCTACTCTTTTCAGTTTTTCTGCTCCTCCTACTTCTTCTAGTTTCATATTTATGACAATACTGGTGAGTCATAATGCAGAGATGAATTATGATTTAGACGATACAATAAGAAACGTGGTTGTTTGCTGTTACTTATTACTGCACTATTGGAAAGTGAAACATTTTTGCATTACTTGGTTTTCAAATCTACACAACGCCCCCATCGCTTGACCCCCGGGAAATATACTGGAACTCAGGAACTTGGAAAGGAGGCTGAGTCGACCTCAGAGCCGCCCTGAATGGAAATCATCAGATAAGAATCTCAGCCTAAGTCGGGATTCGAACTTTGGTCCTTCAGGTCTCGAAGCCAGGTCTCGAAGCCAGGTCTCGAAGCCAGGTCTCGAAGCCAGGTCTCGAAGCCAGGTCAGCCTTCATAAGTTTTTATGCAATATTTGTTTGCAATATTTGGATACTATGTAATGTCGTACTTAGAATAATTAACAATCCCAATAATATTTCCAAAGTATCAACTACTGCTAAATTTCCTCCAGCTTCCATATAATTACCAACACACTTGCAAATGGATGTATGCACGGTGCATGTATTTGGACTCTATCGATTTCCTTCCAACAGTACGATGCCTTTGGGCGAGGGAGTTCACTGATTGGTACATGGTCTGCCCTTTGAACTGCGGTCAGTGTGATTCTCTTCCTCTCTAACCGTGCTTGGATAATACTCCTCGTAGTGATCACTCTAGTGGGGTTCATGAGCCCTTGAACTGCATGCATTGTTTTCTACATATTCCAATGAACTGACTACCCTTATGTTATGCCGAATCTGTAGAAAAAACAATTTTGACATCAATTTGTTGCTAAGTCTCTAAACTTCTTCTAATGTCTCCTAATTATCTGAACGTTTGGTTTTTGTTCACAAAACATGTTTCTTTCTTAGCATCTAGGGGTCTCAATTTTCGAAAAATTCAACTTTGTCAAGCATAGTAAAAACATTTAGGAAGTCAGCAAATTTTTATTTTTATATATTTATTGCCAATGACATTCAGTGTAACTATATTTTTTTTTATTATTTAAAGAGTAATTTCCCAAGTTTATTCTATGAACAAAATGTGTTTTAAGAGTCCTCAGTTTTTACTACATTACTTCACTCTCACCGGTAAGGTTCTTTCCATTAAACTCGAAAGCGACGGACATGACGAGTCTTGTTTGAGAATACTCTGACAAGTTTAAATTTATTTGCAAACACATTCTGGACAAAGTAAATTCCTGTTGGAACAATCAATTGATTTTATTTGCTTATCAACGTACACATTCTATTTAGCGCTTTCGATTGTCTTATTCACGCACATAAATTCATTCACACGCGTAATATTTGTCTATCATAAACAGGTTGGTTCGAATTTAGTCAGTATACACGTCCATCCTAAATGAATCTTTCAAATTTACAATCACAAACGTAAAAAGTACATAATATGTACTAAATTAGGATTAAATTATCTAGAATTTTTTTCTACAGATGAATGTCTAAGAGATTAAAAATAATAGGTTGCCAATATTAGTTTTATGAGACCAAGCACATAGTTTTCTTAATTAATCCAAATGAGCACACTACAGATTGAAGACAAGCCGGTCGGGCAGTTCTCTGTCATGGCTCTCGTAAGCTCCAGCTACTAGCGAATGAGTCATCAAATTGCACGCGACCACCGGTAACACTAGTGGACTTCGAAAAGGCCTCGGAATAGGCAACCCTGTACTTTACATATTTAACGAGCGCATTAAACCTAGAATAACACGCCTCGGCCGACGTCCCCTCGCCGACGCCTCTCGAGGCCACTTAGCACTGCGATCGCGGGCGATTCTCATCCCAATTCTCACCTTTTTGTGTATTCTAATGACCCGTCTAAAGGGTCCTACGACGGCTTTCGTGATACCGAGGTTCGGTTCCTCTCCTCTTTTTGGCGTGCTTCAGATCACAGCAGGACCTCTCCGGAATTTTGTGACCCTGCTTCGGCGATCGAAGGTTTAAGGAATGATGCTATCCTTTAACGATCGTGAAAAATGTAACATCCACTTCGTAACAGGAGTTAAATGTTTTTGTGTATTTATTTCGCGTTATTTAAACTGCTATTTCTTATATTAAAAATTGATAAATCCTAATAGATAGCAGGTTCTCAGAAAATACAGAACTTTTAACTCTGGACATGCTTTCGCAGTGTTGGCATTCATTATTTGGTAATTTAAATTGCGAAAAAACGTTATATTTTAAGTCTCACACAACGTGTTAAAATAAATGCATAAAGCTTTCAAACCATAAAATAAACATACATTTTCTAAGATTATATGCACTTTTTCTCTATTTTCAATGATTCCACTTTCTAAAAATGTTTTTAATTCAATATACATAATAATAAATGAATACAGTATTGATTGAAATATTCTCTTTTTTCATACATTATAATTTACTGCCTTTTGATATTATTATATTCAATAATATTATATATTTTAGTATTTCACATAAATCATAAAATGCTTATAAATCTTCAGTAGGAAAAGATAATTGCAAGGAAGGAGCCCAAGTCTCAATTATCATTAATTCACAAATTCAGAATATTTTTTTCTAGACTGAAAGATTGTTAATAAGAAAACATGATAATTATATTAAGGTTATATCTCAATGAAAATATCTTTTGAATACACGAAAAATAGTGACACAATCGAGAGCATTTTCTCTTCAGAGAAGGTTTTGATAGAGAACTGAAGACCGAAGTTGGAAGACAAATGAAAGTGACATCCCTTTCTAGCAACTCTTCTAAAGGTCAAAGGGTCGATGTCTTGAGAACCAATTCAATTTCTTCTCAGCAAGAATTCGCTGAAACGAGGGCGTTTAGGGAAGAGCGGAACGAACAGAAAAGGAAAATATCACAGCGGAAATTTCCCGTAAAAAATGAAAGAGGAAACTCGACGGGCGGTTCCTAGGGCGAGCGGCGCACAATCGGAGAAGTCCCAGCCAACTTCCTGGGCGAGGCATTCGAAGAAAAATTAATATTAGGATTAATTAAGTTGGGATGGGGGCGAGCTTTAACGCTCCGTTGACTATCGGCTAACTAGCGCCGGCGCCTTCGGGAAAGAGACCGGCGCAGTCGATTTCTTTGCCGGCTCCTTGAAAGAAATGAATGGGAAGTCTCTGGACCGAGAACTAGAGCAGAGCTTCGACGAAAAAATATCGCAGTATTCCGTTGCTGACAAAAAAATAAAAAGACCATGATTGAAAATGTAATGAATAATTTGGCTTTGGAATGCTTCGGTTAATCGATATTCTCATCCAGGTGAATGTAAATTGCCAAGAGGGGTGTTGATAGGAGGTGCATTAAAATATTACAGACCAGCATTGCAAATGAAAAATTATGAAATTAAGTGAGCAATGCTGAGGAACCACTCAACGCGGTTCATGTTCACTCTTTGATTCAAAAGTGTTGAAATTTAATTGTATAACAGATTCTATGAACTTCGGTAACGTGATGTAGGAAATCTAGTATTCAGTCAGTTTTAACAGAGGTTATTTTGTTAAAAACGTTCCGATTACTTTATTTAGGTCCCCTTCAATTTAAATGTAACCTTTGGAACGATCTCTTGATAAGTACTTTAAAGAAGAAAAATTGTGAAACATGTTATCTTTTTTAGAAAGAATTGGTCTTAATTGTGTCGTCCTGAATTTCTATGACTAGTAGCAACACAGCTCACAACCTTGTAAATATCTATGAAATAAAGGGTCTGATAATCTCTAAAATCTAAGATATTGGGGAATAATAATGAGAGGCTTGTGTCATTAGCTCTATTTTCAATCAAACAAGCGGGAGGCGACAATGAGAGATCAAAAGAGTAAAAAGGGTACTTGGTCCTTTGGCAGTTCACCGTTGACGCTGAGAACGGAAAATGAAGATTGTTTCAGGACTCTGAGATTGGTCCCAATAAATACTATGTACAGAATATTTCAAATACTTGGCGTTTTATTTTTTCAAGACTTTCAATATCGGGACAAGAGTTTTTTCTTTTATAGTGATTAAATTAGGAAATATAAATAACTTATACCTGCTTTGGGTCTTTTGTTGTTAATTCCTGTCAAATACTATTCAACAAACAGCACAAAGAAACAAGTCCATATTAATATTTTTCTCTGTAAAAAAATTAAAAAACAATTGCAAGATCTGAAATGTTTGCACTGTACTATGATAATTTCTTTTTTCTGGAAGATAAATGTCACTTGGTAAAGTTTATTACAAAACGTCTTTGTCAGGCTTCTTCATAATTGCTGTGGACAAAATATCTTATGGGCCGGTCAAGCATTGCTTAGAAGTATTTAGTTTCCAATATAATTTCCAGTTACGTTTTAGTTAGTTGAAATTTTGCTTTTGTATTGACTTCCTTATACTTTTTTCGGTTGCATTTTGTCTTATATTTTTATTAATTCATAATATTAAATTTAATTTGAATATGTAATGAGTTAGCTACTTTCAATGTAAAACTTTCTTCTTCTGTTATTGAAACTATTACATTCCATCTTTGTTGATGTTAGTGGAATGGAGGCAAACCTGTAGGAACTAGTATTTTTGAATTATTTCACTCACTACAAAAGATATTTCCTTCACTATGTTGGATATTAATTTTTTGGTTGATATTCCAACATTTATGTTAAAAGTTAGTATACGGAAACGTAAATGTAAATTTTGTTTTTGATTATTAAATTTTTCCATACAACCGGAAAAAAAAAGGAAAAATAATTTTCGGTTTGTATTTTCTTAACTTTTGGTTGACAGAACGTGATTACTTTAAAGGTATTTTCATTGAAGACACGTACTTCAAACCCTTCGTAAGTTTGCACCACTTTCTCCTTCAAACCATGGTCTTGGAAACCAAAACTGGAGTCCTTGCAGTAATTACGGCTAATGGTTCAGGTCACTGGAGGTAAATGATTTTTTTCTGATTTTACGTTTCCATAACGTGCAACTTCCCTCTAGTAATTAAACAATAATTTATATTTGTTTTGAAATTCATTCTTCAGGGAAGCAAAGATGATAAATAAATAGATTTCTAACGTTAGCATTGTAATTTAGAACTTTACATCACATTGCTGCATTAATTGTCATTCCAGCAATGTGTGAATGTAGTCCGCACAATGTATACGTATATATGTAGCAAACATGCATAATCAAGTGAGTATGTGTGTGACGTAGATACATAGACCAATACAAGCGTCGTACCCGACTTGGCACAGGTGAAATTTGCGATGATATATTGATTATTTCGTTTCCGAGTGTGTCAACGGCTATGGTCATTAATCCCGTAAATTTAGTGGATGATTTTATCACTGGAGATGTGGATCATGGCATCAACTGATATCATTGAAGTGCCTCTGATAGAGAGGTTCTTACAGGTTCGAGTCCCGACGGGGGCAGGGTTTTCTACACTAGCTAGAGAGCTGGATCGAATGCGGTCGCGATCTGGAGGCGAATTCTAGCGGCACGCTGCTCTGATCGGTAGTTTTCTGTGGTTTCTCCTATCAACGCTAGGCGAATGCTGGAGCAATACCTTCACAAACGGGCCGGGACGCGATCTTGCCTTCCTCTTCCCTATGCTATCCTCTTTCTTTTTACACACATTTACACTGACATGCACTACACTACCATACATGTCGGGAAACCGGGAGGGAGCTTAGACTTTATTTCGGCTGGGGCGATGCCCTGCTAGTGGGAGACACCTGGTTGGGCCCGCTAGCCGATGGGCTTATCGGCACCAGATCTCACCATTCAGCGGGGACGATCACAGCCCGGGAAAATAATGTACTACACTTACGAGACTAATTACCTTAGACTTCTAGACATGGCCGGAATCGCTAACCAATGAGTCAATCTGACATGAAAGAAAGCAGTTCGTCCTGTGGAAGGCTGCAGTATGACCTCCGAACTTTGGCATCTGTGCCTAGGACGCGGCGTCTCCAGAACGGTGAAGAAAATTCAAGCTCCAAGCTCCCGACTACTGTCCCGACAAGTTGGTAGTGTAGGGGAATATTGGAGAACTATATTCTGAAAATACTCTTTCTTGATATTCGCAATACTATTTATAAATGCAGCTCAAAGACGAAGTAGCCCGTAGATAGCCCAGGTAGCTAAGGCTGAAGGGCCGTGGTTGCCTTGACTTGACGTGAAGGGCCACTGGTTCGAATCCCCACAGCGGACATGGATGGTCGTGTACCTTTGTATGCATGTTCCACTACTGTTACTTCACAGTTAAAAATGTGATGTTGACTTACAGTGGTCGCTCTCTCACCATAGCAGTTGAAAAGAGACTTTTAATAAGTACAAAAAAGTAATTTGTTCTGATGATTGCGGAATAGAACCCCTTCACTGAATTAACACTGTGGTAAGCCGTCGCTTTACTTTGATTACTGACAGAAAAAAGTAGCTATTTCATCCTTGTCAAGAAACTATTAACATGTTAGTCATTAATAAGAGGTGAGAATAAGAAAATAAGTATGTTTAGGATTGAGAAAAACAGTTATATTACTTTTATGTTTAAAAATGTATGCAAACATTCTACTTTGAAACATGGAATAAGAAAAAGATGCAACTGCAACGTCACCGCAGTTTAAAAGAACATTGAGCCATTATTGAATTCACAGAATTTACAATTAATCATATTTTTCTTAAACACATTTCCGGCCTCTTCACCCGTTTACCTTCGTTTGCAGACGGATCTTCCAATTAAAGAGTAAATTACGCCACATGAGTCAGTTTTGAAGCAAACCTTTTCTTAGGTCACAAAAAGTTGAGTTGAGCGTGCATCACAATACGCTGTATCATGTAGAATCATGCATCTGCAAGGATATCCTCTTCTTCTAACTCGTGAAATTATCCGTCTTGTTTGCAAGTATTCTTGTTTGTGGTTCATAATATGTATGACGAATTTCCTGACGAACGAAATATACTTTGCGTCAATACACATGGAGACAAATATTCAAACATTATTGATATCGGTAAGTTTAATGTAATATGAGAAAATTGATAGAGAGGGTTAAATTTTTAGCTGAGAAATACGGCACTGTCGCGAGGAAATTTTTGAAGAGTTGTACCATGTTTTTAATTGTTCTGGGATCCTTAGAGCAAGAGTCACTCTCCGCTTTTGTTTGTCAACAAGAACTTGAATCGGGAGTACACGAAATCATAGTAAGGTGAAATAGGTGAAGAATAAGCGAAAAGGAGACAATGGAGAAACTTTTGTGGAATTGAATGGAGGCGAATAAGAGCATTGATTTATATCATAAAATAAAATGACGTAAGATGAGTTTTCAAAGGACAAGATAAATAATTGAAAAAAGATAGGGTCGAAGACCCAATAGAGGAAGAAGAAAAGAGTAGTTGAGTAGCAAGATTTAAACAATAATTCGGACAAAAAAAGCGAAATTGAAACGACGAAAAAGGATGTCAAATAAGGATGTCTCCGCGCCTCCCCGCTCCGCGCCTCCCCGCTCCGCGCCTCCCCGCTCCGCGCCTCCCCGCTCCGCGC
>BOPP01000089.1:1622845-1653116 GCA_017312745.1 Gryllus bimaculatus
GCTACTCGACGTACCCGTTTCGTGTCATCTTTCACGGTGCACCGAACGCTGGTTGGAAGTGAGAAAAGGCAGTGTTAGGCGTCATTTCTTAAAGCAATGACTCGCAGAAAAAAAGTATAAAATGTTGAGAAAAGTTTGAAAATGTGATTGTTTTTAATGTAAAGTATCTCCCAAAATCAAAATATTTGCTTTAAATTCGCAAGGCCTTGAGCTCAGCTCGAAAGGGGAATATCAATTTTGGATCAAATCGTCTGAATGGATTAGGTGCTAGCGTTGATCTTGGCTGGCCGGTCTGGTCAGCTGCAAGACGTTTTGCCTTCATCCAATTTTTCGGTGTCATCGTAGATTCTCACTATACAACTTGTTCGAAGAAATAATTGGTATAATAATGGTAGATAACTCTTAATATGAACATAAAGGTAATATGAACATAATAGGACCTGAACCGATGTGTAAAAGAACGAGTAGAAAGAGACAATTTATATTTTAATCGATTCATTTGTATATATGATTGTTTGTTGAAATCTACCTTGAGAAAGGTATGTCGCACGTGCTCGGGGTGATATTTGGACCTCCTGAGCAGTGCAGCGTGTGGTGAGGTTGAGTGGAGGGGAAGGAGATGGACGAGCGAGCGTCGGGGAAGTGATTCCGGGAACCGCGGAAGGGTAACGTTCAAAGTAACGCGGCGGCTGGTGGGAAGATTGGCAGGACAGCAAAGCGAACCCACGACTTCCAGCCTGACAGACTGAGCAGAGCCCCTGAGTAATTTGGTGGTCGGAGATTCTATGATTCATAAAACAGAAGTTGATAATTTTTGTTGTTAGAGAGTTTTGCAAGTTTAAAATAATGTAGTTTACTGAAAATTAGCGACGGCAACAATCCAAAATGAAATCCTGCAAGTACAGGAACTGCCGGGAGGTTTTACAGTCAACATGACTTCAACTATAAGTTTACCATATCTAAAATCTGGTTACACATTTTTTTGAATTGCTGTTGAACTATTAGAAAAATCTCTGTTTTCCCGCGTAGGATTACATAACTTACTCTTCTTACGAAGTTCCTTCGTAAAGCGGGAAAGTAATTAATTGAAAAAATTATTCCATTATTTTATATCATAAATAGTATAAAATTGCACAATAATGTCACAAATGAATGGTCCCTCTTCTAGATAAGCTAAATAAAGTTTAAAAAATAGCAATTAATATTATTCACTGTTTATTTTATTTCATATGCATCTGGAGGAGAGTACCACTGACGTTTAATTTTTTGAAGGCTAGATATGTCAGAACCAACACATATGTACGGCACCTGGACGATTCTACGTCATGAATGTACAATGGTTCACATACGGGTTATTTTGAGCTTTCAAGACAGTTACATATATATTGACTACATCGTTTTACATGATCTGGTTTGAAAATCATACAAAGATAGGTAATTGACTAACTGACCATGAAACGTTGAGAAGGAAAGAAAAATAAATAATACATAATTAACCACAATTTAGAACAAGTAGAAAACACACATTCAAATTCAACATTCCAATTTTACGAGGAAAGGTTTGAGATTCTGGAACACATTGAAGGTGAACATCTGTTGCGTGTAGTATCGGACATAAAACGTAGTACGAAAATTGCGTGAAAAATGTTTCCGAGAAACAGTTGTCGAACCTTCCGGGAAGTACTCTCCTGCTTTCTCTGCTTTCATCACTTACACAATTCTTCCGCCCATCGTCTTTTCACTCACTCTCTGAGCATTCCAACCGTTTTATTCACGCCATTATACGCATGCGAGAAGAACTTGTGTTGTCTGAGTGTGCTGACACGGAACAGAACACATTCTAATCTATACGACACACATTCATGCACACTTCATAAAAGATATGAAAATATTAGTTTTTTTCGTTTGGACAGTTTCCTTCTGCCGTCTGACAAACGTCTGTTTGACTTACTGGCCCTCTGTGTTAGTCAAACGCGAGTGGGACTTGTCACCAGCAGTCACCAGAACGCTCACACAAAAGAGGCAGAGAATATGAATATCGCCGTGCCATTGTTGGAATGATGAGACCCATATACCTCGTAAGACGTCTTTTATAATTTCGAATAAAACACAACAAATAAGATAAGCTGTGGTAGGTTCGACTCATCACCTATTTTTGCTTGCAAGGTCGCTTAGTTGAAATGTATATTGTTTATCCATCTCTTATTCATCGAAGGGGTAAACATTAGTAATCCAATGGTATAAATATAGGGTAAATGAACCTTGTGAGGAACAAATCTTTTAGTGAAATCCGAAAATAAATTTGAGAATGCCAACAAGTAGAAACACTCGCACTGTAATTTTTTCAAGAATGAAACAACTACGCATATACAACGTAGGCAAACTAGTTACAACACATACTTTCTCGCATTATTTATAACTTTGCAATTTTCGAAAAAACACAGTTCAAAGAAAATGAGACCTTCGTCATTCTTTTAAGCCTTTGATCTATTAATATAAACAATGAATAAAAAATATTAGAGCCGTTTTGGATTTTTTTCCAATTTACATTAATTTCACGCCGAAATTGATGCCAATTTCAAGAAATTGTACGTGACCTTCTTCAGTGGTTTCAGTTTTAACAAGAAATTGTATTTAAGACATAAATTGTAGTTTTGAATGTTCACTTTTTGCAGTTTTCGAATATACAGGGTTCCCCCGAAATAGGAATAGCACCAATTTTTTACCGTTCTTTCATACATACGAGAAGAAAATTTAAAGAAACAAACTGTAGCCTATTTTTTAAAAAAAAGTTTAAAATTGCCAAAATATCTTGCAGTATTACGCAAAAATTACTCATTTGTGAACGATTGTACATGATGTTATTTCAATATCTGTCTTTAAAGAACTGGTTTTATTAAGGGAACAAATCTCTAACTTTAACATTGTAAATCCAAGAGGACGATGAAGAAGTATTTGAAATTTTTCAAAACTTTCTTAAAAAGTTTTTTTAACGAAAATGAGACCTGTGCCATTTTTTAAGCATTTTCTGAGCTATCCAAGGATAAAGTTTTACCAAAAAATTTGGAGCCATTGGTGAGAAAATGATGATAATGTATAATGACACGTGCGAAAATGACGCTTAATGTATGGAACCCCCGAAAATCAAAATAACCGTTGCAAACTGGCAAGGATGGAAGTTATTTGAAGTAGAACAGTAAACCTCAATTTTGGAGAAAATCAGCTGAACGGCGTCAACGTTGAGCTCTAAGAGACGAGCAGATGGACGGGAAGACGTTTTGCCAGTAATCGATTTTTCGGCATCACAAAACTTAGATTTTGACTACACCACGTGTTAGTACTAGGTAATTTACTAGATAGAGGTCTAATACATTTTTTACATGAGCAAGAGTTTTCCCTGTGAAAAATTCGTCGTTTTTGGAGTACGATTACAGTTCTTACTCGTACTCTTCTCGTATGAGGAGTAAGTGTGAGTAGGGTACAAAGTGGGTGTAAATAAGTAGGGTACGAAGGTGAGAATGAGGTCGTACATTCATGAAGTTAATTCTCGTGTACAATTAATACCGTATGTTTAAACATTTTGACTATCATGTATCGTTTATTCCAAATTTATCGAATTTCCTTCACCTTCCGAAAGAATTCGTTCACCCCGTCTTCGGCATCCTGTAGGTTACAAACTTGAAGCTACAGCTGCTTCCTTCCTAGCCATCGAAGGCTGAGGGCCATCGCCTCCAGGCCTCTCAGGGGCCGTGCGGAAGTAAGACGTCCGAATTGGCAGCAATTGAGCGGCGAATTCCCGGGCGCCCAATCAGCGCGCGGTAAATCAGTGGCGGCGGAGAGGCCCAGGGGGCGAGAGGGCGTGCGGGAACAAGCGGGCTCACGGCCGCCGAACTCTGTGCGGTGCGTGCGGCGTGCGGTGCGGGCGGTGCTGCGGGCCCGTGCGGGCCGGCCGGGCGGGGCGGAGGGCGGGCGGTGCCGCGGCGGTCGGGGCTTGCGGTGCGGTGCAGTCGGCGCGAGGCGCGACGGCGCAGGGCGGGCTGGCTCCCGGGCGCGGTGGTGGAAGCGGAGGGCGGAATCCCCGGGCGCCTTCAATGGACAGGCTCGCGGTTCAGAGAAAGGAGCCCCCTCCTGTGCCCCCGGCTGCTGCGCGAGTTTTATGAAAAATGCGCGGCGCGGCGGACCTCAAGGTGGCGAGAAGCGACCGGCGGAGAGTGTGAGATGTTCGGGTAGGGATACTGGGAAAGTAAACAAGACTTGAGAGCGAAACAGGAGAAGGTGCGATCGAGTGTCTTGGTTGGTGGGGTCGTGTGGTTGTTGACCATAAGAATGGAACAGTTCTGCGTAGGCAGGAGGACAGCGAGAGCCCGTAGTGTAGTCCATGTTTTTGCCGAGGGATGGGAGGAAGGTGGTGATCTTTCCATCGTTGCGTACGGCGGACTTACCCGCCAACTACGCGAGTTTTCCCGCCAACCAGGAGTCTCTCACACGGGCACCGCCAAGGACGTCTAAACTCCCGACCGGACCGGCTTCTTCGTAACTTGTTTAGTGCTGTTTAGTGTGTGGTAATGGGAGAGGATAGGACAAGAAGAGCAGGAAAGATCGCCGCGCGGTCCTGGCCCGATTTAGGGTAGTCTCCGGCGGGCGCGGCGCCGAGTGTTCCAGAACCCGCGCCCCGCCCCGTCCCCTCCCGCTCCCGGGCGGCCACTGCCCAGGACCTCCCTGGAGAATGGTATCCGCGCAGCGTCAGGCCCCGGAGCGGCCAGTACAAACAGCGCCGACGCGCCGCTGAATTTGGACCAGCGCTCCGAGCCCCCCGCCCGCCCCCCCCCGCCGCCACGCCCGCCACTTGCTTTTTCCCGGAAACACTTGCTGTGGCGCGCGCGGCCGGCGCGGCGACTGTGACGAGCCTGGATGCGGGCGGGGTGCGAGGACGGGAGATGGAACTTGACTCTAAAACCGGTGAGGGCTAGGGACCGGCGTGAAAGCCAGACAACAACAGCCAGCAGCGCTCGGCAGGCTGCCGATTGAGAGTCGAAGGGTTTGGGTCAGGAGGAGGTCAGTGGAGTTGGGTTGTCAAGGGACGGGGGTCGGAGGACACATGGAGACAGTGAGGCAGGAAATGGGGAATCGTGGAAGCGGCCAATGAGAAAGACGGGGATTCGGTGAGTCTAGTGGTCAGACAGGCGTGTGGTCGAATTGGAACTATGGAGTTAGGTGGGAAAACAAGGCGATTATAAATCCGTTACGCGGGGAATTGTTGTTGCGGGGAATAGGTGAGACAGAAAACCCATGAGGCGGGGAATCGGGTCGGGGGAAGGGGGAATCGGTGAAGCGGGGATTCAGGAAGGCTGGGGATTGATTCGACGGGGAGTCTGGGAGGTATCATGTCGGCGGGGAATCCGAGCCCTAGCGTGGCAAGGGCAATAGGAATGCATGCTTGGGTTTGAAGACGTCATAGGAGGTAACGGGAAAAGGTGTTGGGGAGGGAGGATGGGCAGGAGGTGATGTGGTTGCGGGGGTGGGGGCTGTTGCTAACGAGGCCTCACACACCGCTGCATCCGGTGGCGAAGGGCGATAATATGTGATGAGAGCCCCGCCGGTCTCCACTCCAAAGAGTCGGCAGGCCTTTGAAGGCGCGCGGCTTAATGCTATCCCAACATCGTCATTAAAGAATGTTTAAAAATGGCCAAGAAAGTGGGTGGTCTCAAAAAGGGGGTTATTTTCTATCTCCTTGTGAAGACAGATGATGAAAGATCGAACAAAGACTTCTTTTCAGGAGTGACTGTTATTTTTGTGAACAGGTGAGTCACAATGCTTTGGAACTCGAACTACATGACGTACAGTCTCGACACAAAAATATTTATGAAAGTAACAACAAATGAGTAATTTGAATTAGCTACGTAAAATAAATTTTCTTACACTGTTTCTATACTTTGGAGCTATAACAGCAAATAATCTAAGTTATTATCAGTAAATTTAATTCAGTTAAAATTATTTTACTCTATTCTGTATCTTAAACTAAAAATTACAAGATGTGTAATATTAGTGAAGATGAAATAATATGAAATATCCAAAGTATATGTCATGGAATTCATTTATTTTATTTTCATTCAATTGAAATATATTTATTCATTTTTTCATCAATATATTTCATTCAATAAATTTCAATTAAAAAACTTTTTCTTCAATTTTGAACCGACTTAAAAAGGAGTCGGCAACCATTGCTACTGAAATACAATTAAAATAAATTCATGTTAAAGCTAGTTCCCTAATGAAAATATCGCACAGAAATCAGGATCTTAATATCTTAAGTATAAAACATTATTAATTCTTGGAGATTCTTTCGAGGAGAGAGAAAAATGAACTACTTTCCGTGATTATGGTGACCGGATTTTTCGTAACTCTTCGCGAGTGCATTGCATTGCATTTCAATATAGAAAATAATAATCTTAAACAATGGATGTTTTCCTTACACGGTTCTCCCTTTCATTGTTAGTACTTAAAATAAAATTTATTCCGTTAATTTAAAGATAGCAGACTACTAAAATGCATTAGGTCTACGTGAAGAGATAAATGAATTCTCTTATGGCAAGTGTGAACAAATGCTGAAGTGAGAAAGTTTCCTAGTTCTGCACTTCTTAAGCTATCGACGTGTTATCGACATAAACTTGCGGAACTCCGCAACGCAACTTGGGCGGCAACGCGTACTACTTGTCTTCCAGTTACGGCAACTACGCCCATGACCTCACGCTATTGTGTAGGTTTTCCCAACTCTCTCAGATCTGAAAACGTGTTCTAGAATATACAATCTTGTTGCGTGAGTTAAATGGAGCCTGATCTGACGGATTTACTACCACTTCCTTTCTCAGTACTAAATAAATCCAAAAGAAAATATCAAAATTCGGTAATGAAATAAAAATACAGATAACATTGCAATTTATCACTGTCTTGATTCTAACTCGATGAATTAACACAAACATGAGATTAACTTTCATTACCGTTATTCCAAGTTATTCTAATAACATTGCTTTTTTTGTTATTTTTATGGTCGCATCAATTTCCATGTCATTGGCGACCACTATTGCTTGTAACGGTATGGGAACTGTGAGGATGACACGATATGATAATGATAGGGGGTGAAAGGACGAACACAATACAACCATGCCCGAGGCGGGATTCGAACCGATCCTTCGGTCCAAGATCGGTACGGCACTACTGCCTTCGCACTCTCGGCCACCTGAACGGCTAATAACATTGTTGTTTCGTTAACGTGATGAAAATAAGTTTTTGAGGATCAGTATATTCATTGACAATGAATTACGCATCTTTGATAATAAATATACCACATTTGTTTGAGACTTTATCAGAAACTCGTTGAATGCGCATTATTATTATTATTATTATTATTATTATTATTATTATTATTATTATTATTTTGGTACATCCATGTAATACAATTGAGTTTAGTAATTTAAATTGTCGTTTTTGTATGTTAATTTATTATGAGCATTTGAGAAAGGTGGTAAAAATACATTTGAAAAGTATATTTTGTTTTCAGATTTTAGGTATGTCAAAACTAGTCCAAACTGGTTCCAAATAATTTCATTTTATTATGCTGTCTGTAAATACTTAAGACCGCATGATATTAGAGTTTTGGAGTTCACAATGAAAACAAGGTGTAAGGTAGGTTCAGAGAAAGTTGAAGTATTGGTTTTATGTACGTGAGTGTGTTTATTGAAGGTGGGTATAATTCAGTGTTTGTCCTGGATTGTGAGAAAGAACTTATAACATTTACGCTCAAATAGAGAAAAGAGAAACAACATTTTCGATGGAAATTTTGCTAGCTGATATTAGCTAATATTTGTCTAGAGAAGGAAACATGTATTTGAATGAATGTCTCTCCCGAATGGAAGAGACAAGTTTTTGTATCCATCAGAGACATCTTTCCATGCCTATCATGTCCCACAAAAACGCCAATTCTGCATCTGCCTAACATCTAGCTCGGAAGAAGCCCGAGCACAATTCGCGTCCTACGCAACGGCCGCTGGGAGAGCGAGGAAAGAGCCGCCTGGCCCGCCGGAGTCGATCCATTTCCGCAGCGATGGCGTCGCTCTCAGTGTCTTTCGTCATCTCCGCGGAGCGAGCGTGCTCGCGCCACAGGAGCCAGGAGCGCCCCGCCCCGCCCCGCCACGTCCCCCCTTCCGCGGCTGACGCTGCGGCTGACGCGCGCCCGCGTCTCCCGGAAGCTCTGCCGCGCGAGAAAACTCAAAGGGCGCGGCGCACCGCACTGGGCGCCAAGGCCTTCTCCACGGCCGTACGCACTGAGAGTGGTATCCTATGCCGGACCAGGACAGCTGCACCAGGACTGATGATTTCGTGTTTCTGGGCACGTCAACGGGTGTGGTCGTTAGTCCCGTAAGTGTAGTACGCGCTCTTCTCCGGCTAGGTGGCGAGATCCCGTGCCGACCTACACGTCAGCGGGCGTACGCGCCGAGAGGGCCCAGTGATAACCTTTGCCGCTGCCGCGTCTCTGCACCAGGACTGATGATTTCGGGTTTCTGGACTTATCAACGGATGTTGTCGTTAGTCCCGTAAGTGTAGAGCGTGTTCTTCTAGGAGATGAGATCCCGAGCTGACCTACACGTCAGCGGCCGTACGCGCCGAGAGGGCTCAGTGATAACCTATGCCGCTGCCGCGTCTCTGGACCAGGATTGATTTCGGGTTTCTGGGCACGTCAACGGATGTGGTCGTTAGTCCCGCAAGCGTAGTGCGTGTTCTTCTCCGGCTAGCCGGTGAGATCCCTAGCTGACCTACACGTCGGCGGGTTTCCACGTTCAGGTATCTCCCACCTGCGCAGCAACGCCCCAGCCGGAACAAGCTGCAAGCCCCCGACTGGACTCCCGACATGTGTGGCAGTGTAGTGCGCGAAATATGTGTTGGTAAGGGGTGAGGAGAAAAAAAGAAGAATGAAAAATTGCTTGCTGTTCATTGCGCGTTTGTTAGGATACTCCGGCGTTAATCGAAAAAACCACTGAAAAGTACAGATCAGAGGAACCGACTGCTAGAATTCTTCTTCAGTGACGGCGGAATGCTGTCTAGTGTCGACAATCCTGCTACGATTGGGACTCGAACCCTAGAGCTTCATAGTCCGAGACACTGCATTGACATCAGTTGATACCCTGTACGAACCCTCCGGAAGATCTAAGAGTCGAGTTCCGACTGTGACAGATAGCTAGAATGTCGAATTCAGTGTTTGGAAGAGAGTTAAGGCGTCCTGCTGCTACTATTCTGGTTTCATCTGTAGTTTTTCTTGTTTCTCCTACCAATTACAGGTGAATGCCAGAGCAGTAACTTAACAAAAGGACGCGTGATCTTACCTTTCTCATCCTTGTCACATCTCTCATTATACATACACATATACACAGGCACTCACCTGCATGTACTACACTTGCAGACACTGAGACTGGTTGAGAATATGTCCCACCTGGGGGGGGGGTGCTCCGCTGGCGGGGAAACCTGGAGTTCGAAACCCCTGGTGGACAGTGGATGAGGTCTGCCCGGATTGGGAGATACGATGGGGATGAAAATGAAGATGATGATGAGGAGGAGGAGGAGGAGGAGGAGAAGGAGGAGGTAAAGGAGGAGAAGAGAAAAACGCGCTCTGTCCATGTCTGTTCTTTAGACTGTTGCTTCGGGATTCGCCTGGGGGTCCAGAAAAACCAAATATCAGAGCAGTTTGCCAACGAATTTGACTCTGGTAGCATCTACAAACTCACCAAAGATGAACACATCAACCATCAACTAAATTTTAACCACTTGTCGAAATAGAACCCTCGCCCTCACAATCACTGGCACTCTCGAATCCTAAAGCGATGCCTTTATGCTCGCCACTTACGATGATCGACAGTTTTAATATGTAATCCATTGAAATATCGTAAGAGGAGATTATTTTCTCGGATGTACGAGCTTCTTCGTCTCGGAGAGTAAGTATTTAGATTCTCCAGGCGCTTCATATACTGTGTTAATTAGTCACGTGAGTGTCGTCATGCAGAGGCGGCGGTGATCCTCCCCCGCTCGAACGAAAGATCTGGCAGAGACCTACACGTGGGTAGCTTTTCCCGCTCCAGTTATCTCCCACAGAGAGGCGTCCCCGTATCCTCTATGCTCTCGATCGGATACCGTCTGAATACACAAACATGTTTAAATCAAATTTCAATATTTTCATTATTAAAAAAATTAAATAAAATTCAAAAATCACAGGTCACAGTTTTCTTATTGGTTATTTTATTGTTATATTGTCTCAAAGTTATGATAATGTATGAAAAATGAAATATCCTGAAAACAAATTCTTGAACAGGAAATAAACACATTTTTTAAAGTTTCTAGTTCGATGAATTTTCCTCTTCCCTACATGTAAGTTGCCGGCGTTGTTAGCCGAACTCGCTAGCTCGACTACGCTCTGTGAAGTCACGGAAGTTAACCAACTCGAGTCGTCACTGAATCCTGGACGGGTGACATGAGTACTAATGCTCCTTGGCCGAAGGGGTGAATGAAATTGTCTGACGGTGAGGTTAAGAGACGAACGACAAGAACTTCTCGGTGAAATACTCCAGATTTATACGCTTGGTACCCAAGAAGAGCTAAGAGATGTGTGGCAAGGACGCAGCAAATTAAAAAAGATCGACGGAGAATTGAGACTCTTGAAACGAAATAATGGTAAGACATCTGAAGTGTCTTTGTCTGGAGAAGCTGTTGAAAGATGAAAGAATTCTATACATCAGGTGGTCAACACAAAATAATTATTTATGAAGTGAGCACTAAGAGCTCGTCGAATTGCGGCCCTCGGCTTATCGGCTTTGTTTCACAACCTTTTCTACTCTCAAAATAAAATCACTTTTACCACGTATGCCATACGTTTTTAACAGACTTACTGACTTTCCTTTTATTTTAATTCAAGTATACTAATCACTTAATTGGATACCATGTGTGATATGTTATCACAAGTATGTAGAAACAGGAGCAATTAATTCGTATAAGTATAAATACAAACAATAGAAACAATGAGAGAGAGATGAGAAACAAGGAAGTGAATTTTAATTAGAAAGAAAGGAAGGTCAACAGAATTGATAGTGGGTTGATGATGGGGAGAAAATAGAATATATTTAGTAAATAAACCAGTTAAAAAGACTAGTGAGCAAATTTCGTGGGTGAGAAAATAAACTAAGAAAAGTCTTACGAACAAGAACCAGATAATAAACGGACACGGTGCTAAAGTGCAGGTGACCAATCAGGAATTAGATGGTGTGCGAGATATCGAATGGCCGACACACTAGAACGAAGAAGAAACGCATTTGAGTGCAATTTCGCGCAGGACAGGAGACAGATGAATAGCGCGCAACACATACAATCGGGGCAGATGATTGTTGGATGAGGTAGTTTTGGGAGGGAGGCGCTATTATGACGGGGTAGGAGTCGGACGTAAAGACGTAAAGAGATGTTATGAGTTATTAAATTTTTTTTCTAATGTTTCACAAGTAGGAAAAGGTATAATAAGCAGGGAAGATAACTGCGTGTGTGGAGGACAAGGATACTTTGGATTGGTCCAAAATCAACAAAAATGGAAATGAATTAAACTGAACTGGAGACAGAACAATGTCCTAGATTGTAGTGTCTCTACGGAAGGAAAGTAATAAACGGTGGGACATTTTTTTGTATATTCATCATTTTAGGAACACCAAGTCTTGTATTAACTTAAAAATTCTAAAGTAGTAATTAAAAGGGAAAATTGTCCATGTCTGCAATGGGGATGGGTCTAGAAAGAATATTACAAAATAATAATAAGAGGCTTTATAAAAAATTGTGGTTTTGAAATTGTTGGTATCAAATGGAATATTTTGATATAATATGTATGTTTCAAACGGAATACAGATAGAAATATATTAAATCAAAGTAAGTATTATTATTTCTGAATATCAGCAAAGAGAGTTCCCAATCTTGCGTAGGTAAGAATTGCTATACGTCAATATTTCGTCACCGAACATCTGTACAGACGGTCTATCGGTATCGTATAATTTTTTTATCATGACGGGGAAGTCTTGGTGCAACCTTCGGGCTAGTGTCGGGTACAATTTCAAATAGTTATTTAAGCAGAATACATAATAAAATAGTACTAGGGCCAGACAAACATTTTACATACATTTCAATTGCATCCGATCAGACGAAAGTACTTGGTTTACTTTGCGGTATTCAGTTTTATCTGAACATTTGAGCATCGTCTCACTTTTAACACTAGTGCTAAAAGTTGAACTTGTACTAAGTTGTGCATGCTCTAAAAGAAATCACGTTTACTAGTGGTTTTCTAAAAAGCAAATGTTACTATATTTTAACAGTGTCTCGTCAACCTGTAGCAGAAATGAAAATGGTAAACGTCTCACATTTGCTTCTTGAATGGCTTAACATTGTATAATCTCAAAGGCATCAACTATTCAAAAACATTCACCGCGAACGCCGCCATTGCGCAGTTCTTTGAGTCATTGTTTTCAAAACAAGACGCATGGACATGTGGCATTCTTTCGTCAGTGGCAAGATTTTCCTGTATTGTTTCAGAGGTGCACCCAAACATTCTTCTATTCCTGTTGATAAATTGATAATATAACATTGTGCAGAAATGCAAAACAATTCCTCTTGTGTTCATCATACCCATGTGTTCGTATCATCAAAAAGCAATAATATCAAAGAAAACATAATTGTATCTAACAATCTAACTTATTTAATAAACAGAGGTATAATAACTTTTTACTTAAAAAAATTGAAATAAATTACCTTTCAAAACAAAGTTAATCACTTAAATTGAATAACAACTATTTTCTCTTTCATATGTCGTTTATTTTGCTAAATTTGGTGTTAATGTCTTTACAGGAATAGGAAGATAAATAATTTTATCACCTAATTAATCCTAACAGACTGAGCTGTAAGGTTCAATTCATTCATAGAAGTCAGTCTACAAACAAGTACAAACAAGGTATTTATCATGTGTATGTATCATATCAAATTTCAACGACTCAACCTATCAACATCACTTACACGCTACTTTGATGACAAAAATCTTTAATTTAATCTTTTGACAAATATGTAGTTATAAGTTGTGAATATATTGTTCCAAACTGAAAATGATTATACCTCCCAATACGACTCAATTTGAAGACTCACTCTCCAAGGTTTGAAATCGTCGAACTATGTAAAGTGGGTGGGTATTTTTCTGATTTAATTTATCATTCTGAAGAAATATATTCATTTCTTTTGTAAAAAATAAAGAATTTAAATGTTTATGGGGTGAGTGTATGTTTCTGAAATGCTAATTTTTGCATAGAAAGTATTTTTTCAAATTAACTTTTGAGTGCTTATTGTGGCTTAGACATTCGGAATATTCAAGAAGTTTATTAGACACAACATACTTAAAATTCTCTTAATAGCTTATTTTCGAAGTTTCGACGATTCCTCCCTGGCCACTCTACACATATATCAGGGTATAATATTCTGATTAATGATTAATAATGTTGCATGAAAGACAAGAAGGAAAAAAACCCCTTTAAAAACGAAAGTATATTGTAGAGCCATAAAAGGAGAATCGATAAAATTAAATTAACACACTTAGTTACTTCAGGCGATATTAGGTACTCAAACTATTAATATACGTATAAAAAATAAACATTTTGAATCGTTTAAATCAAATTACTGTTTAATATTATACATTAATATAAAAATACTTTAAAAGTAGTAACAACAATCCTGAATTAATGTTGCATATTATAACTACTAACAAATCCGGCTCGTCGGTGACCTGAACAGGGTGCTGGTTTTCTGTGAGGCGATCCCGTCTTCGATTCCCAGCCGGGACAAAAAATGAAGCTGCAGCTTTCTAGTAAAAATCGTCTAAAGTTTCTCTGTACCCACATGACGAAAGAAAGCTCAGGCTGGCCAAATGAGCTAGGTACAGTGATGAAAATACTTAATGCTCGCCACATGTCTCCATTACCCCAGACGTGGATAATAAATAAAAACAGGCCCCGCTAATGGGAGATATCTGGGTAGGAAAAAACCTCGCTAGTTGTCGTGTAGGTCGGCGCTGGATCTCACTATCAAGCGGAGGAAGATAACCCCCACCTCCCGCAATCAGCATGCACTACACTTACTGTACTAATGATCTTGGCGGTTGACGCGCCCGAAATCACTAATAAATCGATCCATCGAGGCGAGGCGTTCGTCCGCGGAGACTCGTGTTGCTGCCACTGCGCCGGTAGAGCTGACGCCGTCGCTGGTAGCGGCGTTCCGAGGAACGTGATCGGTGGCGGAGGGGGGAGGCGCTGGCCTACTGCACGCACAATCACGTCCCGATTTTTGTCGGAGCCCTGCTGAGCTATGTCTGGAGATACGCCTCTCTGCAATGCACGCGCCTTGTCAATCGGCCGACAGGATGTGGGCAGCAATCCACGCTGCATTAGTGCGCCGTAAAGGGTAATGGGGCGTACTGCGCCATTAAATTGCTGCAGTCGCTGGAGGAAGGTATTAAGTACAGATTCCGGAAACGAGTAGCTGAATCATGATGTGAACGATTTTAACGTTTTTACAATTATTTAAAAAGGCAGAAAAGGGTTTCTCGTGTTATGCTATCCGAGAACAAAGTTAAATTTAAAAAAAATTTGAACCATTTTTGAGACAATTTTGAAAATAATTTTGAGTGTGTAAAGAACCCCCCAAAATCAAAATACTCGTTTTAAACTAGTAGCATCTCGATTTCGTCCACAATTATCGGGTAATTTCAATTTTGGAGATTCAAAACGGTGTACGAACCAACTTGACTACAAACAGACCGACAAGTAGACAGACGTGTTTTCGTCAAATGATTTTTCGGTATTAAGGAATCGACAGAATGTATTCTGGCTAGGCAATGTGATAGAGGAAGAAATTTTCTAAATTTAGCAATACGATTTATCCAATTTTTCGTTACCAAGGCCTTGCAATAAGAGTTTTATGTATAGCACTCGCCTATTATCTCCGCGCGATTAGAATACCTTTTTTGTTACGAATTATGGCAAGAACGGGAAAAAGGTGAGACTGAGAGAAAAATTCACTGTAAGCTGAATTTTTGTGTACATATTTGTGTCGACGTTATGAAAAAGAATGTGCAAATATTTGAAATTACTGGTATATTTTGAGGCATAGAAAATACAATCTAACAGAAATTATTTTTTGCAAAGAATTCTCGCCCTATACATTGCATGTAAATGATTATTAATACAAAGGCTGTAGTAAAAATATAATATAAAATATTTACTTTTCCACTTTTTAGTAACATTAATTATTTTCGAGATACAGTGCGATGAAAGGATAACAATGCATTCATTTACGCGATAACGCTTGAATACACTGAAGAACAGGATGTGTAAGATACTTGTCTACTGAGATTTACTGAATCGATGCAAACAAAAAGGTTCGATATCACATTTTGCCAATTTTAAGTTAACGGTGGGAAACACTTCTTAAAATATAAATTCAACTTTAAACGTTCGTTGTCCGTGAACTCCGCGACGTCTGAAGAGTGTACTTCAACAATTAATTGTAAGAAAAAACGATCGATGTTCGGAACTTGGAATCTTTTGCATGCTCATCAAAATTTGAAACTCTTGGACATCGAACGTTTTTGTTTCCACCGATTCAAGTAATAAGTAAATTCTTATATTCAATTTGTTATTTGACGAAAAGTATATAATTTATTAACATTTTCTTATAAATAACACTTGTTATTAATGACATCAACAATTTATCATTCTAGTTTAATTGACACAGAAGATAAATAAAACAGATATAAAATTTCCGAAAAATAGCAATAATAATATTATAATATAATAATATAATAATAATAATAATAATAATAATAATAAAAATAAAATGAGAATAAGTTTTCTGATCATTGTTTTAAATACTACTATTAATAAAGAACCATACTTCACATGTATCATAGGTAATTCGTATGTGACGTAAAGTAAGGGTCATTGACATTAGAGATAGAGGCTAATATTGATGGAGAATAAAAGTAGTTAATAAAATACGTATTACATGTTATTTCTACCGGGAGGCGAAATCTATATGTCTGATAAAGTAGAGATATTTGATTTACACTGACAGAATATAGGAACCAGCTCAAATTGTACCTAGTGTCAAGAAGTTGTTACACAGTAACGAGATCACATCACGCGAGGTCACATTCCTGTACCCCCGCGGAACATATTTCCGACGTAATTGCCTATCTAATGAGGTGGCAGGATGTGCCAATTGAATGGGCAGCAACATTTGTGATTACTAATTTCCAATGTGGGCAGAAATTGAAAGGAAACTCTACAGCCTATGGCCACGTGAAAGGTATTTATGATATTCTTTTGATATCTAGAAATTAGGGGAAAATAGAAAAACAGGGAAACACTTTTTATTTTGACAGGCAAATATTTGATTGTGGTTTTCTTCCGTAACTACGCGTATCGACTACATTCTCACATTCTCTGCGTCACTGTTTCCGAGTACCCCGATGGAAGAGTGGTTTGCTTGTACTGGCCTTTGAATCCCCAGTGCGCGGGTTCAATTCCGGCTGAGGCGCGTTTCGAAGGGCCCACCCACGATGGCATGCTTGTGCCATTGGAATAGAAGCCTGGCAGGTGATGCGTCGAAATTAATATCGTTGACAATTTTCCGTCGAAACGAGATCTCAAGTTCTTCCAGAGAGACAGTTCGGATATGGTTAACTGATATCGATATTTAGTGAAGAATTGAGAATCACTCCCAGGCGTACCAGGGGGCGCCCACGGGCGCGTCTACTCGGGAAAGTACCTGTAGACCCGCACTGTGGGTAGGCTTTCATACGATAACGCCATAAGAAAAATAAATATTGTTTACGATTTAGCTGATGCTATGCGACAGAAAGGATCCAAGGAAGGGACCGCCACAACAAACACTTTTGTGACACAACAAACCTTTTGATCTTCTTGTAATGTAAAGAAATGTTTTTATACTAAGTTATCGGAGAATTTGTGATTAATGTTTTTGTTAAAATATTTGTTTTACTACTAATTGTTCTTGAGTTATGTGTTCGCTTGAGGTACAAGAAACACTATTTTGTGCGGCCTGGTGCAGGCCTTAGGGGTGTGATTTAAGTCTTGATTTAATTGGAGGGTTTAATCGGCGCGAGCTTCCTGCTGGCTGGGCCAGCCGGTTGTTACGCGCCGCGCCGCGCCGCAGCTTCAGCTGGGCGCTTCTGAGGCTGAACACCTGTGGCGAGTGCGCTTTGTGCGAAGATCGCTCTCGTGTTGACGTTTCTACACGTGTTGCCACTCCGCCGCTCCGCGCCGCTCCGCGCCGCTCCGCGCCGCGCCGCGCCGCGCCGTTTCGCCCATTGTTCGCGTCTCGGGGTCTGCAGCGGCGGCGGCCGGCGCAGCAGTGCCTGCAGCGGAGAGGGTGTCCGGGTGCGCAGGTGCGGGGCCTCCGCGCCGCGCCGCGGGCTCCCGGCGAGGGGAGGGGGCGGGGGAGGGGCTGCCCGCATCACCACATCGCCTCTGCCGGCCACCACCTTCGCTCCCGTTCGCTGCTGTGCGCCGCCGCCACAGGCCGCCGTCCGCCGGCCACAGCCGCCGCCGCCACAGCCGCCGTCGCCACAGCCACCGTCTCTGTCACCGTCTCTGCCACGTCTCTGCCACAGTCTCTGCCACCGTCTCTGCCACCGTCTCTGCCATGCGTCCTTCTGCCACCGTCCTCTGCACCGTCTCTGCCACCGTCTCTGCCACCGTCTCTGCACCGTTCTGCCACCGTCTCTGCCCCCTCGGCATCGCGTGCTCGCGCCCACTACAATCGCTGCCCTGCCACCCGCGCCACTGCACCACCTGCGCACCGTCGTCATCCGCCTGCTGCGACCAGACGTCCTTCCCGGTCGGGCCCGACACGTATACAGGGGCCGTACACAGGTGCGCCACCGCGCTAAAGCAATAGCGTAGCTACTGGATCACAAGTCGCAAACTGTGCGGAGCGACCCTGGCGGCGGGCGGCTAACACGCCTCTGTCCCTCTACGAATCTAGGGTTGCCCATGAGATCGCTTTCAAAATTGGTCATGGAAAAAGAACACAATTTATTTTATTTTTTACTGCTCTCCTTGCTATTGTTCCTCCGACACGAGCTAGCATATAATGCAACTACATAAGGCACTCAATCGAGAGAAATTGTGTTTACTAGGGAAATTCTGTCCAACCGCAGTCCCCTGTTAAATGACTTGAATTAACAGCGCGAAAAATATGCAACCTTATTTTCTACATGGTATACTTTGTGAAGATAATTTTAGGTTAATATAAACCACTCTTCAAAAAGAAACACATAAGCATTTTTGGGTACAATGTCCTCACTCTCCACAATGAACAACAACAAAACAGTCAGGATAAATAAGTGAGATAGTCTCAAAAAGCTCACGAGGAGACAATCGAGATTTAAAATATGAATACGATCTTCTAGGAAAATCAGAGTCCTACTGTTAGTCAACTTTATGTGAGCTCTAGACTAATAAACAATAAACTATTTTTATTACAGGCGTACATGACTAAAACCTAATCAAAATACCCTACATATTAAAATGAATAAATCGCGTTAGCCTCAGAAATTAGTTAACCGAAATAATATAACCGAAAACCCTTGTACATCAATTGCAATGTACTAATAAATTTTTTTACTTTATCGTGACTTTTATTCCAATATAAAGTCGAACAGATGGTTTCACGGAGTAATGACTCTCAAATGAATTACACTCATCTCCCCCATTCTCTCGAGGCAGTGAATGCGGAGGGGGCGGGGTTCGAGTGTGGCGCTAGGAGCGAGACGGACGCTGTGTCATTGATAGGGCGGGCGAGTGGTGGGCGGCGCAGCGGTGGCTGGGGGAAGAGTGAGTGAGGCGGGCGGGCGTGGGCGGGTAGTGACGGGGCGGGGCGGGGGCTGGGCGTGGGCGGGTGCGGGGCCGGAGCGAGGCGTGGGCGGGCATGGGCGGAGCGGGCGGCGGGGCGGGGGAGGGGCGGGCAGGGGCGAGCGGGGGGCGGGCGTGGCCGGGGCGGCCGGAGGCGGAGGCGTGGGCGGAGCGTGGCGGGCGGGGGCGGGGGAGGGGCGGGGCAGGGGCGGAGGCGTGGGCGGGCATGGCGGAGCGTGGCGGGGCGGGGGCTGGGAGGGGCGAGTGCGGGGCAGGCCGGGAGGGTGGACGGAGTGGGGTGGGGCGACGGCAGTCAAGACGGGCCAAGAGATGTGGGGCGGCGGGGAGGAAGGAGGACAGGGGGCAGGCGGAAGCGAGATGTGGCGAACGGCGGGGCGTTGGCTTAGGGGGCCTGGTGGGCGGAACGCGGACGGCGGTGAGCGCCGGGGCGCGGCGCCTAATTCCGCGCGCCGTGTCCGAATCCAAATTGCGCGCCGCCCCGATCCCCCCCCCGCGGCCCGTCGCCCCCTCTCCTGCCTTAGGCGCAGAGGGCCGCCCTCTTAAATATGCACCGGATGGCGGCGCTACGCTCAGCGCCCAAATTCATTTATGGGAATTCGTTACCGACGAGTTTCGTACCACTTGCTCGGTATTTTAAGACGCTTCGCTCGCGTCCTCAGAGTGCAGATAGCCTGTAATTGTGGTGGATTCCATAGCTAAGAATTAAAATGCAAGAAAGACGTTATTATTTTTAATTTTCTCAAACCAAAATTATATTTATCAGTCTACGAATGAAGTTTTAAAAGTGAATTTACTTCTATATTTTATTTGATGATTCACTACTTCGGTTGTCCCATAGCCTATCAGAAAGTCTTGAACAAATCGAGAATAATCTATCATGAACTCAAACATTAACCATAGTTGGTCAAAACGCAAAACCAACTATCTCAATATTATAAGTATCAATCTATCATGAACAATTTGTATGTAAATTGCAAAATATGAATGTACTTCACAATGTTCAAAGTAATATCCTGCAATCTATTTGTATGGATGTTTTCAAAGAGTTTGGAGAGAGCATTTTTTGGGAAGGTCCATAACTTGTTAATGACACAGATTCCAGAAGCCTTCGATTGAGAACAGGTACTATGCGCAATGAACCCAACCAAATACTACATCTAAATATTAAAATATAATTCATTATTGTTGATGTGCAATGTTCGAGTGAGGTATTTGACGTAAAAAATGTCTGTTTCTAAAATTGCATTTCCTCAACGACCTAATACGCCGCAATGTGGGAGGCGTCGCATCCCTAAGCTCGTCCCATTACGGTCCGTCCACTCGCTCCAGACCACGGCCGCTCCCGGCGCCCGTCTCGTGGGAAGAGGCCGCGCGTGATGAAAAATTACGCGCACGAACGCTGGCGCGAGCTCCGCGTCGATCAAAACGGCGTCGCAATGGCGTCGCGTCGCGTCGCGTCGCGTCGCGTCGCGTCGCCGATCGCGCGCGCCGGCGTCGCGGTCTCGTGGAGCGAGCGGAGCGCGCGCTCGCATAAGCAATGCGGGGCCCAAGCGGAAGCGAACGGAACCTGCCCGGCAGCGCTTCCACAGCCAAATTAGACGAGCACGCGCGCCGGCGCGGTGTGGTGCGGTGGCGAATGTGAGGCGAGGGCTGAGGCGGGAGCGGGGCCGGTGCGGTGGCGGGGCTGTGTGGTGGCGGTGTGGTGGCGGTGTGGTGGCGGTGGTGGTGGCGGTGTGGTGCGGTGTGGTGGCGGTGTAGTGGCGGTGTAGTGGCGGGTGTAGTGGCGGTGCGGTTGGCGGTGCGGCTGGCGGTGCGGTGGCGGGCGTTGCGGTCCGGTGGCGGTGCGGTGGGCATCAAAGGCGGGGCTGAGGCGGGAGTAAGGGCTGGTATCGGAAGGCGGTGGCGTGTGGTGGCGTTGCGTGGAGCGGTGGGAGGGCGTGGGGAAGGGGCGGGAAGCGGTGCGCTGGCGCTGAAAACATTGGTAATGCGGGCCGAGGGTGCCGGCGGTGGGTGGTGGCGTGTAGGGGCGGGGGCGGGTACGGGTACGGTTGCGGGCGTTGCCGGAAATCCGTGCGGGTTTCGGGCGTAAGCGGGGGTTTGGTGCGGCGTGATGGGCAGGGGGCGGGGGCGATGGCGATGACGGAGTGGGACGCGAGCGGGGGCTGCTGATGGGGTGGCGTGGGTTTGGTGGCGATTGCGGGGCAAGGGCAGGGGCTGTCGGGACGGGACTGCGCGGACGGGGAGGGTATGTCGCGTGTGCGGTGCGGTGGCTGCAACGAAGAGGCGCAGTGCGCAGGCTGCGCGGCGAGGCGGCGGCGCGCCAACAAAAGGAACGCCCGCCCGCGCGCTGGTGCGTCGTCGGGGCGTGGAGAGCGAGTCGCGAGCAGGGCCGCCGCCGGCCGCGTCCTCGCGCTCCACGGGGCCCGTCGGCAGCTGCTCCTCGCCACGCCCCCCTCGCAAGCGGCCGACGCTCCGCTGCCGCCGCGCGGACACTCGCGCGGCGCCGTGGGCACGGAGACCTCTTTGGCAGCTGCTCTAGGCCCCTATCGGTGTAACTGTCATTACATCGTCCATCGCGGCCCTTGCATCATCATGGCTTTGCGCTATCCAGTCGCCACCCCGCCGCCGTCTCTATTTCGGTCCGTCGTCACATTCCCTATGTGATTTTTTGTCTAATCCGCATGTTGTCTATCGCCGACGGTCTGCGTCCCACCCAGTCCATCAGCATCCTTGCCGTTCACAATTTGTCTGCCATTATCTTGCAGTCACTATCTTGCCTATCATCGTGGTTCTATTGTCGCCATAATTTCCATATCATCATCTTTATTGTCACCATAGGATACGTGACATTCACTGTAAGTCACAATCCCATTATAAATCCTACCTGCCAAAATATCTACCTTTCGTTCACTAATTTCCATTACATTTGAGCATCTTCGAGTTCTCCTGATACGGAATCTCTCCATCAGCACAATACTATCCGCCACATGTCTCTTGTCAAGAGTTATAGGCCGTTCTATCACATTTCCGCTCTCTGTTCCAACGAAATTTCACCACAACTCGTGTTCAATCCAAGAGTTCTTCTTATTTTACTAGAGTGTTTTCCTGAAATCAACTGCTCAGTTCAATAAACCTGCATAGTTCTGACAGAATTTATTTCTGAAATCCTGCAATATCCATTGTTCAAGCCCGTCTATGGAAATATTGATAAGGTTTTTTTCCTATTCCTTTCACTACATTATTATTACAATAATATGGAAATCATGCATTAGATATCGTAATATCATACGGAAGGTTTAATGTATACGAATAATGTGAACCTGAGTTAAAATATATAATAACTCATAATTTATTTCAACGCGAAAATGTTGATGTAAATATTGTTTGAATAAATTAATGGAACGCTTCAGGAAGAATGGCTGAATGAATAAACGAACTATAGTTATTAATTTCTTTCCAGTACAAAATTTGTCGTCGGAGAAAAGAAACAAAACAATCTTATGAAATATATTGTTAGTGGAACAGTTTTTGTTCTATTTTGGAAAGAGTTTAAATCCAAAAATTGAAAACGGCATAATACCTAAACAAACTAAAAACGAGGCATGCATGTTCGGGTTTTGTGTGAAAGATTAAAAGTAGCCTGCATTTGAACGAGAAGCGAAGCTACGACAGGAGCTGGCGCGGACGCTCCGCGGCTCGGCTGGCCCCCAGCAGCGCTGAGGGCCGTGCGCGGCCACTTTGCTGCACGCCGGCAATTCGCGAGCGTTCTGCGCCGCTCTCTGCAGACGAAAGGCGGCGGGAGGAGGAGGCCGCCTCGGGGGCGGGACCGCGGGGACAGGGCCTGGCGGTGACTTACTGCGTCCCTAGCAAATATGCCGCCACCGTCGCCCTCCCTCCGCCCGCGCCATCACCGTCGCCGGCCCCGTCGTCACCCTCGCATCCACGACTCTGGCCGACGCCCGCACCGCCCTCGAATCGGTGGCTCCGCGCCCCCGCTCCGACGAAACTTCCTCCGACGGCGTGGGCTCGTTAGGGCCGCTCGCCTGGCGGCCCGCCACCGCCCGCCGCCCCCGCCGCCCGCCCCTGCCCGCGCCGGCCGAGATCTCTTCTGTGGGCAGGAGCGGGGGGGGAAAGCAGGGGGGCGCGCCCGCAGAGAAATGGAAGACGATCAAAGCAGCTCTGCTTTTAGCTGCAGCCGCTTAACGACCTGTTCCAAATGACACCTGCTCTTTGTAAATGAGAAACATTCTCCGCACGGGTTCTTCTTCGAAGCGCGCGTTCTTTTTAAACGGGCCATCTCAGAATGCACTCGCTCGCTGGCGAGCCCGCCGGCCACTGCAGCCAAGTGATTCCGAGCTTCGATTGCATACGCATTCACAAGTTATCGCGATATTTGGGACCGAGAACCAATGAAAGCTGTTGTACTGTCTTCAATAGGCAGAAAAATATAAAGTAATTGCCGACCTTAACGTCTACATCCGAGTGTGTGAGATCAATGCATTGTACTCAAAAAACTCAAAAAGTCTGTCACAATTATTTCATTTGAAGAAAGTGAAAGTGCTTTTGCACCTTCTGGCGTTCATATTTATTTAATGTAATAAATTTTTAGTGAATGGATCCACATATCTGATTTATATCGAGTGCTAAATTTAATTGAACTGTTACTTGATATTTAGTGAATTTTACGCAGGTGAGTAGATTCCTAGAGGGAATCCCCCGAGGGTCTCAACCATCCATCGGGCAAAGAACACCGCCACCTCCTACATAAAACTTTCACTCCACTAACGGGACGAACTAACGGTCATTGGCATGCCGAAACATCAATCAATTATCTAATCAAACAATCATATTTAAATATGTGTTAACTTTAAGATCCTTCGAGTTGTCGACATGGTAATTTCCGTATAAGTACATACTTGAAAAAAGATTTCAGCCGCAGTAATCGACATTCTCTCGATTCCAAATCAGATATATCACATTCTCTCCTTACTACGTTCACGCGCGAAGATAAAGATGCCGTCATTTGGGTTGTTATCATACTGACCAGTAAACCGGAAGCATACAGAACGAAAAAGCCCTCCCTCCTTGACTGCGATAGTAGACTGTGTCAAAAGTAACAAATGGGCCCGTGTAGGAACTAATCATACAATACTTCTCTTTTTTTAAAGGTGTGTTTAATTAACGGAAGATCACACAATACTGCAAGCAATCTAGGAATTTAAGATGAATATTGGGAAACACCTGTAAGAAGTGAGTTCGTCGCGGCGGCTGTAGCCCCGGAAGGGTTGCGTAGTGGCAAAGCTGGGCGTGGAGTGATTGCGGGGAAATGGAGACAATGCTGGTAGGCGTAGGGAGGAGGTCTGCGCCAGGAGGTGGCGATGGAGGAGGTGGAGAAGCTGGAGGTTGGTAGAAGAGATGGTGCCGAAGGAGAGGGGGCCAGAGGCGAAAGTTCTTTAGACGACAGATGGAGAGGAGCCGTAGAGCAGTGTCGGTAAGAGGGGGAGGTGGTGCCGGCGTGTGGAGGAAGGTGGTGGAGGCGGCAGGGATGGGGCCGGAGGGCAGAGCGTAAGGGAGCCTTGAGAGCAGTGCGCAGAGAGAGCGGCAACTCGCGGTGGAGGAGGTGTGGAAGGCTGCAATGGCCTGGAGGGTAGAGACGAGAGGAGATGATGGGCGGTGGCGGCGACAGCGCGGGGGCGCGGCGGGGGAGGTGGAGTGAAGCGGCACGATGGCCAGAGCAGAGTGAAAGGAAGATGGACGGTGCTCGTGTGCAAAGAGAGGAAGCGGCGCAGGCTGAGGTTGTGTAGGTGCAGCGATGGGGACGGAAGGTCAGAGGGTAGGAGAGACGAAGCGCTTGGTGGCGTCACGCGGAGGAGGGAGCCGACGTGAATGAAGTGTGAATGAAGTGTGAATGAACGTGTGAAAGTGGAGAGGCGTGAAGGAAGTTGAAGGAAGTTAAGGGTGAAGGATTGGTGAGGAGGAATGGTTAAAGGGAGGCTGTGAAGAGGTGGTGAAGGAGGTGTGGAAGTCGGAAGGTGGTGAAGAGTGTTCGAATGGAGGTGTGAAGAGGTGTGAAGGAGGGTGAAGGAGTGGTGGAGGCGCTGCAATGGCGGGGGAGCAAGCGGAGGAAGATTGGAGCGGTGCCGCGTCAGGCGGAGGGAGAGGGAGGCGTGCGGCAGCGGGTGCTGCTGGGCTGTGGAGTGGTGGCGCAGCGCGCGTGTGCGTGAGTGCGTGCGTGCGTGCGTGCGTGCCGACAGGTAGCGGGCGGCATGCGCAAGCGTCTTATCTCGTCTCGCGCCTGAGGGAGCTGTGTTCGCCCCCCGGCCCCTCAACCACGTTCCCCTGCAGCGAATTCCTCTCTTCCAAAGTGCCAGGTAACTGCGGCGTGTTTTCACATCACATGAGTGCTATGTGGCTCAAAATGTACACAGATTACAATGAGTCAATATGGAGAAGATATAGTAAAACCTGCTGAATCGACCACTTGATTTAACCGAACATATCTATTAACGACTATTTTCTATGAAATAGATTGATTTTCATTAGACGATAGCAAATATTCCTCTTTCAACAGTCCACTTGTCCTTCGCTCTGGACCAGGCCACATTCGCAGATCAACTTATCCGTGTCAATAATTCCTTAGTAGTGACACGTATGAGTCGTATCACTGACTAAGAAGAAAATGGTGAACATTTCTGCTGATCTCGATATCTTCCTGCGTAGAAAGCACCGTCAAATTACTTACAACCAGTGATATATAACAGTCGCGTATTTCGGGTGAAGACGATTAATATCTGGTCGTTTATTATGGTGTGAATTACAACATCTTTCATAAGTGACACAAGTCTCCGATTGGGAAGAAAGAAACTATGAGGTGAAAATAATATTGCAAAAGCATAAAATTGATTGTTTTGTGTAAGGGTGTATGTAGCGCGTCCGTGTGAAAATTCTTGATGTATTTTGTAATTGAAGTAAATAAAATGTCGTAATATATGTAACTAGACGTCATTGTAAATATCAAACTTCGACAGAATGACTGCGTCCTATTTCCCATTACCTCCAATGACAGTCACTGTACTAATAGCAACTTTTGTCGAACAGGTTAACCGGTAAACCTGTCATAAACGATCACGATTACCTACAAGTAATTAAAATTAATAATATTCTCATAATTCTGCTCATGCAGGCTTGTTATTGTTATTCGTCCCATTTGCTTCACTATCTGACATTTTTTAACATATTACATAAACAGCTTCTTCAAATGTTTCCATTTCAGTAAGCTAATCAGCAGTACTCGTCACACTGCCAATGTCTGTAATCCTATGAATTCGTAATTAAATTCCTACAGAAAAAATATTTATTTCTACCCGCAAACATACCTTGACCATAATTTTCTAGAAATCGGCGCGCAGTCGAAATGTGTAATTGGTTGTTTTTTTATTTGTATAATTGTTTTCTTTATGAACAATATATATATTATTTTCTTTTGTACATAATACACAATTTTACATGTTTCTGGAGTATTTATGCTCGTGCAATGCAAACGTTTGCCTATAAAGCATTTTTAAACGAAAGTTTCAGTTCTTGTAGTTGCTTAGCCATTTGAAATATCCAACTAGTATATTATACAAAATGTGTTTAAAATTGTCTTAAGAGCGTATTTCGAAGTTTCGACGTTTCCTCCCTGTACTACTTAATATATATATATATATATATTATATAATATATATAATAAAACATATGTGTATTATTTAACAAATATCTGTGATACCCCCCTTCTCAACCGATAGGATGGGTCCGCCGGGGCGCGGTGCGCGAAGGAGGCGGCAGTGACGCGAGCAGCTGCGAGCGCCGCGCCGCCAGCGGCAAATGAGCCGGCGCGGTCTTGGCCGGCGCCGCAGGATGACGGAGGCTGCGGCGTGCCACGCGTGTTTGTGGCGGTGGCGGCCGCGCAGCGCGCGCACGTGTTGCGGTGTGTGCCCAGGTGCGCGCGCGCGGCGGCGGCGCGGCCAGCCGGCCAGTCCACTACGGCCGGCGAGCAGGCAGGCGGAAGCCCCTGCCACCAGCCTCCGCTGCCGACGCCGCTTCCGGTCAAGGACTCGACGATCCACCGGGTGCCTCCACTGCCATCCGCCCCTCCAGAACCATCGACGCGAGGGATTTTCTGCAATCGACTGCACGATCGAAACTTCGGCCACGCGCAGTTGATTTCGCATCACTTTTTAGGATCTGCGCAATGCGCAAATGATCGAGATTGCATTCGATACTAAACTTATGCCGTGCAAAAACTCCCTATAAACAAGCGCCCTTTATCTCAACAAGTCTGCAAAGACACAGTCATTCTACATACCTTACTACCCATTATCTAACCTATCTAGATCCTAGCGTTCATTATCATTCAACTCAGTAATAAAGTAGCCATTGTTTTAAAATGTCACCATCAGATCGCAATCAGCGTCGCATTGCCGCTCCTCTCAACTTTAAAACACTTTAATTCACTTATCTGGTTACCAACGTTTCCACACGTGCTCTTTCTGCATACTGATTGTTTCGTAGATTTTTCCTTCACGACATTGATGCGTCTACTACACCAGTATTTCTCCAATTTCCTTATTTATTACTTAAATGCGATTTACATCGTTCTCTCTCCACGTATTTTTCATCCCTCTAATGATCCGTATGACCATGTTATTTTCCAATTGCAGAAGCAACAACACACCGCCTCTGTATTTCCCCAGAAATCGTCGAATCTCGCCTTCTCCGCCAGGGGATAGAATAGACAAGAATCGTACTCTCTCTATGCGAGACCGACAACCTTCATGAACGATGTTATTATCATGAACTTATCGTCATCGCTATCCGCGCCACAGTTTTCCTAGATTTCTCCGATCAACACCATGCAATACCGCGCCAGTATCCTAAACAATGGACATGAACCGCGCGCGATCTCACCTTCCTCTTCTTATTCTTTCCTACCCTTTTACACACAACATTAAAAGGCTCTACACTACCACAATACCGAGACCTGTCAGGAGCTGAGAGCTTGTCCCGGTTTGGGCGGTATATTACTAGTGAGTGATACCTCGTTGGGAAAACCCGCTAGCCGACGCTAGGTCGCGCGGATCTCGCCATGCAGCAGGGGAATAATCACCGCCACCTCCCAAGCAAAAACATGCATTACGCCTACGGACTAGTGACCCTGGAGTTGAGGTGCCCGGAATCTCTAAAACAAATACATCTCGATCCAAACCATCAATATTACCATTCCTCAGCATCCGCCAGTGCCATATTTCTACACTACTGTAGCTTCACCCATCGCAATAACGAGTACCTAAAAACCGACCAGTTGCTGCCGTCGCCAAAATCATCTCTGTTACGACCTCCGGAGATATCTCTAGCGACCGACCTTGATAAAAATCATTGGTTTCATCATAGCCAATGCCGATCACCCCCGCTCACTCATACGCCCGTCTTTTTACCGTTATATCCTCCGGTGCCGTTTTCACAACCGCCTCGATCCCGCTATAACAACGCCTTCACCATTTTTACCACTGGCTCAATCTCCACTACCGCATTTTGTTCACCTTCGCCTATTCCTCGCCTGTACTATTCGCGTATTCCCCGCCTATAGTGTATCCTCTCCATCGCCATCGCCATCAGCCATCGCCATCCATCGCATCATCGCCATCGCCATCGCCATCGCCGCATCTTGCCATGATCGCCTCCACTGTGCGACCGCCTTCATCTTTACGTCACCTCGCCACCATCATCGCCATTTTTCTTCATTAACGCCTTCATCACTTACCAACGCTTTCGTCGTCATCATCACATCGTCTTCTCTAACAGTGTTTCATAATAAGTGCAAAATAAAGATCGATGTCACATTTTGCCGGTTTTCATTTAACGGTGAGAAACTGTTCTTAAATATAAATTCAACTTTCTATGCAAAAACTTCGTTAACATGAAGCCTGTGACGCCTGTCGAGTTTTCAACTATTAATGTAAAGAAAAAATATCTATCTCCGAACTTAGAACCTTGTTGCTGCTATTCCAAAATTTAAAGCTCCTGAGCATCGGAGTTTGTTTTCTCCGCTCATTATCTCTGCCTTCGACACTGCGTCCTACCACCCGCCACTTCCTCCTGCCTCGCATCACCTTCACCACGCCACTTCCTCCACCGCCTCCCCAGCTCCACCAACCTCTGCGCCAACGCTTCGCCGCCACTGCCCCTCTCGCTGCATTAACACAGTCAATACGGTACCGTCACCTCCGCGCCACAGCTCCTCCTCCTGCCTGCCCGCTCCAACCGTCGCGTTGTGGTTCGTCACCACCGCCGCCGCCGCCGACCGCGTCGAGGGCCTCTGGTGCCATTGTGGAGGGCCGTGCGAGTGCGGCTGCCCGCGCAAACCCGCAGCAGCCACTGACGGCCGGCGCCCTCTCCCCCCCTCCCGCCCCCTCCCCTCGCCGGAGCCCGCGGCGCGGCGGAGGCCCGCACTGCGCACCCGACCCCTCTCCGTGCAGCACTGCTGCGCCGGCCGCGCCGCTGCAAGCCCCGAGACCGCGAACATGGGCGAAACGGCGCGGCGCGGCGCGGCGCGGAGCGGCGCGGAGCGGCGAGTGGCAACACTGTAGAAACGCACACGAGAGCGATCTTCGCACAAAGCGCATCGCCACAAGTGTTCAGCCTCAGAAGCGCCCAGCTGAAGCTGCGGCGCGCGCGGCGCGTAAAAACCGGCTGCCCAGCCAGCAGGAAGCTCGCCCGATTAAACCTCCAATTAAATCAGCTTAAATCACACCCCTAAGGCCTGCACCAGGCCGCAAAAATAGTGTTTTTGTACCTCAAAGCGAACAATAACTCAAGAACAATTAGTAGTAAAACAATATTTTAACAAAAAACATTAAATCACAATTCTCCGATAACTTAGTATAAAAACATTTCTTTACATTACAAAGGAAGATCAAAAGCGTTTTGTTGTGTTCACCAAAAGTGTTTGTTGTGGCGTCCATTCCTGGATCCTTCTCGTCGCATAAGCATCAGCTAAACGTAACAATATTTATTTTCTTATGCGTATGTATGAATAGCCTACCCACATGCGGGTCACAGGTCTTTTCCTCGATTAGACGCGCCGTGGTCGCCCCCTGGACGCCTGAAGTGATCTCAATTCTTCCTAACTAATATCGATATCAGTTACCATATCCCGAAACTGTCTCCTCCTGGAATTTGAGATCTCGCGGACGGAAATTGTCACGATATAAATTTCGACG
>BOPP01000089.1:1661699-1685863 GCA_017312745.1 Gryllus bimaculatus
GCAGCTTCTCCAAGTAAGGCTTATCCACTAGGTGCGGTAACCGGAACAATATTATACAAGGTTATTCAGAAGCCTTATACGATTAAGACTGAGGATCGTGGTCTATTCTTACAATCATCGGACATGTTCGCTATTTTATACTTCCCAATCCGGAAGGATGAATTATGAAGAAGGCTGAAAGAAGGATTTTTCGTACTTAACAACGCATTCTTTGACCCCGCGAAGTGTGGTAAAAAGTCCGTTAGGCATCCCATGCCACACATTGGTACGCGTTTAACACCAATCTACACCGCTCACTGTGTCTCTTAAAATCAAGTCCTTATCATTTTGTCAGAAATGAATTGTCAAATGAAAAAGGATAGGGAATAATTTGAAGTTGTAATAGAATCTGGGAGACCAAGACAAATATTCGGGGTTTGTACGTCCTTAAGAAGGTGATAAAAGCCCGATGATTTTCTAACCAAGTCTATTGAAGAGAGTGGTCTCAAGTTTCCTATGAATCTATGGCGGTTCGTGCAATGTAAGTGTCCCTGAGAATAAATAGCAAGGAACTGTGAGGAGTAGACAGTGTAGTTTGCTGAAGATAACTGTACTGTAAACAAGGTACTACAGCAAGCAAATGAACCATTTCCAAATATGTCAGGAAGTGTAAAAGATAATTCAAGATCGTCATAATCATGAATCTTTAATCATTGTCTTTGATTCGTTTCATTTCATTATCGTGGGCTTCCCATAAATAACTTAGCGTCTCTCACTAAAATGCCCAGCGTCGATAATCTTTATTCATCGTAAGAGTAGTTCCAATATTCATCGTAATGAGTTCGATAATTGCATGTATTGCTATCACATTAGCTTTTCTTTTTCAGCTTTTTCGTCTTCAAGTTTGCCTGAAATCAATATTTGTATGAGCTTACTTTCAAAAATGGCTTTTCAAAAACTAATACCTTCTTCGTAGTCTCTCATTAGAGGAAAATATCGTCGATTTTTCCTGTTTTCCGGTAAGTGAACCCGATTGGCAACATTAGGCAAAAAGACATGTGCATCTTAATTTGGTACAAAATAATGATCCCGCGGATCAGATTACGTGGAATAAGGGACGGCATGAATACGAAAGAAAGTATATTTTCCTAATAATAATTCGAAAAACAAAATAAGTAAATGAAGTGCCAGAACAATGAAGTTACAAACAAACTGCACATTGCAGGTAAAATCATAATCTACAATTAATAGGATTGGTTAATTATAGTACAATCAACAATAGATTATGTTACAAGTTAAACAAATTCGAATACTCCCCGACGGCCATTTTAACTGTAAATCTCTCCCACATACGCGTATCCAGAAGGCGTGATCCTCACAGTGATCGAAGAAAATTCCCTCCGCAATCCAACTATGACATTTTTAGTCGAATAAGTTGAAACAATTACTAGTCACCGATGTGACTTATTGCTCCAAGATTATGTTACGCGTCCGATCGGATCCGTGATTCCGGACACTAGTCAAGAGTAGCTACAGGTCGATTCACTCGCTCTCTGGAGTGAGATTCTAGCGGTTCGGTCTTCTCGATCAGTAAGTTTTCGTGTTTCGACGATCAATCACCGGAGAAGGCCGGCCGAGTCCGTCTAACAAAACGGCCACGACGGCGCGCGAATCTTTCCTTTTTCTTTCCTGGTGCTATCCTCACTTTTACCATCACGTACATGGACATTCTCGGCACACGATAATTTGAGAGCCGGCCGAGAACTTAGAGCTTGTCGGCCGGGGCGATGCCCTCGCTGTGGCAGAAACCTGGTTTGGAGAAAAATCCGCTAGCTGCATGGTAATGGACGGCGCCGGATCTCACTATCCAGCGGGGAAGGATCACGACATATTTCTCGAGAATAAAATAACCTCACACGGCGAACGGGACTACAGGAAATTAATATTGTCAGCCCCGGAAAGCACTAAATCTATCAACGGACGAATGAAAAAACTTTCCAAAAGAGTATCTATCATTACTGAAATACCATTTTTATTTTAATGTAGTTAGGAGACAATTCAGACCACAGCATATAGTTTAATATTTATTTAAAACATTCCAAATTTTAATAATCAATTGTCAACCACAAAACAGTTTTAATATTTCCTATAGATCCAAAAATGTTGTAATTGATTAAACTTATATAAGTGCCCAGAGTTTGCTAAAGTAATAAAATAAATGTCTAAATTGTTTGTTTTAGTTGAAAGTCACATTATGGATACCACATAGTAGTGCTACCCCACTTGAATACATTTTTATTTATTTAAAACTAGCATTGTTTTTTTTTTTAAATTATTATTTAAAACATTTAATGGGATGACGCGCACTGAAATTGCTTCCCTCCCCAATCGTCCCGCCCAGCGCCCTGCCCCTTCTCCGCCCTGCGCTAAATGCGCGTGTGGCGGGCCGGAGCGCGGGCCGGAGGTCCCTGCCGGGCTGCGTCTGGAGAAGCTCCGGGCGGCGCCACACGGGCGGGCCGCGGGGGCCGAGGCGGGGGAGGGGCTGGGCCGGGCGGGGCCTGCCGCAGGGTGCGGACAGCGGGCAGCGGTCTCCGGCGCCGGCGCCCGCGCAGGTTGTGCGCTCACCTTAGGAGCTAAATCGGGCGGCGGGCAGGAAGACGCGCGCCGCACGCCTCGCCGCCGCCCCGCCGCCCCCGCCGCCGCGCAGACGCGCGCGTGCCTGCGCTATAAATAAAAATGTATTCAAGGGTGGTAGCACATACCTTGTGGTACTCCATAATGTGACTTTCAACTAAAACAACAAATTTAACATTTATTTTATTTATTAAAGCAAACTCTGGGACGTTATATAAAGTTTATCAATACAACATTTTGGGATCTTAGGAAATATTAAAACTGTTATTGTGGTTGACAATTGATTATTAAAATTTGGAATGTTTTAATAAATATTAAAACTTATTGCTGTGGTTGATTGTCTCCTAACTCACATTAAATAAAAATGTATTCATAATGTAGATACTCTTTTGGAAAGTTTTTCATTGTTCCGTTGATAGATTAGTGCTTTCGGGCGTGACAACTATTAATTTCCTTAGTCCCGTCGGCGTGGTGTATGTTTATTCTCGAGAAATAGTCGTGATCTTCCCCCGCTGGATAGTGAGATCCGGCGCCGTCATACCATCAGCTAGCGGATTTTTCTCCAACCAGGTTTCTGCCACCAGCGGGGCATCGCCCCGGCCGGAACAAGCTCTAAGTTCTCGGCCGGTCTCCAAATATGTGTGCGAGAGATGTCCATGTACGTGATGTAAAAAGTGAGGATAGCACCAGGAAGAAAAAGGAAAGATCGCGCGCCGTCCGTGGCCCGTTTTGTTAGGGTACTGCTCCGGCCTTCTCCGGGTGTTGATCGTCGAAACCACGAAAAACTACTGATCAGAGCAGCCGACCGCTAGAATTCTCCTCCAGAGAGCGAGTGAATCGACCTAGCTATCTTGCTAGTGTCGGAAATCCTACGGGATCCGTCGGGACGCGTACATAATCCTTTAGAAAATAAGCAATCGGTGCCTAGTAATTGTTTTCAACTATTTGACTAAAATGTCATAGTTGGATTTTGCGGGAGGGAATTTTCTTCGATCCACTGTTGAGGATCACCTTCTGGATACGCGATGTGGGAGAGATTTACAGTAAAATGGCCGTACGGAGTATTCGATTATGCTTTAATTGTAACATAATCTATTGTTGATTGTAACCTATAATTAACAAATCTATTTAATTGTAGATTAGATTTTACTTGATATGTGAGTTTGTTTGTAACTTCATTGTCTGGCACTTCATTTACTTATTTTGTTTTTCGAATTATTATTCAGAAAATATATTTCGTTCGTATCATGCCGTCCCTTTATTCACGTTAATCTATCTGCGGGATCATTATTTTGTACCAAAATTAGTGCAATGTCTTTTTGCCATAAATGTGACCGAATGGGTTCACTACCGGAAAAACAGGAAAAATCACATTTTTTCCTCTATGAGAGACTACGAAGAAACGTATTAGTTTTTAGAAAAGCCATTTTGAAAGTAGCTCATACAAATTTATGATTCAAGGCAAACTTGAAGACGAAAACTGAAAAAGAAAGCCTAATGTGATAGAATACATGCAATTATCGAACTCTTACGATAGAATATGGAACTACTCTTACGATGCAATAAAGAATTATCGAGCTGGGCATTAGTGAGAGAACGCTAAGTATTTATTGGAAGCCGACGATAATGAAAATGAAACGAATAAAGACAATGATTAAAATTATGATTATGACGATTCTTGAATTATTTTTACACTCCTGACATATTTGGAAATGTCATTTGCTTGCTAGTAGTACCTTGTTACAGTTACAGTATCTTCAAGCAAACTACAACTTCTACTCTCAAGTTCCTCTGCTATTTATTCTCAGGACACTTACATTGCACGGAGACCGCAATGGATCATAGAGAAACTTGAGACACTCTCTTCAAGACTTGGATTAAAATATCGTGCTTTTTATCACCTTCTTAAGGATGTACAACCCAATATTTGTCTGGTCTCCAATTCTACTTACAACTTCAAATTACTTCCCTATCCTTTTTCATTTGCACATTCATTTCTACAAATGATAAGGAACTTGATTTAAGAGACACAGTGAGGTGTGATTGGTGTATAAACGCGGCTCCAATGGTGTGATGGGATGCCTAACGGACTTTTATACCCACCTTCGCGGGGTCAAAGAATGCGTTTTTAAGTACGAAAACATCCTTCTTTCACCTTCCTTCATACATTCATCCTTCGGTGGGGAAGTAAAGCCGACTGTCCCATGTTGTATCTGCCAGATCCTCAAGTCTAAAATAAGCTTCTGAACTAAATTGTAATCATATGTTTCGTCGCCCTAGTGATACCTACTTTGGCTGCTAGATGTCGAAAGGAGCGAAGAGAAATTTTTGTGGTCAGGCCGAACAACAGACCTGATGGCCTGAGCTTCGCCATGTAAAATATGGCATAATGGAATTGAATAAATCAGCACAAACCTCATTCTAAATTTAAAAATGCAAGAATAAGAGCATTAATCACTGCCTGCAGAGGAATGTGAACCTGTGGGCGGATTGAGTGCGCTATGAGACGCTGAGAAGCGCCTTGTCATCCCCTGGCGCTCCGAGACCCGTCGGCGAAACGCAGCGAGGCAGCACTGCTGCTCGAGCATTTCCGCAGTGCTGGCGCCCGCGCATTGAATAGCAGTGCGGACGTCGAAGGGGCAGGGAACCAATCTCTCACGGTGCGCGGATAGCCGAGAGACGGCGCACTGTGTCCGGAAACGCCGCTGCACACGGACATAAAATTAACGAGAATGCCAATCGTCTCGCAAATCATTTCAAATACCATTTGCTGTGTGATGCTCATGACAATGATACATTGTAATGAGATGTCCATAAAACAGAGTAACATGTACATCTTGAATCAATGAAGCGAAGAGAAATTTACAGTTATCTAAAATATAGTGTAATCGAGTTTTGAGTTATAGTGTAGGAAAGGATAGTTTGATTAGTTTTTCTGGGCGCGTCAATAGCTTAGGTCTAAAGTCCCGTAAGTGTACTTCATTTCTTTTATCCCGGTCTTTCCCCGTGGATGCACGTGGGCTTATGAAGATTTTTTCTAACAACATATCTCCCATCGCACCACTGCAGCTGGAACAAGCTCTAAGCTTCCAACTGGTCTCCCGACATTTGTGGAGTGTAGTGCATGTGAGTGTAAGAGTGTGTAATTAAGAGGCGAAGAAAGGACAAGGAAGATGCAGGAAAGCTCGCGCGCGATTCGTGGCTCGTTTGTAAGGGTACTGCTCCGGCATTCGCCTGGTGTTGATCTGAGAAACCACGGGAAACTACCGGTCAGAGAAGTCGGCCGCTAGAATCTCATCCAGACAGCGGCTTAACTGCGCCTAGCAGTCTAGCTAGTGTCGAATATCCTGCCGTCGTCGGAACTCAAACCCTAGGACCTTGCGGTCAGAGGCACAGCAATGACATGTTAATGCCCTGAACCACCTTTGTCACGTGTAACCGTAACGTGTGTCGGTGGGTGTAATAGAAATAAGCAGGATTTAGAAGACTGCAAATTTGACGTTTTTTCTGATATATGCCCATTGTTGTAATTTAAACGCGTAAGTTGTAATTTTTATTCTTGGTCAATTTAAAAGTCGTCCGGCGTCGCACAAATCGCTGATCTGTCTCTCCTGCCGATACCCTTACGTTCTGTTCAGAAGGTTCTCCAAACTACGGGAAACGACAATATGATCCGTAATGTTTCCCGATTGTTGTCTTATGTACGAGGGCTCATTTAGGAACACAATCTTTCAAAAAACGCTAATGGACAACTTGTAGGGTATGAGATAGGATCTGTGACGACAGAAATTGCGCCTGATGATCCTGACATCGCAGTACTGCGAAGATCGTGTGAGCCAGATGTGTTGAAGATGCTGGTGCGAATTCCGAACAAAGAGCAGCAGTTTCAACACCACCTGCAGTAGATGTAGAATGTGTGGAATCCTGAAAGTATTTCAGAAGAAGCAACTCCCTCCAAAATATTTTGATATAATATGGAATTAAATATTGTTAATTTGAAATATAAAAAATGTTTACTTATAATCGGAATTCTTCTTTGGTTGCGATCGATTTCGATGTAAATAAATATGTGACAATTTCTTGCACGAATTCGAATTCAATCTCAAAAAAATGTAGGTTTTAAGTGGGGGATCTGCTCTGTTTGAGAGTTTCCAGTCATTTCCGGGTCGAGCTTTAGAATTGAAAGAACATGCGTGGCGGGAGAGTCGAACAGTGGATTCTCGGGCACCGATGACTCGTCGGACGAAAACGATTCCTTGGGCGCTCGGTGACTGGTAGCTCCTCGTAGGAACAACCAAAAATTGAAAGAACTTAAATTCTAATAAATAAATTAAACTAAAATAATTAATAAATCGATATTTTGAAGGCACTCATACGGCTGAAACTATGTACAGGAGCAGGAGTGAGAGAAAATACTGACCTCTCATGTCAGTACGATGCTCTCACGGTTTCGTATTTTTCTCGTTTTTCGAGTTGTTGCAACTTGTTGACGATGGACGGTGTGCTTCGACGGATGTACGGAGACTTGACATCACGTCGTTCATCCTTTCCAAGCAAATGTCAGGAACTAGTGGCTAGGAAATGAAGTAATTCGATCCAGCTCTACAGTGAACTTCAACACTACGCACTAGGAGCCAAACCACAAGGGAACGCCAGTCCATTATCCCCGTTTTCAGAATTTTCATTTCAACAATAAAATGAGGTTCAGTGCGAAGTAATGGAAAAATTGTTAAATATTGTTTCAAAATCATCAAATTCTACGGTGATTTAGTAAGAGCAATCAAAGAGAAAGTTATGGGAAATTAAAAAATCAACACACATTATGGATTTTGGAAGTTGGAATTCTCGATGTTGCGCGTTACACACATGATCAGCCTTGGTTGGTAATTTGCACATTAAGAATATTCTTGTTTTATAATTCAATTACATATTGTCGCTTCTAAAAGACTAGAATGTCACTTAAAATGAAAATATAACGTTAATTGAATACTGTGAATACATTTGAGATCGAATAAAGTTGGGACAGAATATTATATTCTAATAATATTTAACTTTAATTATATTTCTTTGTTCATTTTCATTATTCCAATAACACCAGGAATTACATTATTTATACCGTAATGTCACATGTACTACCAATGAATACTATTGACTAATGTTGTTCCATGTCTTCTGCAATTAATATAAAAATATGCATTATGCAATAGAATTATCGTAAAGATCGAATGGAAACGATCAGATTATTCTGAGACGCTATTTACTTGTTATTCTAATGATGACGGTGATGAAAATAATGCGAAATTTGAATGGTAATGAAAATTGTTGATGGAAATTCAAGGTAGTTGGTAGTTCGCAGCTTTGCATATACATTTCTCGTCCAACGATGTTTGGTTGTTTCGTGTTTTGAAAGAAAATTTCTTGAGCTTCAGCTGTGTTTAACCGGAGTTCCGCTCTGCTAAGCGTGGCATTGTGCGGCGGCAAACCCAAGACGATAAGCATACAGATGGCGCTGGCGGTGAAAACGATGGCAGCAGAAAACAGAGTACCGTATTACGAGTCGCCACAAATATTTTGGTTAAACACTAACGCCAATTTCAATGGTTATGGACTCGGCATTCAGAGGTGGAAAGAGAAAACAAATGTCCCTGCACTATGGTTCATTGGCAAAATGGATTAATTCTTGTGCATTTTGTTTTGTTTTTGTATCTAATGCCTAGACACCGGAAATGTTTTTATTTGCCCTCGACCGATGAGTGTTGTATTGTTGAAAATTTTCTAATATTAGAGACGAGTTTTGACGCCCAACGCCGCGAAAACTGTCATATGTCCGTTACGTTCGTAGTTCTACCTTTAAGAGTATAATGGAAACTATTTTGAAATAATTGGGAATATTTTGTTAATCATACACATTTCTTCATTTTTCACATTATATACATACATACTCACATTATATTCACTCCATTCACTTCAACAGCACGATACTTTTTTCGCTTTTTCTCTTGGGCACTTTCTTGACCCACAGTGCCTGTGATTCTCCGACTGCTGGACAAGAACGGGCGCGAGATGTGGGCTTGAGTGGAGCTCGGTGCAACGCGATCTGCAAAGACGACTCAGGGCATCAACTGGTGTCACTGTAGTGCCTCTCACTGGGTGGTCCTAGGGATCGAGGTGTGACTGTGGCGGTGTTTTCTACACTAGCTTGGACCGAATTCAGCCGCTTCCTGGAGAGGAATTCTAGCGGCCGGCTGCGCTGATCAGTAGTTTTCCGTGGTTTCACCGATCAACTCCAGGCGAATGCCCGCGTAGTAAATACCGTAACAAACGGTTCACGGGCCGCGAGCGATCTTTCCTTCCTCTTCTTTCTCCTATCATCACCCCAAACACACATACTCTTATATGTATTTCTACCACACTTGCAGGGAAATCAGTCGGGAGATTAGAGCGTGTGTTGGCTGAGGCGGTGCCCCGCTGGAAGGAGATACCTGGTTGAGGAAAACGCCATTAGCTGACATGTAGTAGGTAGGCACCGGATCTCGCCATCCAGCGGGGGAAGATCCCTGCCACCTCCCGCGATTAAAACATGCAGTACACTTACGGGAATAACACCTTAGTCGTCGACGCGTCCCAAAATCACTCATTAATTATTCACGCCGATCGCAGTGCAGCGTGGCGTTCGCGTTTTGCGCCGTGCCGCCCGCGCGCCTCCGAGCGGGAAACGAGCGCGGCTGCAGCTTCGCCCTCTTCGCGGCCGCTTATCGCGTTTCCTTCCCACTTTCCCTCTGAGCGCCGTCTGCTGTTAATCTCCACGCGCGGGCGCACTTCCAGGCGCTAACGTAGCCGCGGTTTGAGACAATTGCAAGTCGCGTTGCGGTCCCACGTTTGAGTGGGGCCAGGTGGTTGAGTGGTTGTGCTTGAGTGGTTGGGTGGGTTGGAGCGGAGGAATGTCCACAATGAAATTACAGCAGCTTTCGTTGTTACACTATGAAATGTTATAAATAATTTTGAAATACACGCTTCATTTTCTGATCTATAGGTAACATACAATAAATTCTTTAAACTACAATTTTTTATCTTCCTGTTCCAAATTCACTTCCGGTTCCTCTGACGGTGTGCCCTTTGACTTCATTGTATTAATAAGTTGAATAATGTTGTCGTGGATTTATTCTAGAATCTCAACCGTTGAAGTGGTTCGTGATGATATTTATCTTTCCTTCGCTTATTATAGTGTTCATCGTCTTTTATGTGTTATGGAATAATAAAATGTTGAGGTCTTGTCCACGTAAGGAGACGCTATATACTACCTCTGAGCAAATAGATAATCCATTATAAGCCAATATTAGCGGAAGGATAATAAGTCACTGTAAGGTGGCATCCGCCCATAGAAATTTTGTAAAGAAGCCATAAAAAACATATTTCGTAAATATGCGTTTTTATGGGTTGGCTGGTTGATTAATGATTCCTGGCGCGACAACAGGCAAGGTGATTTGTCCCGTAAGTGTAGTGAATGTTTTACTTGGGATATGGCTGTGTTTTCCCCTGGATGGTGAGATTCGGCGCAGACCTTCCCGTTGTCGCTTGCTAGCGGGGTTTTCCCTAACCAGGTATCTCCCACCAGCGTTGCACCGCCCTAGACGGGACACACAGAAGCCTCCCGACTGATATCTCAGCATGTGTGGTGGTGTAGTGTATGTAAGAGGGAGGGTCTGGATGTGACAAGGAAGAGGAAGAAAAGATCGCGAGCAGTCCATGTGCCCTTTGTTAGAGACTGCTCCAGCATTCGTCTGATGTTGATCGGAGAAATCACGGAAAACTAACAATGAAAGCAGCCGACCTTTGGAATTCTTCTCTATATAGGGAATGAATTCGACCTAGTTATTTAGCTTGTGCCGTAAATCCTGTCGCCGTGTCTTTAACCTAGGTGAGAGGCTCCCGGTGAGAGGCATTGCAGTGACATCAGCTGATGCCCTAGAGCCACCTCTCCCAGTCATAATATGTTCAATGACAATTGAACAAAATGACAATTTGGGATATTTTACGAAGAGGCTTCCCAAGGCATCTAAGAATTCTTACGTAAACATAAAATTACGATTCTACTTAAAATCAGTTATATCGATTAATTGAATGGGTGAAAACCAGAACGGTATAAGTGACATTTTATAAATTCTGATAAATCTGTTTATTTAAGTTAATATCTCTGTAAAATCGTTTGGTTCATCACTATAATGAAGGCATTTCTATTGTTCATTAAAACCACAAAAATACATTTCCACTGAAATATAGGCTAAAATAAATGCTTTTTTTAGAATTTATAAATGTCACTTATACAGTTCTAGTTTTCATCCATTGAAGTTGTTATTTTGGAGGCTAAAGGTTTTAATCTGAGAGCTGCCGAATATTTCTCGATCAATGTCAAAATATTTCACATTCTATGCATATTGCCTTGTGAACTATTGCTTTGAAATATTTATTATTAATTTTTTTTCTTCCTAAAAGTTGATTGACATTTTTCTTTCATCACAAATTTTGTTCCTGGAAAGCTATCATATCCTATATATCCCTGAATGGAGTGAATCTAGTCTCGTCCTACCAGATATCTGCTCTTTGCTTGGGAGATCCATGCTGCCGGCTGCGCTAATGGACCGGAGGACGAGGGACTGAACCAAAGGAGGCCGGTTCTTCCGCCTTGCTCTTGCTGTCGGCGGCTTCTGGCGTCTGGCAAAATTCGTATCGGAGAGGGCGGCAGCTGGGGCAGGGGTGGGGGGTTGGGGGCGGGCGTTTGGGGCGTCCATTACGTTCGCCAGCGCCGCCGCAGGTGCGCTCCGCGACGCTCTTTTGTCCGCGGCGTTTTCCAATTCGCCGCTGCCTGCTGTGCCCGCGAGTGAACTATATACAACCCTCGACGCGCCGTCGATGTGGCTGTCTTCAGCTCCCGACAGTGGGCATAAATACACTCTTTCGCACTGCAAATGTTACTCGTTTTTCTTATCCTGCCATTTTTCAGAAATCCAGATACCATCTGAAAATTTGAAAGTGAATGCGACGCCTGGAGATATTTCTCTCGATAGGCCTCACAAGATAATGACAGAAACCTCATATGAAAGGTTGCTCTGTATTTTTTTAATATTTATGAAAAATTTCAATTTTATGTACGTTATGAGTGAAACTGCACTTTTAATTGTCTTTTAAAAATCCTTTAATGTGAATTGAACCTAGTATGTTAATGGTGGATATAAACGTTCTGTGAACAAACCAAATTGCATTCCGATTTTCGCATTTGACCCGTGGCCTTTTTCTTGGTAGCCATGTGTATAGATAAAAGACGGTAATTTCTAATGCAGACACTATGAGCAGAAGTTGCCTCCTGCATAAACAAGAGTGGCCTATTTGCCATCTACCAGCTTAGATCTATCTTGCACTCGAGGCACGATGTGGTTTGGCCATATGTGCTGTTTCACATGGCGACCGCATTGAAAGAAACAGCGATTCAAAAGGAATAAGTAACACAAACACCTAAAAAAACACCTGCTTTCAAAATGAACCCGTTTCTTTCTCGGCTAGTTCTACCCCGTGGGGTCGTAATATAGTCGGAACCAGGGGTGGGGGGCTTCGCCTGGCATTTTTGCCCGACAATTTTCCGCTCTGGCCCTCTGCGCGGCGTCGCCATCGCCGTGCCATTGTTTCCGCCAGCGCCTCCCGATCTTGCGACGTTTCCGCCGCCGCCGCCGCCGCCGCCGCCTCCGTCTCCGGCCGACGAGCCGACGATGAGGGCTCAAGATGACGTCTCCTTGGACCATCAGGCGGCGGCGGCGGCTGCGGAGGGGAAGATGCACGAGAAGACAAAGGACAATCGCGGGATGAAAGGCTCTGGTGGAGGGGAAAAAGGAGCCGGGAAATAGATTTTCAGGAAAGCGATTTGACGACAGGTAGAGGATTTTTTTGAGTTCAGGACAGAAGTTGCTAATGTAGCGTCGTTCTGTATTTTATTCATAAGCTTCCATACGACGAGTGCTTACGTTTGTGTCTCCTTCCCTTACGTATGCATTTTGTTTCTTCGTCCTTGTCAAGTAATAGTTATTGAAGTAACAGGAAAATAATCTACTGAATACATTACATACAATACATCCATTTATGGTTTTGTTAAAGCGGTGTGCAGTTAAACGAAATAATTTTCAATGAAGTGTTAAAATATATTTCTGTGTTTGCTTCTACCAAAAACATATTCAATTTATGATCTGCATTTTATCGCTGCTAGAGTGGGTGTTAGGATATCTGTAATCCATGGTGCCTTTGCTTATTACAATTCAACTACAATTATATTTATGTCGATACTGGTTAATGAACTGTTGACGTAATTGAAATTATCAACAATTAATACACTATTCGAATAATATATCTGAAGTACTATAATTGTAAATAGAGAGGACCAAAACTCGTTCAGAGAAAAGAATAACTTGATTGGTATGTACTTGACATTTTCTTCTTCGGATAGAACGCGGTTCTCCTTCTTGGGCTAAGTGGTTAGCTTTTTGGGATATATTAATTTTTTTGAGAAATACATGTCGCATAGATTTTGAAAAGTTTCATTTACTTTCACAAAACGCTGAATGAGTTAATGTATACTGTGATGATGATAATAACAGCGGCGTTCAACAGTTGGTTCTTGAAAACCCAGCTATAAAGTGCTCGCGGCGAAAATGAAAATGAGATATTTCGAACCGCCGCCGCGTAGTGCCGGTTCGCAAACACACTGTCCGCACTCTAACATCTCCAGGCCCGGCATTCTAGAGGAGGGTTCACAGACGGTCGACGGACGACCTCCTCGGGGCCGCCCCTTGTCTACTCCAGTCCCCCATATCGCCGCCCCGCCCACCCATTTCCACCGCCGACTCCCGCCGTGGTCTCCCCACCACCTTGACTCGGCCTCCCCTCCACCTTCGCCTCCCCCCACCTCCGTCACCGCCTTGCCTCTGCTCCGGTCCGCTCACCTCGTCACGCCACCCTCCACTCCCGCCTTCATCTTCATCTCCGTCTCGCATCCACCTCCCCTCCTCTTCCCCACCTCCGCGCCACGCCGCTGCCTCGCCTCCCCACCGCTTCCCACCACCACGTTCAACTGTCACCGCTCCGACTCCGCAGCCGCTCCGCCTCGCCACGGCACCGGCTCAGTCTTCCCTCCCCTTCAACCTCCGCCTTCTCCTCTTCCCCGCCTCCCATACGACACCCCACCGCCGAAACAAGACGCGGGCCGAGGACGCGTGCGCGTGCGCGTGGGGCTGTCCGCTCGCCTGTTCGCGGGGCGGCCGCCTCTCGTCGCCCTCTCGGTTGGCCCGTCGCGTCGGCACGTGCCCGCCTCTTCGCGGCCCGCAGCGCGCGCCCGTGCGACATCGGAGATTAATCACCGGGTCGAGGCGGGCGCCGGCGGCCTTCTTATTCACGCCGCGCCTGAATGCCTCTCTGCGTCACGGGCGTTCATAACTCACCGATACCGCGGGCGGCGGCGGCGGGGCGGCGCGCGTCGCAGCGCGCGGCAAAAACGCCCGCGGCTGGCGGTGCCGCGCCGCGCCCGCCGACGCCAGCGCCGCGGCGGCATGACGAGTAATTAAGCGGCTGCCGCTGACAGCCCCGCCGCCGCAGCTGCGCGCCGCCTCCGTCGCCGCCGAGGTGCGACGTCCTTTGGGAGGAGTTCTGCCTGCCGTCAGGAGTCGGCTGGGCGGAAAATTCATATGTTCGGTTTTGCTCTCGGGAGCGATCTGAATGGCTATTCTTCTTCCCCGATAGGCGGGTTGAGGCGTCCTAATGCAACCTTCTGAACTGATGTCTGCTTCTTGCTTTCGATTTTAATGAAAGATGGGGAATCGGGGCAGATCATACCGTTGTGCTCATTTCTCCTTCAGTTCCTCCTTCAATCTCATATTTTATGGTGTAGTGAGCAAATAGCTTATTACTGCTTAAAAAAGCCTTTTTTGATGGACTTTTTTTTTTACAAAGATTGACTCCAGTGCACCGTGCAAGTTTAACGTCAAGAAGTTCTATATTATATTTTATAAACTTTTGTTTGTATCCTGTTTTCCATATCGTTAACAACTTCTTGAAACTTATTCAAAATTCTAACTTGAATTTTCTAAATTATTTTTTTTCTAAAAACTCTTTTTACGCTTCCTAAGATCGTAGGATCTAAAAATAAGTGAATAAGTGAATCTAACGCGAAACAAAATTTCGTTTAAATGGGCAGTGCTTATTTACTTATGTGACAGCTTTGATAGCTAAGGAGCAAGAAATACTGAATGTCTATGCATAGTAATATGCCACATAACAGCCATTAACGTCATGCATTTGTGCTCAGTTATTATCTACGTCCACATGCACTATCTAAGTCATGTTGTTTACAGCAATTAATTCTGATAATCATTAAAATTCAAAAGATTTAAGTTATCGTTCTTTCCTTGTTTTAAGAGTGTTAAAAATCGATAAACGTCATGAGATAATAAGAGGAATGCGTTGTGTGTTCAAGAAGAGAAACAAAATAAATAGATCCAAGAACCATGTTTTCAAGCATTTCGCAGATTCTATCACAGGATTATGATCTCCAAAAAGAACATTTAATGAATAAACAATAATATTTACCTAATGATGTTTATGAATTTTTTATAATTAAGACGTAATCCTGGGGAGATTCTCTGAATCTTTAATCTCATGTTATTGACACTTATTACGATATGACACCAGAGAATATACAAACAAAAAAGTGTTGAAGGTAATATGTTAATCTATTAAAACTATATACACATCATCAAATTTAAACACTTACCTTGGATACATATATATGTATGTACTTGGCGGACAGCCCGTGGACGGGTTCAGGCCTACCGGCGACGTCCCTGCCTCGCGGCCATGGGTTAAGTGGGTACGTGTGGTTAGAACGTAGACATCCCCAGGTTGTATTCCGATATTCCCAACCTGAGAAGTGAAATTTCTCATCGTCACACAGCAATATACACTGGAACATGACAAGGAAAACACTATAACCTTGACTCAACCGAGATTGAATACTTACGAGATTGAACAATTACGTTGTAATCTTAAGCGAAACACGTGTACCGAATTTCTATTTGATGTTAAGTCGAGCAACACCGAAACATCAGGACTATGCGCGCTACAAGGAATGCGAGTGTATTTGCAATTCTAACCAGACCACATTACAATAATGTTCTTGTTTAACAGCATGAGAGCACGTAAGAACTAGTAAGACTAATATATCAGTTGATATCTGAATTTCAATATCACAATTGTAGGAATATATTTGTTTATTCCCAACTTGCTGTGATGGGGTTGGAGACTGAAAGACGTGATGGACATGGGAGGGAGGAGATGTCAAATACGTTTACAAATCAACTACATTTACACTTGTACGTGTCGCCTGTTATGTAAAGGTGGTAGTCAGCTAGTAGTAGAATGATACTGAAAGAATGAAACAAAATGACTATAACAACAATGACACCAAATCATTGACAAACATCGGTGTTAATCGCGGTTAATTTTGCATTATGATAACCTGAGAATTTCAGTTTAAAAATGATTCCTAGAGAAATTCCACTCTCGTGAATATGTAGGAAAAATAGTTTTAAATACCTGGAGGTGGCGGTGTTCTTCGCCTTGTATAGTGACATCCGACGCTGACGTAACACCGGCTTCCGGGGATTTCCCGCTTGAGGTATCTTCTCATCTGGGCACCGCTCTAAGCTCATGCTCTCGTTAAGTCTCGCAGCATGAGTGGTAGTGTAGTACAAGAGATCTGACTGGAACTTGTACGGCAGACTGATATTGAAGTTCTACGAGAAAAGCCTTTGTTGGCCTCACGTGGTCACGGCAGCCGGAGATCCCTCGAGTGTGGGGGCGCGTGGTGGGGGTCGGGGGGGGGGAGAGCGTGGCGCCCCACATCCCGTTCTCCCCGGGCACCCGCCTCTGCCCCGCTCCGCCCGCCACCCTCCGCCTCTCTACCCCAGTCCCGCATCCGCCGGAGAACTCGTTATGGCAAATCGCCTATCATAGCCGCTGCCCAAATCCCGGCTTCTCGCACCCGCCCCGCCAGCCAACGCACCGCTCACGCCCTACTGCCTCAGGCGATGCTCGACCTCGGTGGGAAGGGAGAGAGGAGACCAGCGGCGAGGGAAAAAGAAGCGGGAAAATAGAGTGGGCGACGAAAGGCATTGGGCGGGAAGTGAAGAAGCAGGGGTGGGGCGAGACAGCGCGAGGGCGGGACGGGTGTAGGAGAGTGGTGGGATTGGTGGTGAAGGTTGCTTGAGGGGGGGAGGAGGGTGGTGAAAGAAAGGAATGTGGGTACGCAACCATCGAGGAGAGAGTGAAGACTTGAAGGGTATTGAGGGAGCAGGAAGCTGGGTTGGGCGTGGCGGCTATGGCGAATTGAGAGCGGGGGTGGGATTGGAACAGTGTTGAATGTGGGGACAGTCACCTGTGAGGCGGGCATGGTGGGCGAGGGGGGGGCAGGCGTCGGGGAACGAATACGCTTGACAAGTGTGAGGGCGCGTGGAGGAGCAGAGCGGGGGGAAGCGCGCAAAGCCGGAGCGAAGGGGAACGTCCGCTGCAGGGCAGCCGGGTGGCACAGCAGACGCTCGAGCAGCGCAGTGTTGGGGCAAGAGCTGCCGGGATTTCACGAACAGGAGACACAGTTACGGAAGGTGGGGGGGGGGGGCAGGTGAACGGGTCACCGAGGTAACGACCCGCCAGGGAACGTGGATAGGCCAATGGCAGAGTCACCATACTGCGGTAGTAGTATGCAGAACCTAGGTCGCCAAAAGATGAGAATGAAGAACAATATGAAGCTCGGCGAGCTAAATAGCCTCTCGGAATGATGAGACTTCGGATGATATGAACGGTTAAACGGACAGTCAGCTGATTAGAGGGTGAGGGAATGATAGCAGGGCGTGATGAGGGTGGTGAAATAAGAACGGATTATGTAGTGGTGGAGCTCGTAAGGGCGGGGCAGAGCAAAGATACTCAAGAGCAACGGTTCTAATGCAGGAGACGACTGACATAAGATACCGAGATCAAAGAAGTGCCCAGATTCTTGTGGGAGATCGTCAGAAACCGCACGAATGAATTGGAATGTAGAGGTGCGGAAGATAAATGACAAAAAATACTTGGAATTAATTCAGAAGATTTTAGCAGTAGTTAGGGTGAATAAGATATCATATGGTGCCTGAGATCGACGTCCTATAGTCGTGCACAGTAGCTGGTATAGTACACGTGATGTCAAGCGACAGTCATCGCCGGGACGCACGGGATACTTGTAGAAGCCAGGTGGCTGGGAAATGACGGGGACGGGACATCGGAAATGCGCGAAGAGATTGTAGAAGGTAGTGGCGACTCCACAAGCAATGAACATTGGGATGTCCCAGGTAGTCACAATTGTGTGCAGCTATGTAATAAATGCAGTCATTTCCAAGAGGGACGGCCGAAGGTGGCTCAGCTTTTCGTAATTTCTTCGATCAACAGTAATCATACCTCCCCCGGCGAATGTCGAACCCTAAATACTGACCACTTACCGCACGCGATCTTTCCTTCATATTCCTTGTTCTGTCTTACTTATACGATCTTAAATACGTATGCCTTACTTATACCCACTGAAACTTTCACGCAATACCCGCCATTCAGCGAGGGAGATAACCCCCCTCGCGATAAAAACGAATGAACTAATGACCTTGGTAATTGACGCTCTCGGAAAGATCAATCAATCATTTCTAAGACTATCTAACGGTACACTCCATTGATGAAATACGCTGCCGAGGGTTTTCTCGTTTCACATTAGTGTATTTAGATAAGGAAGCTAATTTCGATATGCGCAAATTTTTCCATACTCTGCTTTAATATAAGTTACACTGGACTACACCCTGTGGGTACCATATATTATTTTTTCGCAGTTCTGAAACTATAATACGAACTATTATACTTCATGAGAAGGAAGAAGTTCATGCAAATCCCCAGTATGTTTACATAATAATTAGACGTTTAAGTATTTCTGCCAAATTAAATCCCTCTCATATTCTAGGGTGGAAAGAAGACTAAAATTAGTCCCAACCGCAAAAGCGACGTCACTGCAACATGTGTGGACATCAGAGGGCGGGAGTGTGTGTTGGAGTCAGGGATGTTGAATACGAATGTTGGTATATCGAGAAGCAGCCGACAGCGAAAAGAGGCCAGTGGCAAATGGTGACGTACTCTTCACACGCCCACGCAGGGGAACTTCGAAGCGCGCACGGCTGAAAGAGACCTCCCTCGCACTCCCTTCTAAATATAGTTAGAGGCGTTTATGTCTAGAGAATGTTAAATGTAAGTTTATTGCGTAATTCATGGCCGAGGCCGTCTATTCCCGTCTCAAACTTTCCCTTGCCTCGCACGATAATTCGCCTCGCAGTCAATATAAACCTCAACGAGGTAACTGACCGGGCAGTAGCTCCATCACCCGCTCCTAATTGGACTGCAACGATGAAAGGGGAGGGCAAAGAGTGCGTGATAAAAAGAGGTTATGTGGGAAGGAAAGAATCATTAGAATGCTGGAACATCCAGACCAGAATATCGCTGAGCAGAAGGTGAATGTTAGTGGAAAGGTGCCAAATGACTTTTTCTTGGCGAGTACTAAATGCAACTATTAATGAGTTGTATAATTTCAATAACATTTTTATAACTCATAGTGGCTATAACGTCTGAAATTCTGCTACCTAAAGAGACGAAAGTAATAAGGACGTTTATTCTAGCAAAATAATTCACTATAGCCCATCAATTTTGTATTATTTACTGGAAGAATTTTATAATACATTTCGATTTTTGAAGTCAGAAAAACTCTGAGGGCGTCAGAGTAGGAATTTAACACTGAAAGCATTATGGCATACGAAATCGGGCTTTATCTTTACGTAGATGGGCTTATGTAGAAATCGAATGTTTTATATTGTGCTGGCTGATTAATTTTTAAAATTCATTATTGTTCTGAGAAGGAAAGGAAAAGGTAGCTGTTTTTGAGATGTATATTTCAGTTCATAGTTCTTACTATCTCATCATACACTGGGATATTTCATACAACAAAGTTTGTCAAAAGGCATCTTTCGAAAACAGAATCATGATGAAAATTTAAACCCAAATGGTTCTTGAGTGCAAATGTCGCAACCTCCTGCGCCAATAAGATCAGATACTGTTTTGTATTTGAATCGCCAGAGCCAATAATTTGGATCAACTAATCTTTAAAAAACTAAAATTCTTTCTTCGTCATTATTTTCCTTAGGAAAGCAGACCATAGTGTCACCGCGACCTGTCTGGCCCCTTTTCAATCAGCCGCACATCATCCGGTCATACCTACCTCTATTCGAGAAGAACCTGCAAATACGGCTCAGCGGCAAAAACCGTTGCCTCTGCAACATCTTTGACAAGGAGGTTTGAGGGTTCCAGTTCAGACGATATAGGATTTTCCACACCAGCTAGGCCGAATTCAGCCGCACTGTGGAGGTGAATTCTAATGACCGACTGCTTTGATCGGCAGTTTTCCTTAATTTCTCCGATCAATGCCAGGCGAATGACAGAGCCAGATAAAGTCTGACTGAATCCATAGGCCGTGTTTGATCTTTCCTTCATCATTGTCTCTTCCTCTCTCCTCACACGCAAAGACACATACACTTACACTCTTATGCACTACAATACCACACAGTGCGAAGATCAGTCGTGCCCGACAGCTTCTCCCCTGAAGTCGGTGCCCGATTGCGGGAAATACTAGAGAGAACCCACACGCCCAAGTGCAGGTCGGCCGGACTACACGTTTCAGCACGGGGGGAACACCTTCGTCTCGCAGCTATGACATGCACTTCCCTCACAGAACTAATGACTACAGAAGTAGACGCACCCAGAAACTCGAAGTCACTCACTCTCCACTAGAAGAGGAAAGCAATACTGGGTCGTCTTGCGCCTCCACCGCTGGATTGGTTGTTTAGTGATTCTAGTCGCGTCAAGTGCTAAGGCCATTAGTCCTGTGACTGAGGTCCAAGCTTTTTGCATGGGTGGTGGTGTTATTTCTCCACTGGATGGCGATATCCAGCGCGGACCTCCACTTGCGTGGTTTTCTCAACTATGTATCTCTCACTAATGAGGCACCACCCCAGCCGGGACACGCTCTAAGCTCCCGACTGGTCTCCCAACAAGCGTGGTAGTGTAGAGCACGTGAGTGTGTGTAGGTAAGGAAAGGGTCAGATTTGGACAAGGAAGGGGAAGGAATGATCGCGCGTGTCCGTGACCCGGTTGTTAGGGTGTTACTCCTGCATTCGTCTGATATTGATCGGGAACACCACCGAGAACTAATGATCGCAGCAACCGGTCGCTAGAATTCTCCTTCAGGCAGCGACTGAATTCGACTTAGCTATCTAACTAGTGTCGAAAACCCTGCCGCCGTCGTGGCGTCCCGGGAGGGGAACCGTAGGACCTCTGCCAGAGGCACTGCAGTGACATCACCTGCTGCCCTGAGCCACCGCTGTAGGTGTCGGCGGCGCCAGCACTGGCGCCAGGGCTGAGTCAGAGGCTGAGTCAGTGCGGGCGGGAGTCGAACCCCTCGCCCCCTCCCGAGACGCCGACGAAGGTCCGGGCCCGCGAGCACCTGGCGACGCCGACGCCCGGAACAATGGCAGCGGTGTGCCCCTTGCCGCCCCCGCCCCCTCCCGCTCTCGGACCCTCGCCGCGCACCTGAGGCCTACCGCGCCCTTTTCCCTGGCTTCGGACCGGGCCCGCCCGCATCTACTTATGCGCGCGCCCCTTCCTCCTGCCTGTTCGCCACCGGTCTATCTACTGTCGAGAGCCCTTCGCGCCTCGCTCTCATTCACGTCCTCCCATTTGCGGGGAGTTTTCCTTTTCTACACGTTATCTACTTTCTTTTTTCATTTTCATTGTTCCGTTGGCCTCAATTTGCATTCACCCTCCTTCGCTTCACCTTTGCATTCACCTCCTTTGCAAAACTCTTCAACTCTCCCTCGTCCTTTATTTTATATTGCTTACACTACAACACTGCTTTTTCGCAGTCTTCAGTTTGAACATTCTCTCAGTTTTTTGTTCTTTCACTTTGACATGCTATTGTTCATTGTGCCTGTACCATAACCAATTCTTGCATGCGCAGGTCCTCGTCTCTCCAATTCATTATACGGTCGTACTCCTCGTACTTACATTCTCTCCGTGCCACAAATCAAATTTATCTTGCAGGGTTCTTGTTACAATCCAACCGTGGTTTAGCGTTGAGTTAAGAAGTTTTCCGCATCTGTTGCCAACCTCAGGCACGCAATTGGAAGTTATTAAAGAATGTTCAGTTACACTGTACTATGTCTGTTACACTTCCGCTTGGAGCAAGCCGGGGTTCGATCCTGCACCTGCGACGTTCAGCGTTTCGGCCTACTGAGACTTTATTTAGTATTGCCTCGTTTGAAGTACGCAGATTACAGTGTGACATCAGGTTGTTAATTGTATATTTCCCACGTTTTCCTGTCCATTTGTAAGAGAATGACGCGATGGGTGGGCGAGACGATTGATAGCCAGATTTTGGAGTTGTATAGTGCAATCTAAATTGCGGGTTTCTTGCATCAACAACTGCCGACCTCATAGTAGACATCTCACCTATTTGTACAATAACGCAGATTCTGTACTTTAAACATTAGTCTAAATAATGTGTTCAGCAGTTCTCTTGATACCCACTTGCGGATCCATATTGCTACAAACGTCAAGCAAATTTTGTTCTCCTGAATGCTGTTCAGTCACGAGATTGCATTGGTTCCTTCTCAATTTAGTCTTTTTATTTGATATGAAATTGTTTTCATTTATAATTATGATGTATAGTGTCTGACTGCACCATTTTCATGACAACGGGAGGTCCACTTTCATGTCGAATCCGACTTAGTTCAAAGACCTTTCGATGGATATTTAATTTTATTATGGAATACAATGAATCTTGTGTCTATGTAATCTTTTATCATAAAAATGAAAATCAACCTATAATAGCTGAACAACTAGATTGACAAGGCAACATTTCAGAGTCTGCGCAATTTATCTGGAAGTCTGATAAGTAAAACTGAAACTGTCTGTATATCTTAGGTCCTTTAATGACTAGGGCTGTAGTTTTGCAAAAAATCCGAATAGGCTGTGTCGGCACGTAAGCGCACGTGAGGTATGGAAACGTTTGATTTATCTTGTAGCATGACGCATGAGTACTCTAATTAGTGTGCGGCAGTGTATATTCATCTGCAGATGGGTGTAGGGTTTTGGTTCCACCGCAGTCCACATATTACAAACTTACATTCTCAAGTTATGTTACCGCTAGTGCAAGATACACAACTTACATCTGAGATATGTCAACAGCTAGTGCAACTATGCCAGTGTAATTAATTGTGTATTTCGCTTCCTCACTCGTTGTGAGCCCATTGTTTTGTAACTAGGCTTCGGTACCGTTAGTTACACCGCGCAAAGCTTACATTGACTCTCATTTCCGTTCGTGTAAACGAAACAACGTCGACCCTTCAGCTCGCGCCTGTTGGTAGAGCTCGAGCAATAGAACTGTTTTCTCTACTAAGTTGACATGGGGACTCGGTTCGTATGTGAACAACGGTTGAAAACGAGTGCAGAATGTGAATTTTACCTGTCTTTACACCTGCTGTTGTAGGGTGCCCCAGACCGATGTGAGAAGTTTATATATTATATTATATATATATATATATATATATATATATATATATATATATATATTATATATAATATATATTGTGACGTACATGGGAAGCGGTACTTTCACGACAAATAATTTTTGCAAGGGACAGGTACATTTTTTGTGAGCATTGGCGTTCTTCAGGATGTGGCGCAGCATAGGAAGATAATCGTTATAGATTCTTTCTGCACATCTAATATTTAATGATCAGAGAACACACTTTACAAATGTATTTACAAATCGCAATGCGCAGGCCTTGGAAAACAAAGCGCACGGTCAACGCTACTTGATATTTGGAAAAAACACCTGCTTCCTCTGGAGGCGACGGGCCGTTGTGGCCAACGGCGGCTGGTGTCTTCGGCAATCTTTCGGTTCGCCCGAAGTCCGCCGAGAATCGCCCTCCCTCGGCGACCAACTTCCTTGCCATAACGATACGCCGTTGAATCGTTCCACCGAGACTACTTCAGCCGGGTAGATACAATTGTTTCACTGGTGAATGCACGGACGCTGTGATTGATGTTCTGTCGGCTGTTCTAGGTCTTTCAGGCGATCCGGCCGCTCGAATTTGTGCGGATCGTCCGTTACAGTGCCTACTGCTTCATATTATACCAGGGCGGATTATGACATCGACCCCACGGCCACAGATGGTCCTGTCTGATGGTTTTTATCAGTTCTGGTGCCGCAATTGCTTCTACTAATCATCTGATTGTTAATTCCTTATCAAACCTGGTTCCACCTCAGCGGCCATACTCAGTCCGAATGCCACTTACAACGGACAATAATCCTTGGCGCAACACGCCCGTCGTGCTTCACTCGA
>BOPP01000089.1:1685888-1699588 GCA_017312745.1 Gryllus bimaculatus
GCCCCGCCCCCCCGCCCCGCCCCGCCTCGCCCGCCCCGCCCCGCGCGGCGCCGGCCCGCGGTCCACTCGCGCCCACCGCCACACTCGGCGCGATCACGTGCAGTGAGTAGGGCCCGTGATGCGGTTGTCGATCGGGCCCGCTGCTTTCGCGGGAGACCCTCGGCCCGCCGCAACTCGTCCTTCGGGCGTGGGACGCGATCGCCTAGTGCGTTCTTTTCCTCTGGGTGCTGACTTGACGCCATGACTATATTCTCCGTTAATCCGTGAAGTCAATTTCCAGGTCGCGTGTTTTCTTCTTCAAGGGGAGTCTGCGTAAAGCGGCCGGTTTGTTTTGGTCGATGCGTGATCGATTCATTGTTCGAGTTTCGTGTGTGTCTGCTTGAACAATGACGTAAGGAGACTTGAAAGAACAAAGACAAGTGGAGTTCGATCATTTAAAAACTTTAGCTTTGCAGTAGTAAGGGGTATATGGCAGAATGTAGTTATACGGAAAATATGTTTATCAAAAAATTTCAGTACAAAAATAGATGTCTTGACGAAGAAGAGTAAGTGGTATGGTACAAATAAGAAGTGTGTAAATCAAGAAATAGAGATGATGAAACGAGCAAATTCAGTCGATAATAAAAACATATTTCATTGGCTTTTAGAAACGAATAAAAACATTGAAAAAAATACACACTTTTCAAATAATGAGATTCTAAAGTGCAAATGCTTAATCTAAAGCACAGTATATTTTTTGTCATACAAGGGAAAATGAACGGAAGAAAAGTTATTAAATTATTATATCGATGTTAAATGGAAAGAGAAACAATGAAATAAACCATGAAAAAACAGTCAAATACGTGAATTGACGATTACATTACAATTTCGTATAAGATAGACATTCTATAGAATATGAAACATATTTTTAATGATAATTTTATTACTCCAAATAAAAATATGTGAAATTTGGAATGTGTGTTCTCCATGGAAAAAGTACCAAAATTAAAACAATAATTAGACGCCGAATTGCTTAACGCGAAATAACTTCAATACAATTTAGACACAATTTAGCAGTAACCCGTGTAGTCCTGCATGCATAGCAAACACTTCCTTAACTCCAGTGGCTTTTACGTGTTGTTAGAATAATGTGCCTCATACAGTGTTCGGTGCCGCACATTTGCTCCTCGTCTTACGCGGCGCAGTAAACTTATCGGAGTGACGGAGCCACGGGAGCGCATGATGACGAACAGGAAGAAATCACGGGCGCACCTGTGCGCTGCACCTCGGCGGCGTGGCGGGGCGTTGGCGTGGCGGGTGCGTGGCGGCGTGCGGGGCGTGGCGGGGAGTGGCGGGGCGTGAGCGGGCCGTGGCGGGGCGTGGCGGGCGTGGCGGGGCGTGGCGGGCGTGAGCGGGCGTGGCGGGGCGTGGCGGGCGTGGCGGGGTGGCGGGGCGTGCGGGCGTGCGGGCGTGGCGGGGCGTGCGGGGCGTGCGGGGCGTGGCGCGGGCGTGCGCGGTGGCGTGGCGGGGCGGGCGGGCGTGCCGGGGCGTAGGCGGGCGGGGCGGGGCGTTGCGGGGCGTGGCGGGGCGTGGCGGGGCCGTGGCGGGCGTGGCGGGGCTGCGGGCGTGCGGTCTGGCGGGGTACCGTGGCCGGGGCTGGCGGGGCTGGCGGGGCTCGCGTGGCGGGGCGTGCGGGGCGTTGCGGGGCGGCGTGGCGGGACTGGGCGGGCTTGCGGGATGCGAATGGTTGGGATGGAATGGTGGGGCGGGGCGGGCGGCGGGGCGGGCGGGGCGGGGCGGGCGGGCGGCGGGCGAGGAGGGTGGAGCGGAAGCGGAGCGGGAGTGTGCGGGGCGGGCGGGCGGCGGGGCAGGCGGGCTCTTCATTTCACAAAAACAAAAGTGGGCCCCTTCCGCTCCGAGACGCCGACGAAGGTCCGCGGCCGCGAGCACCTTGCGACGCGACGCCGGACAATGGCAGCGTTGCCCCTTTGCCGCCCCCGCCCCGCTCCCGCTCCCGGACCCCGCGCCGGCACTTGGAGCACTACCGCGCCCTTCCCTGGTTTCGGACCCGGGCCCGCCCGCATCTACTTTGCCGCGACCCCTTCCTCCAGCTTTTTCGCGTTTTATGTTCTACCTACTTTCCAAAAAGCCCTCGCCGGGCCTTCGCTTTTTCCAATGTTGGGGGCCCCAAACGTCCTTTTTCAAATTTTCCCTTCTTCCCTCTTGGCCTCTCCGCGCACCACTAACCGTCGCTCGCCTCGCCGTTTACCCCCCGATTTGACCGTTGGTGGCGACGGCGGCAGCGGCGGCGTTACTGCGCTGATCAACTCCAGTACTTTCTTTTAATTTATAATTAGTGATCATTGTAATTGTTCTAATTACAGAAACGTTCTTCGTTCTTTATATATATACAGGAAAGATGACGTTTTGAATCATTTATAAAATCATCGACACAATCAGACAGTGCTTCAGTCAGTGAGGGGATTGCCCCTATCTTCTGCATCAGAGTTAATTAATTGCAGTTCGCAAATTTGTTGAAAAGCAAGCGCACATTCTCTCCACAACCGACGCTACTCTTCAACACAAGTGAATATCGAGATTAGTTCGGAAAGGATAGCTCTATCTTGGCCCTTAAAATGTGGTTTTCTTGCCTGATGTAAAACAAGTTATATTTCTTAAGTTGTAATGTATACAACGTAATCACCTCCATATGTACTTTTTAAACCCCAAAAAATTTTGTTTTAGATGCTAACCTCCCTCTCTACTTGTTTTTTAAAATAATTTTTAACAAAATGGGTTGATGAATCAAGATCAATGTTGAAGAATCATGGTCTGTATGATGAATCAAGTCGTAATTATTCATGCGCAAATGTCGGGGGATGTGGCTCCAGAATATCCTAGTGGGACTGTCTAAGAATTGCGTTAACCAACTTGTCTTATTGAGAGGAATCGAATGAGCTATTGATCACCTCTGTAGGTGCCGTAAGTTGGTCAAGACACATTTTAGTAGCTTAAAACAACAAAAACGTTGTTTTTGAGAAATCTCTTGAAATCAATTGGATAAAAAAGAAAATATCAGTAACCCATCAAGGGCCCGAGGTGGGAAGAATGACATGTAATTTTGCTTTTTTTTGGACGAGAAGAGGTTTAACCGCGAGTTACTCGATTACTATAAAAGGATGAGGCCTGCTTGCATGTTCTTGAAACTTTGGTTAGATACCACTGCTTTGAAGAATCAGAAATGTTCGAAGTTAGTACAAAGAATAGTTATTTTCACTTTAAAACCGACGATAATTTTCAAAGTGTGGATTGTTCGCACGGGTATACCTAGTAGTATTTATACCGCTCACGTTTTTAATTCATTTTAAATTTATTTAACGTCAAACACAATACAAACAGTATCTGGTGTACGGGAGATTGGAGATGACTCCCTTTTACTTAAGCTTACTAACCGTTGCACGGTACTCCGCGATATCTGTAGACGCGTCCCCTCCCCCCGATCCGGGGCGTTATTCATTCCCGCCTGCCGGCGCCCCCGCAGGGCGTCGCGAACGTCGCGGGCGTCGCCTGGGGCCCGGCCCGGCCTCTCACGCCCTCGCCCCGCGCCGCCCCGGAAGAGTAATGGAATTGTTTCCCGCCTGCAATTGCGGGCAATATTTCGCGGCGCAGGGGCGGAGTGTCCTTCCGCGCGGAAAAATAGCGCCGGCTCCGGCGCGGCACGGCGTCGCGGCGCGTCGCGGCGCCGGAATTTATTGAAAACATGCGTCATAATTCCGCGATCGCCCGAGCGCACCGGCGAACGATCGAACGAACGAGCGAGCGAGCAGAGGGGGCGCTTCCGGTCGACCGACCGACCCATAGACCGAACGACCCAACGGGGCGAACCCTTCGTTTTAATTGCGACCGATAAAAATATCCGTCCGCACCGGAGAGCCGACGCGCCCAGTCTTTCGGGTGAACGGTCGACGATCGAGCTCCCAACTCATCGCGTGGTGTTGTGTTTGTTGCTGTCGATACCACAGAAATGGTTTCTCCGATGACCTAGTGTTGTTTAGGATTTAATTGCGCGTTAAATTGATGGAATTTGGTCAGTATTTCATTTCAGCTGTATTTTATATCAAAAAGAGCATATTGGGGTGGTAATATGCCGAGAATGAATGTTGGTTTTACTGTTTCGTTTTCAAAACTGCTGATTTTAGAAAAATACTGGTGAAAACTTTTTTTATAAATTCACGTATTTTTTTTAGCAATCACAACAAACCATTGTTGTGTTTTTCAATTGATCTTCTGTTTTCTTAAGGGTTCTTTTTCTGCAAGCTATTTGGTTCAGACACTGTCTGGAAGAGAATTCGCGAGGCCGGTTACTCTGATCGGTAGTTTTGCGTGCTTTCTCCGTGCAACTCCTGGCGAATGCCGGAACAGGACCCCATCAAACGGTCCATGAACTTTCTTTCTTTCTTCTTCCGGTTCTATAATATCACCTCTCACTTAAACACTTACTTGGACCTTACTACAACTCATGTCGGAAGACCAGTTGGGAGCTTAGAGCTTGTCATGGTTGGGGCGGTGCCTCGCCATTGGGAGATACCTAGTTGACGAAAATCTCCTGCTAGGAAACCCCAGTGGGAAAACCCCGGCAAGTGAGGAAAACCTGCTAGCCGACGAGGTCGGCGTCAGATCTCACCACCAAAAGGGGGAAGATCATCGAACATTCCGAAGAAAAACACTTATGGCATTAGAAGTTGGAAAACACGAAATAATGAATCATTTCAAGTCACTTAAGTAACAAATTTTCGCTGGCTGAATATACTTTTGAATTCGCGTTGTACTCCTAAACGCCTTCAATATTTTACTTTTTAATTGCTTTATTCACTCATAATAATCTTTGAATTTTGAGTAAAATGGGTTTGTAATTGCTCTTTGTATCAGTACTGATGCAACGTATGATATTTACTGATAGCTGGAGTTAAAAGGAATGGGTATGATATAATGAAGTCGCTCATGTTCCTCAAAGAAAACAACACATACATTGTCAGCGCTTGAATAAAACAGCAGCTTATTGAACAAATAATAAATGTTAAAGCTGTGTTTCAAGTTCAGGTCAATTTAATCCTCTGTGTTTTGCAACGAAATTTATTACTATTATTATTAAATGAATAATATCAATAATAATACAATTTCCTTGATTGTCCATTTTGTGATGTTCCTTTATAATTCGAATAATTACATGTAATCGTTAAATTATGGTAGGCATGAGTTTTGTAGAGAGATTAAGTGTGATGGACGACGTGATCACAAAAATAATAAGTGCAATTGCACGATACACATATTACTTTTTTGTGAGTTGCAAAGATGCTTCGGATGTTTCATGACTACTTATTCAGTGTACTGATCCAATGACACCACCATATCTGAGATCATAGAGTAATTTATTTTCAAAGGAAATCAAAATGAAAATATGTAAATAGCGGAAAATCTAAAATACTCATATTCGTGTTGGATTGCTTTTTATATCAGATTCTCTAGTTGTTATAGTTGTCGGATAAATGTTATATTGTTACTGCTATTATTATTATTATTATTATTATCATTATCATCATTATTATTATCATTATCATCATCATTATTATCATTATTATTATTATTATTATTATTATTATTATTATTATTATTATTATTATAAAACAATAATAATTATCTTTCAGATATGAGAATATTTTATACCCACTGGTTTATGAAAATATTACTAGAAGAGACGTCGTTTGGCCTTTAATGATGAGGGTGCCGAATGAGCAGCGCTACGATTGCAGTCCTGGGAATAAAGCGCATTTGCAGACAAGCGGGGTGGTTAATTTGCTAATGATTGAGAACTGAGCGAACGTTTTAGGAAACGCACGACGGAGTTAGGAAGCTATTAAAACTCTAAGCAAATTAAATTCGAGCACCTCGCTGTTTTATGACGCTACTCACTTTTATCACTCTCATAAAGGGATGGAACGTGCAAGTGTTTTTTATTGCTGGGCTTAATTCATTGTATGGAAAGCGGAAGAGGCAGGCTGGAATCGTGGATAATTGCTGTGTATAGTCTTGAGCCTTGTTTTGGTTTATGGACTCAAAATCAATAAAGGAAGTTCATTTTTTCGCCTCTAATAAGACCTCTAAGAGGAATATTTTGAGAGGAAACTAATATCGTACACGTTGTAAAAGAGACGTTTAATTAAAAACAATTCGACATTTTATATGAGGAAACGTTTCCAGCGGCGTAAGGTGCACTAATGAGTATCTAATTGATTGATTTTATGTTTCCGAGTACGCTAACTGCTATAGTTATGAATCCCGTTGATGTACTGAATGTGTCATTCTGGGAGGTGGCGATTCCGTTCCTGCTGGATGGTAAGATGCAACGATGAGCCACATGTTAACTAGCGGGAGATTTCTCTCCCCAGGTATCTCTCCCAGCGGAGCACTTCCCCAGCCGGCAAACTTCCGACTAGTTTTCCAACGTGTGGTAGTATAGTGCCTCTAGTGTAAATGCGTATATATATATATATATATATATATATATATATGTGTGTGTGTGTGGCTGTGTGTGTGTGTGTGTGTGTGTGGTTGTGTGTGGGTGTATAGAGAATGAAAGAATGATCTGCGCGTTGTTAATGTCCCATTTGTTAAAGGTACCTCCGTTATTTCACCTGATCTTATTTAGAAGAAATTACATGAAGGAACACAATAGAGCAGCCGGCCTAATGTGATGCTCAAAATTACTCTTGGTATTTAGTGAGAATGGCAGTTTTAATCGCGATTAGAACACCAGTCGATTATTTAATACAATTATAAATCTAAACGTTGAAATTAATTATATTTACATCAATTAGCCTATATCGATTAATGCCTCCTATTATAACTTGCTTATTTTAATTCAAGTACTAATCTTGAGGACTAAAAGAAAATATAGAAATAGCCTTCGACATAAATTTTCGGATCTCAGCGCCTCTTTCTCTCTTTCCGTCTACGAAAAAATAAAATAGATAAATATAAGTGATTGATTTCATGTCAGAAACATTGATAAAATGGAAATTCACGTGTTTATGATATTTTAGTTATGAAATATTCGGAATGAGATAAGAAAAAGACCTATTTACGACTTCACCTAGAATTGACCTTAACTGGGTATGCTGAACAATGGTAGTTACTAGTGTTACTCTTTCTTAACAATTCACAGTAACTTTGTTCTCACTTTTGAATATATTGGTCTCATTGGTATCAATCTATTCTAAATAACCAAATAGATCCAAAATTATTACAAATTATTTTATTTTTTACTTTCTGTTTACATTATACTCACAAACTAAAAATTAAAGAATTTAGCGTGCCATTCATTATTTAAATTTAAAAAATCGATTAGCTAGACATCGATTATTTTTTAATAGTCGTCCATTCCTCATATGTGGGCACAACCATCAATGAATTTCGACCGTGTCTTAGGACATCGTTTAAAGTTATGCCAGCATCGAATAGAAAGAGCTACTGATAATACTGTGAAATTAACAGTTACAAGAAACTTCAGAAAACGTTTTTACTTATGCTTTCACACAGCCCAATCTCACAAAATTAATATTTTGTGACTCACTTTACACACTAGCGCAATGATTAGCTAATACGAAAATATATTATGTTTGATGCAGCAAGGGGCAACGAAAGTGGATGCAACTATTGTTGAGTACAAGTACGTGGGAGGAGGACTGCAAAGGACGGTTAATCCAGGCCCAACGGGTAAGTTGAACTCAAGCGGACCGCGAGAATCGACGCGTTGCGGCAAGGGAAACAGCGAGGAGCAATTACGAAGAAAATTAGGGGGTCCTGGCAAGTAGGTAGCGGCCGCAATGTGTAATGAAGTTGATCAAACGCTGTAGAACGTTTTGGTGTAACAAGCTGAAAATGCTTTTAACTCTTGACGTACTTCTGTCCCAACTGTGAACAGTTATCATTCAAGTCAACACTTAAGATCATGGTGCCTAGCGTGGAGAAAATGATTGTTTCATTTTTTCATCGTAAGAATCATGAAATTTTATAGTTATGTAATTAAGTGACAAAGGATACTAATTATGAGTTTAATTGGTTGGTATTTATTGATTTTATACATCCACATGAAAGAATCCTTGTATATTTCTTATAGCAGTTTACGTTGTACACGATAGGACAAAAGAAAGAGAGAGGAAGAAACGGAGAAGTAAAAAGGATAGAAAGAAAGAGAGAAAGAAAATGGGGGAAAGACAGACACGAAGAAACTAAATCATGCATTTTCTTCAAATCATTTTATAGGAACTGAAGAAGTTGACTACATTGAAGAAAGAGCTAATTTTCATTCATAATAGACGGTGAAAAGAATTTATTGGGGGAATACAGCAAGTGTGCGTGGAAATTACTATAATTAACCCACAATATCGTTATTTCTTCAATATTTTGGAAGGGAACAAACAACACTAGTGGTGCTACAGAATTTGTTGCTCATTATTACAAATAATGTTACAAATTCTCAAAATGAGTCGTTCAAAATTAAGCGAAAACTACTCACAATTTCAAAAAATATCCTTAAATTATTTAATGATCTAAGTTGGACGAATACATTTCATTCAAGAAAACCTGTTTATTTTATGAAGCTATCTATATAGGAAGACGCAGAAATCAATTTCTAACATTCTTTTGGAGATTCAACGAACGTAGATCTGTACCATATTTATAAGCTCAATCCGAGAAAAAAAATTAAAGAAACATTTTGAGCCGTTTATGAGAAATCTTGTTTTTAAAATTGTCCTTACAGCACGAAAAACTTATATTTAAAAACAAATTGTACATGACCTTATTTAAATATGTAATTTGGAAGAACAGATTTAATTAATAGAAATTGGTCTATCTTTAATATAGTTGTATCAAGATGCCTGAAAATTTATATTTCAATTTTAGAGAAAGAAATTAGGACTTGCGCCATTTTATAAGCTTGTTTTTCTCTATTCGAAAAAATACAACTTTGGGCCATTTTCAAAAAAAATTGAAAATATTGAAGTTTTGAGAAAATTATCTTCCAAAAAAATCTGTTTCCAATTCAAAGGGCTGCGACATCAGTCAAATCGATCGAAAAATATCTATTGTGGTAAAAACAGACGTACAGGGTCAGTCAGACGTTATCTCTTTCACCATTTTTAAGTACCAAGAACCCAAAAAATGTGTATTGTGACTACAGCACGTATTAGAGTAAGTAATTAACTACATACAGTGGCAGAAATATCCGATTTTTCGGTAACAGGTATCCACAACACATGTTTTTCTTAAAAAAAATCGCTGATTTTTGCCGCATTACAAAACTTTTTTTGTCCTATATGAATACGTAGTAGGCGAAAAAGTTAATAAATGACAACATATTTACAAATTTCTTTTCTTTTGCAGGTAAGGACATCTATATATTTTCGAGCGCAGGAGAGACGAGGGTAAATGAGGTGAGGCTTTCTGCTTATTGATGCTCTGGAGGAGTGTAAAAACCAGACTTAAGAATAGAAAATAAGAGTAAAACATTCTTTTTTGTTTTTCTTTCTCGCAAAGTAAAGGTAACACCAATGTGCTTAAGAATGAGCAGAAATCGATTATTTGATAAGGTCACCATTAGAATTCAGCTTAATTTCTTCCATTACCAAATACGTAATTATCGTTATTCTTGTAGGTCAATATACAGACTATTATGCGTAATTTTGAAATATTTAAATGCATCATTGCGATAGTATCTAACACGGTGCGCTATTATCCCAAGACGGAGTCAGTAATTACATTTCAAATTCATGTATCTCACTTAACAAGGTGCTAGACTTATAAAATAAAACACACAAATAGCGCTGCGCTCATGATTATCGAAAAGCATAAGAGCAACTTAAACACAGACTAATTACAGCCCGAGGGCTGACTTGGCAACTCCTCGTCCGGGAAATTGAGTCCGCAAGAAAGTAGGGGGTGGGACCCCTTGGGTCAATTAGGCGAGAATTCCTTGTGGATGAGGAAGGGGGCACCCGGTGGAAGGAACAGGCGAGGGGCGGGGGTGGGGGAGAGGGGAAAAGTGGGGGAGAGCGGCGCGGGAAGCTGACGTACACGAGAAGGATCCCTACGGAAAGGGGCAGCTCTGCTTTTGAGCAGACGGGAAAATGTGCTGCAGCGACTTTTCGGATGCCAGATTTTATCTTTTAACATCTGCATCCTTTATCTGACTGCTTTTTTATAATCATAGTAGGGAATATATTTCTATTATTTTGTTCAATTTTGGACAACTGTCATTGTGCTTCACCAATTAAAACGTCGATTGAAAATAATGTAACAAATTGTATTAAAAATGAAATTTTCAGTACCAAACCATACTAAACCATTAAAATACCTCAAAGGTTCCAGAATAAGTTTTTAAAAACGGTTTAACTTCCCCCGCGAGTTATTAAATACCAGTACAAAAATATATCTTCTGTTGTTTCTTAAAATGCTATTAATTGAAAAAACAGTAAGTTTGTGAATAAATATTTTAATCATCTGGAACGCAACTTAGATTATTGTGATAGTTTAGGAATAAAATGAATTTTATTATTTCATAAGACCTAAAGATGAGGGTGCAAAATCTCTCGAAACGTTGTTGAACACTGTAAAATAATTTAAGATTTATTTTTAATTGTTATGAAATTAAAATAATTAGAATTTATAGTGTACACAAATTTTAATCTGTTTCTTAAGAAAAACATTCTTTTACCATGTGTGTCATACACAATTTGTAGACACCTTTTCTGACATTAATTTTATGTGTATTTAAATACCCAAATCACTCAATGACTCATTAAGGTCAACAATAGCTGATGCGGCCACACGAAAGTGCATTCATAGTTTTATCTGAACACTTGAGCATCGACTCATTTTTAGCCCTAGCGCTAAAATGTAACTTTTAGCAAGTTATACACGCCCTGAAAGAACAGCTTTCACTCACTACTGTTTAAAAAAACATATGTTTTTAACTGTTATTTTCATGAACATTATCGTTCTGAAATGGACCCTGTTGAGAAAATGTAAAGCGTAATTTTTAAGGCTTAGTAATTCTCATTAAGTGTTCAATTTAAAATATTATATTTTAAGTGGCCTTCTTTCGTTATCTTGTTTCATGAACAAGGATTAATACCTCCTAGAGATTCTTCCCCTCAAAGTATGTTCCTGCGGGTGTCACTTGGGCCCTTTTAGTCTATCACGAATACGACGCTCTCTCCACGAAAGCAAATGCGACCGGAAAGTGGCACTTGGTACTATCACCTACTCTGAGTGCCAAGATCAATTAGTTGTAGAATTTTATCAGGGACCCTTCGAGGTCTTGGTGTGCTCACTGTTTGAGCACCTTGGAGGTCTGATGCTTCAGTCCGTCACTTCACTGCCAGTTCATTCAAGCTCACAAGTACATTCCTCTCTATAGCATGGGCTGTTGCTTCGCTCTCTGCTGTGAATTATTATCATTATTGACCTTTATTTTCTTCTTTTATCGTAAGGACAAATACACAGATTATACATGACCAAAGAATAGTTATCAACGACTTTTTGTTAATAATTGACATCTACCCTACCACCATAAACTTTCAAACTATTTTAGTTGTTGAGATGACCACAGCCTTCTGTATAGGCTTATAAATATTCACATTAATATTCAGATCTTTTAAAATATTAAATAGTGTCTTCAGAATTACTCTGTTGCTAGAGATGACAATGGAGACGATGCTCGCATGCTCCATACGCGACTGTCTCATGATACTTTCAACCAGCGGAGCACATTGTGTGATTCTCTTGAAGGTTTTTCGTGTTTGGAATGACGTATCGATCAGGTAGACTTGCCTTTTAGTCTTGTCTACTAGAAGCAAGTCAGGCCAGTTATGAGGGTCTGTTTGATCTGTGAGAATTATTCTGTCCCAAGAAAGTCGGCATTCATCATTTCTAAAACATTATAGGTTCATATTTAATAGGACATCACTCTATACGTTGTGTGTAAGCAACTCTACTGATCTGCAATCGCATGTTGTCTCTTGTAATCAGTCCGAGAAATATAGCATTCAATGTAATATGGGGGAATTCCTGTGCCGCCATATCCCTATCACATCGTATCTTTACCCAGGATCTCTACTTACTATTGCTTTCATATAACTTCTGGAGGGTATGACTTGATCTTGTATTGCCAGCATAGTGCCTTCTGTCTCTGGGAACATCTGAGCTGCCATTAGACAGTAGTTCGATGCTTTCATGTCGACATTATCTTGACGAATTACATACAGACGCTTTCCATCCAGAGGCTTGCTAATTCACGTTTCCAGTTTTTGTTGTTCTGTATAATTATTTCCGTTATATTCTTAATTACTTAACTACAACGGAGTGGATCCATCTGATAAACAGACAAAACGATGTAGTTTAAATGTTTCTGCTAGAGATTTTGTCCACAGCACCTCTATCACTCAAATGTCGTGGCAACGTTATTCCTTTGACTGCTTATTTTGATTGATGCGTGCGTTTTTTAATCATCGATTGGCCCAGTTTTTTTCGAGGTCTTGGATTTCTGTTGCACTCCATTTTATTATCTCAAACCTAAGCACAGGGACAGCTTGTGTTGTTTACTTTGATCATATTAATATTATTATTGAGCGTAAGAAACTTATTAAGTATTTTGGCATTAGCAAATTTTATTTTCTATTTGTTTTATTAGCCTGGTTTACCCCCTTTAAGGGAAAAGGCCTCCTGCATGCAGAGTGGGTGGTTGCCTTATTACTAATTCTTACAATTATTGTAATTTGATGTATACTATTCACAAGTCCCAAGTTATTCTGTCTCTTTCTTTTCTAAGCTTTATTAACCCGGCACACTTCCTATCACTTTTCATTTCATTTTCTATACACATCTAAAATGTGAACTGCAAACGTTTCACTTCTCGTTGTCTAATAAGAAGAAACAAATATATTCACATCAATATTATAATTTTATTGTTTTGTAATGGAAGTGGCCGGAAAATAATGTTTTGCTGTGGTCACAAACTTCGAACAACTCTTGTGGGAGCTAAGGTAAATATAATGGAATCATCACAAAGTTTGCGGGTTCCTTGCATGGAATGCATCCCAAAGTTTTATAACTCCTCCACTACTTCATTATGTCATTCTCACCATGAATTTTTTAATCGTTCATACGTTCAGTAATTTGCCTTGAATGGTGAAGAAGCTCTGCGTCAATTTCCATCATCATTATGCAACGACAATGGCTGATGACATACCATTTCACAGAAGTGGGTAGAAAGATGCTGAAAGTCGACAAAATAGATTCCTGTTGATGCAACGATCGCACTAAAATTCCGTGTCGTCCAATTTTGTTTTACATCCTCTCGGATGATGGACGAAATTCCTCTGGCCGCAATGCGTCGCGTGCCGTCGTTTCACTCTCCGCCTACGGAGTAAAGCGCTGAACATTTCATTTCATCTTGGGCGGCCGCGCGCCGCGGCATTCTTCCCGCGACAAGCGATAATCCGCCTTTCGGTGGGGGCCGCCCCGGCTTCGCTGCGCCGTCCCGGCCGGATTAAGCGATCCCGGCGGGGCGCAACGGGGCTGGGTGGAACAGGGCGGGCCTGGGCGAGGAGAGGCGGTGCGCGACGGGGCTGGGCGGTGCTGGGCGAGGCGGGGCAGGTTGG